>JAMKCF010000010.1:20694670-21085829 GCA_023634235.1 Pisaster brevispinus | reverse complement strand
TAAAAAACTTTTCAATGACATATTTATTTCAAAATGATTGAAGTAAATTATAACAGTTTACATCATAACAGAGATAAATAACGTACATCATAACAGGGATAAATAAAACTAACGTTGTCGACAATACAAGTGTGAGCAAAAAGTTTACAAAGGTATACAGTAAATGGGAGTATCCTTCGTCGGAAGAGACAAAACCCACGCCCACCCCCTCCAACTAGGCAAAGTGCCGAAAGAGTCAGACACTTTTTGGAAGCAGCGACTCCGGAATGCAAGACTCCTCCGACACCAAAAGAGAAAGAAGAGGAGGAGGAGGAGGAGGAGGAGGAGGAGGAGGAGGAGGAGGAGGAGGAGGAGGAGGAGGAGGAGAACGGTGAACAAAGCAGTATAAGCATCTTACCAACGTCGCAAAGGTCACCCGAGTAACCACGAATGCACCTGCACCGATATAACCCCCCGTCCATTGGCACGCATCTGCCATTCTTGCAAGGGTTGTTGTGACAAGGGCCATTACGTCTGATGGCTGAAATAATATTGTCATTTAAACAACAAACAAAAAACGAAAGTCCATTAGGCCTTTAAAATCTATATCTTACAGGTAGTTTGGTTTTTCTTGCGCAACCTGGTGGTTCTAAAATGTGTATGATTTCTTGCTACTGTACGTTCTTCAAGAAAAGATCAGTCAGCTTTCTACGAGTTTCTGATAATAAACGATGTAACTGGTCTTTAGGGTGTACTTTTCAACCCCCTACCCCCCCCAATGTAAACAAAAAATAATATCATAATAAAATAAAAATAAAAATAATTATAATAATAACATTACAAGTTTCTATGCTACATATTTAATGCTATAGTAATATTTCCGGACTACTTAAGAAAATTACACGTCAATATTTGCGTACCGATTAGACATCGTAGACCTTCCCAAGCCCGTTCAGGCAGTTGCACCAATAGGAACTACTATCTGCATTTAGCATGACAATCCCCACCATTGGCACAAGGGTTATCTTTACACGGTCCATCCTTATCGATCTCTGCAGGAATTAAAAAAGTAAAACAATAGCTATTTCATCATCAGCAAAGTATAATCAACACTCGCACCTGAAACAAAGTTGAAATAATTTTCCTTTAAAAAAATTGATATTCATTTAACATTTAGATTTTCATAACATCATGTATCATTGAAATTTATATCACAAGTGGTAACAACGCAATACAAGGTACGTACCACGACTTAAAAAAAAAAACCCAAAACACGACGTTTCAATGGTGCTGTCTTCACTGAATACCTCACCCCTTTTCAGGATTAACATATGGACATCTCGTGGGATGTAGCTGCATGTAAAATCAATGCTGTTCTTGTCTTTGAGCATGAGGAAAACATATTTGTCTCCTATTTTCTAAAACTCTTGACTCTTGTGCATTAAAGGAGCATTTACTATTAACAACTTATGAGTATGTGGGTTCGACCACATGCACGGCAGAAACATGAAGATGGCAAATTAAACAAATGTTGGAAATGTTACCATTACTGCAGTAATTGCCTTCGAATCCATCCCGGCACTTGCACCAGAATTTGCCATTTGCTGATTCACATCTTCCCCCGTTTTTGCATCGAACCTCCTTACAAGGGTCAAATGTTTTCGGCGCTGCGGATAGAACATTTCAAACATACACTGTTAATTGCAACAGTAACTATAAATGTAATATTGTGCTGGAAACATGTGTAATTGATATAAACTTAAGTGAATATTACAGCTTAGAAAGCATAATAATTAACCACAACTTAAATATTACAGGTAAGTGAAAACGTTTTGAAAGGGTAGCTAAAAGTGTATTGGCTACTATATAGTTACAAGGCGAGAAACAACGAATAGCAGACACTTGCGTTTTAACGAAAATACAAAGTAAGGTCCATGTAATGTCCAAACAAAAGGAGAACAAAGAAATGTCCTAAATTTACGGCATCCCCAAACATGTGTGCGTGCGTGAGCACACCCACCGGTCCTTGTGGGGTCCAAAACATAAAACGGAACAATGGACCCCACAAGAGAATTCTTTGTTGAACCTGGACCCCACAAGAGAATTCTTTAGAAAAGGGAATAATAGAACAACAACAGCAGGACCCCACGTGTGTGTGTGTGTCGTGGGGGGGGGGGGGTAGGTCTAACCTCACTCGTCAAATTCAGTCCTACATGAAATAAAGCTTGTTAACTCAGTAATCTACGGGGATAGTTAAACAAAGGTGAAAATATGAAGGGAATTCGCCAGGGCGTTCATAATATAGAAAACTGGCATCATTCTTACCAATTTGACAATCTCTTCCAGCGAAGCCTCTCTCACAACTACATCTGTACTGTTTATTATTGGGAATGCATCGTCCATGATTCAAGCACGGGTTGCTATCACATGGACCCACCGTGTCTGTTATTGCTGGAAAAAGTTGTTGTTAATAATATTAACAAAAACAATAACGCAAAAAGGACAAAGCATTAACGATCTGTCGCAGGCATTGATTGAGTGATTAATTTGAATCTTGGTTGAGTAAATTTGAATGATTCTTTGAAGTCCTGCATGCATGAAAGCAAAAATGTTGTGACTCTAAAATAAATTATGCGCTTAGTTTTATTTGACGTTCTTTAGTAAGGGTTGATATTGGTTTGTACAAATTTGGTTTGTGTTTACTTTGCACCATGTAACACGAGGGAAACAATATACACTAACACGTGACACTCGAAATCTTATAACTTAGATGTTTGTTTTTCTCATGGAGTTATTGGTTTACTCACCACTTGCACACCGTTTCCCCCTGAATCCAGTCTCACAAACACAACGGAAACCGTTTTTCCTTCTATTGTAACACTTGGCTCCGTTCAGGCACGGGTTACTCAAACACGCATCCCCCCTAGAGATAAAGGGATGATGAAGATATGAATAGAAACCGACGGGAGATGAAAATAGGGATAGAGATAGAGGGGAGATGAAGACAAGAACAGAGACAGAGGGGAGATGAAGATAGGGTTAGAGGTAGGGGGAGATGAAGATAGGGATAGAGAAAGAGAGGAGATACAAAAGGAAAAGAGATAGAGGAAGGGAAACAGATGGAGGGGGATGGAGATAGGAATAAGATAGAGGGGAGATGAATGAAGGGATAGAGACAGAGAGGAGACGAGGTAGGGATATTCATAGAGAGGAGATGGAGGTAGGGATATACATAGAGAGGAGATGGAGGTAAGGATATACATAGAGAGGAGATGAAGGTAAGGATATACATAGAGAGGAGATGGAGGTAGGGATATACATAGAGAGGAGATGGAGGTAGGGATATACATAGAGAGGAGATGGAGGTGGGGATATACATAGAGAGGAGATGGATGTAGGGATATACATATAGAGGAGATGGAGGTAGGGATATACATAGAGAGGAGATGGAGGTAAGGATATACATAGAGAGGAGATGGAGGTAGGGATATACATAGAGAGGAGATGGAGGTAGGGATATACATAGATAGGAGATGGAGGTAGGGATATACATAGAGAGGAGATGGAGGTAAGGATATACATAGAGAGGAGATGGAGGTAAGGATATACATAGAGAGGAGATGGAGGTAGGGATATACATAGAGAGGAGATGGAGGTAGGGATATACATAGAGAGGAGATGGAGGTAGGGATATACATAGAGAGGAGATGAAGGTAAGGATATACATAGAGAGGAGATGGAGGTAGGGATATACATAGAGAGGAGATGGAGGTAGGGATATACATAGAGAGGAGATGGAGGTGGGGATATACATAGAGAGGAGATGGATGTAGGGATATACATAGAGAGGAGATGGAGGTAAGGATATACATAGAGAGGAGATGGAGGTAAGGATATACATAGAGAGGAGATGGAGGTAGGGATATACATAGAGAGGAGATGGAGGTAGGGATATACATAGAGAGGAGATGGAGGTAGGGATATACATAGAGAGGAGATGGAGGTGGGATATACATAGAGAGGAGATGGAGGTAGGTATATACATAGAGAGGAGATGGAGGTAGGGATATACATAGAGAGGAGATGGAGGTAGGGATATATATAAAGAGGAGATGGAGGTAGGGATATACATAGAGAGGAGATGGAGGTAGGGATATACATAGAGAGGAGATGGAGGTAGGGATATACATAGAGAGGAGATGGAGGTAGGGATATACATAGAGAGGAGATGGAGGTAGGGATATACATAGAGAGGAAATGGAGGTAGGGATATACACAGAGAGGAGATGGAGGTAGGGATATACATAGAGAGGAGATGGAGGTAGGGATATACATAGACAGGAGATGGAGGTAGGGATATACATGTACATAGAGAGGAGATGGAGTTACGGATATACATAGAGAGGAGATGGAGGTAGGGATATACATAGAGAGGAGATGGAGGTAAGGATATACATAGAGAGGAGATAAAGATAGGGATATAGATATAAACGAGATGAAAACAGGGAAAGAGATAAAGGAAAGGAAAGGGATAGAAGAAGATAAAGAGATAGAGAGGAAATGGATATAGAGATGGAGATAGAGGGAAGATGAAGGAAGGGATTGAGGTAGACAGGAGATGGAAATGGGCATTGAGTCAGAGGAGAGATGAAGAAAGGGATTGAGATAGAGAGTAGATGAAGGAAGGCAAATAGATAGAGAGGAGATAGAGATAGGGATATAGATAGAGATGAGATGAAAATAGGGAAAGAGATAGAGGAGAGGAAAGAGATAAAAGAAGGGAAAGAGATAGAGAGGAGATGGATTTAGGGGTTGAGATAGAGTGGGAATTGAGGGAAGGGATTGAGATAGAGAGATGGGGAAAGAGTTAGAGGGAAGATGAAGATAGGAACAGAGATCGAGGGGAGATGAATGTTGAAATAGAGATATAGGGGAGATAAAGAGGACAGATGGAGATAGGGATAAAGATAGAGAGAAAATCGAGATAGGGATTAAAACAGAGTTAGAGAAAAAGACTTAATTCCCATTTCCATTTAAATTAACCAATGAATATACTTCGAGCAATATTGACTACCTGTCTCTGCGCCAGGGCTTGTTCCTGTGCTTATTGTTCTTGTTATTGTGATGATGTCCTTTGCCGGATGATGATGCTGATGATGATGATGATGAAGATGAAGATGAGTGTCTATGTTTCTTTCCTCTTCTACGGTAAATTACAATCAATTATTTATTTATTTATTTATTTATTTATTTATTTATTTATTTATTTATTTATTTATTTATTTATTTATTTATTTATTTATTTATTTATTTATTTATTTATTTATTTATTTATTTATTTATTTATTTATTTATTTATTTATTTATTTATTTATTTATTTATTTATTTATTTATTTATTTACAGTAATCACATATTTCGCTCATTGACTAATCAATTTTTTAAGGAGCAAGAAAATGGTGAAGACCGTTACGTCTAGCACAGTTATTTATTTAAAAATAGATAATAATAAGATTTCGGTGTTATCGACAGCTCCATTCCTATATTTGAGTTTGTTTTTGTTTTTTCCCCTAAAAATAAAGGGGAGTCTTCAGTCGAAATTTATTTAAAACAACTATTCGTATTTACTTGCCACCAGCCTTGTTCTTGTTGTTCTTGTTCCAGTGGTGGCCTGCGAGTGATAAAACAACAAAGGCAAAAACAAAACAAAAAACCCAAAACATGATCATCAAAAGGTCAATGTCAGTTTACAAATATGTATAAATAAATAAAAGAATTCGCAAAAGTGATGCAAAACTACAACTCAAGCATAAGTAACTAAGTGGCATCAAATGTACGGTATGATTATTAAAGCACCAACCGCTAGTTTCTAAATCTTAGTTTATACATTACTTAAACCATGTGATCAAGATAACCTGGATAGGGCAAAGTAAAATAAACTAATGTAAAGTTGAAGAAGACGAAGAAAGATAAGCACTTGATAACAAATTTCTGTGCTTTGTTTCGAAAGTTTGGACTCACAGGAATGGGAATAAAATCGATGTGCACATCTGAGTCGTCGAGGAATGCCAAGCTGTCTCCATCACAATAATTCATTTAAACTTTTCTATACAGGACGTCAACAAAGACATCTGGATATGTAAAACATCCCTATCTGATAACCCTCGGAGAGGTTTTGTAATAACTCGCTTAATCAATTTGTTGTCTCTGTGTGATTTTGATACTCATTGTTCTCCTAAGCCGATAATCTCGATTTTGCAATAGCCTATCAATGAATTTAAACAAAATGAAGGTTGCTCTTTACAAACTTTTCTTTTTACATTTTCGTTTTCTGGTATAATTATTGATCCTTGAAAATAAATTAACGATGTTCCCATGCATGTACGTTATTAAATTTAGATCAAATTAATTTTGAAGGAGAGAAATAATGGTGGAGAACTTGTACCTATGTTGACATTATAATGTTAAGTTATCACACCTCAATTCTGCCGTCAACCTGTCGGAGGTGCTTTATTTTTATTTTATTTTTTCATTATTATACATATCCAAACGCAGCTTGTGTCCAAACTTTCTCTCTGATTTTAAAAGAATCGTTCAGAAAATATTTTGAATAAAGATAAGTGCGATTAAATTGATTTTTTAAATAAAGGAATGTGCATCTGGATCTTTGCGCTGCTAATTTTAGAGAAATCGATGATTTTTTAATGAATAGGCTGATTATTGCAAACTTTTAACAAATTATTGACAACGTTTATTGATTGGAGTAATTATGACGAGGTCAAAACTATTTAAGGGTGTAAGGTGAAGTCTGTAGACAAAGGTTCGTTAACACCTGTTCATGGGGAAATAATGCAAATAAGGTGCGAGAACAAATGGCAACTTTTGGATTTGTGCATACGTTAAAATAACAGATGTTGAAAGTAGCATCGGTCAACCATGCTTGAGCAGATGTACACTGGATAGTTTTAATCCAATGACGTTCTCTCTTCTATTTCTGCGTACTATTGGGAACTCCCTTACTGTTGGAGACGTACTTAAATATATTATTTCAAAAATAACATACGTTCATGTGAACTGTCGGATGACTTTCTGAAAATAAATGCAGAAACAAAATTAAAATTAATCACAAAACTTACAATTGAATTAAGTCTTACTGCATGGATGAACATATTGTTAAATTCTTGAGAGTCATTTCAGGCCAGGGTTTCAATACCATACGATTGTATCCATCATTCCAACCTGTGCAGCAAGTTGTTGGCTACAACCTTGCCTGTTTTGAGGCATGTACAAGTGAGATCCAACAAGGGTTGAAAGCGAGTTTCCTCAGGGAACTGATGAATACAAAACAGATTTCATACTTAAAGTGTCACAACTGGACAAGATCATGGTTCAACAGATCACTGTAGGAGGCTCGATTGATACCCAAGTCAAACGCACTCGTAATCTAGGCTTTTATTAGGTGGATATGTGTGCTTTATTATTATTTAATTTGATTTGTGTGTGGTTTTTTTTTACACCATGAGCTACCTATCCCTCTTAGAGTTCATTACGTTGTTCTTCATTTTTGCACAATGAATTTAAAATAACACGTGTTTACACTTCGTTTACCTTGGTTTGATGTTATTTGCCAGCAGTTTTCATCATAGTGTCTTATAAACATAACAATTTACGCTAACAAACAGATACAAATCATTATACACGAGAGTATGTATGTTTCGTCACCGTGGCTAACTCAAGAATACGAGTAATTTTTATAGCACTATCATTATCAAGACTCACCCTCTGGAATGGCGTCCACGAGATGAATTTCCTTTCTGTCTGTTATTCTTGGCTAAAATAATAACAAAACACACAGAATGTACATTGTTTATCAATATTAAGTAAACTTAAAGGGAATGTATACATTTGGGTTTTTTTAACCGTTCGGTTGTTTAAACCTATAAATGTAGACATATACAATAAATCTAGCCGTGAAAATTTCATTTCAAAAGATGGAAGCGTTTTTGAGATATCAACAAAAATCTGGAACAGTTATGTTCACGCAGGAAGAATAATCCGTATTTTATTGGGAAACACAATCTGAGAAACGTTTCTGACAGTAACGCTTCTCAGATATAAATTTCGGGGATAAAAACTGATATATTTTTCTATAACTACATTACTTTGAAGTGAAATGATCTCAAAAATGCCCTCGAAAGCTGCTGTACTTCTAACCAAGTAAGTTTTTATTGCAATTTATTTAAAGAGTGATTACCAAACATATGCCTTCCCTTTAAAAGTTGTTTTAATGGATTGTGTCATGCTATTTCACTTTTTATCTCTCCTTGCATTTTCTTCTTCGTTTGTTTGTAGTGTAGGCTGGGGTGATTATTTTTTTCCCGCTCGCTGTACAAGTCCATTTATTAATTGAAGAAAATCCAGTTCCTCTTGTTACCTAGCCCCTAGCACCAGCTTCCCACCCACTCAATCTTTAACCTAAGAGTAACAGTGATTCACTCACCATGATGGTGTCTTCCTTTGTGAGAGCTACTGTAGAAAAGAGTTGATAATAAGATTTACATACAACTAAATTTACAATCAAGGCAACATAAGTGTTTTTTAACTTATTTGTTGTAATTACCCTTCGTCTAAGTATTTGATAGGTTCATACTTCCTGCGAGTGCGAATGTGAAGGGAGTAGTGACGCAATAATCGGTACGCGCTTGCCCTTCCAATTGTGACACAAGAAAATTCACTTTGCACGAAGCATCCGCAGGAAGCATAAACCGGGCTTTACGCGCCTTACATATACACATGCAAATATACACCAATGTATAGCTGGTTAGTTTAATATGAGTACGAGGTTGGTTACTGTGGTGGTACTAGTGAACAAATGCTGTCAGTTTACATGTAACTTTCAAGATAAATAGCCGGTCTCGTATCGAGACCAGCCAAATGTTCGATACCTCATTGGTCCGAGACCTATACCAAGACCGAGACCTCCCGTAGGGAGACCAAGACCAAGACCAAGACCAAGACCAGTAAAAAGTGCTCCCAAGACCGGTCTCGAGACCAATACCGGTATCAAAACCTAAAACGCTGTTTTGTACACGAAAGCTAAGGTTCCGGTTTGTCAATTTCCCGGATCTCTTGTTAAAGGTTGTCGCTTTGAATGTTTGGGCCTCGCCCAAACAGGAAGGACTTCCCATTATTCGCAAAATCCAAGTGATAAAACCCTTCATCCGTAAATAAACCGCCGGGATTAAGTAGGCATATTGTCTTCCTCATAGGTACCCTCAACAATGCACACAATTCTTCAAATACAAGGCCATCTTACTTTGACTTTCCACCATGGTGATGTTGATGAGTATTACGATGTCCCTTATTTTTTCTACACTTCCTCTTCTTGTGGCCTAGAAATCAAACATGAAATAACTTTAAAGAAAAAGGCATAAAAACCACACCTTCGGGAACAATTGCCTTATTCCAATCTTTTTCTCTCTAAAGTTATGAATTGCTGCTGACAAAATCTATCAGATACTAACCGGGTTAGTATTTTTAGTCAGAGACTTCATGGCAGCAAACAAAAATAATTTGTAGAATGTGCAACTCACCACGAAAGATGTTGAGTAGACCGTTTCTGAATAAACGAAATGATACAAGCAAACCATGTTTTAAAAAAATCAATAAAGTTGTTCTTTGTTGCTAAAGTGAAACTAACTGTACAAAATGTAAAAAAAAATGAAATTTCAGTATGGTTATGTTGAACTTGTGTTACTTACCTGTTTTGACGACGACCACCGTGTTTTCCTTTCCACCCGCCTTTACGTTTCTTTGCACATCCCTTCCCTGCATGAAAGCAATGACAGTAATCGCGGTAATTCACGTAAACCAACGCACTACGTCAGTTGTTTGGCTAATTTGATCAGGAAATTTTGATTAAAATTGTATACAGTCCTAGCTTCCTATATATATATATATTGGAGAAAGCTACAAGCTTCCATTTAAGGTATTGCACATATTGTTATTACGTCGCCCGCAGACGGGACATCCACGGCGACTCCAATCTTCCCTATTCCATATGCAGGCAGACAGCGCTGGTCTCCACCCCAGCATTACACGTGACGACACTGACATAGTTCGTCCTCTGTCTGCCCCTCGGCCTCACACCCCATGAGTTAGTTCCCAAATAACCAGCCGGCTTGCTGGCACTTCTGGATGTCTGTAGCAGTGTCCTGCCAGGCCCATCCGTCTGTATGCAATATTTTGTGAGATCCGTGGTAACATGCCATACAGGGATTTATTGGGCACCTGATCTCTCCAGTATATATTCAGCACCATCCTTAACATGTTGGTGTCACTCCCGTCAATGGACTTCTGAAGGGTCGGGGTTAATGTTCAGCACTCGCAGCCATATGGCACAATGCATTTCTGGATGCAAGTGTTCCGCTCGGAGGAGCCGACCCATGACCATATAACTTGAGGTCATTGACCTTTTTAAGAAAGCTGCCTGCTAGAGTGGTAAATGTCAGGGGTACATTGTCTGGGACATTGCATGTATACAAATTCGCCAATAGTCAGTGCGAGGCTATTCAAAACTCAAAATGCATTATTGTCGGAGTAGCAACATTTATTCACGTCTATCACTCATGTGCAGTTATTTTGCATGCGATGCGTATTCCCTTGGTTTATGCTCAAGTTTCTACAATTTTCGTTTGAAGCAACAGCATCGTTAAACATTCGTTCAATGAAAAATTCTTAGTAAAACAAGATTAGTTTTGTTCTTTCCCTTCTTTTTTTTTCTTGGGGGGTGGCACAAATCAGGCCATGTGACTTTGAAGCAGCATCAAGTTACTTTCTGATAGGATAAACAAAACATAGAACCACTGTTGAAGAGATGAACCAACATTTAGTTGCCATGTACGAGCCTGATTCCAACACAGCGCACAGCAGTAAAAACAAAGCATAACATAGTTTAACTGTTGTTACTTTCGTTTTACTTTTTATGCAATGTGTTGTTCGTACGTACCTTTGCCGTGTTTCCCGTGCTTATGGTAATGTCTGCAAAGTCAAGGGGCGGGGGAGGGGGGAGAAGTAGTCACATTATCACAGTAAATAATAGCAACAAAACGACACTGACTTACATTTGCCATGCTCAGCCGTTCTGACGTGACTGGTGCAAATTTAGCCGGGTTCGGATACCGGTAATTTATCATGAAGATTTACGAAAGATTTTTTAGTTATTTGTATTTCGTTGTTTTTTATTTTGGTAGTGTGAAACCAAACGCCACCACCAATCAAAGCACACGTAAACTTGATTGTTCATATAATGTTTGAAAGAAACTTGCAACGATACCCCAAATAGTTTTCTCTACTATTTGACTATTGGACATTTGATGGTTGTATGATAATGTCTGTGTTGAAAACAAAATGGTGGAAATAAATACACTTTCCATTCACTCCTCCAGCGTGGGCCCTGTTTGGTTGAAATGCCCCCTGTACAAGCTTTTGTATTTGTTATTATTTTAATGTGTTTAATGTTGTTTAAATGCCCAGGTATTGACTGGGTTAGTTTAATTTTATCTGTTTGCTTAACTAATTAAGTCTTATAATTATTTTGGTTTCATCCACCATTGACAAATTTACCTGTTTTTTGTACACAATGGTAATGGCAGAGTTTTGTTCTGCCCCTTTCTAACCAAATTACTAACTCGTGTTGATTGACATCTCCTGTAGGACGCGTGGCATGGTCCGGCCAATGATATCATGGCATATGAGCTGACTAGCGTGTACGATGTGGTTAAGACAATGGACATATACAATACAGGGTTTTAAATGATATCTTGTACAATCTCTGGTGACAAAAGGCGAAGACGTCAGAGCGAAAAAGACTAGTGGATATTAGTGAGTGAGACAGAGAGGGAGGGGTGTATTCTTTAACTCGATGAAGTGAACACCTACCCTTTATGTCCATGTGATTTATGTCCATGTGCTTTATGTCCATGACGCTTTCTACATTTGCCCGCCTTATGCCGTCCTTTCCAGTTGTGTCCCCCGTGGTGACCCTTACTCTTGCAGTTACCCTTGTGGTGACCCTTGTGGTGACCCTTGTGGTGACCCTTGTGGTGACCCTTACTCTTGCAGTTACCCTTGTGGTGACCCTTGTGGTGACCCACATGTCCACCTTTGTGGTGACCCCCAGACTTGTGATAGCTTTTAGTCCTATGACCTACACCTTTTCTACTACATGACTTTTTTCTTCTTGCTTCCGCGTCGTTAGCTTAGAGATGGGAGTTAATTTAAATCAGAAACACACGAATTCATATTTTAAACTAAAAATATCGACGAAATTGTCTTCAACCAAGATATTTTGAAACATTTTTATTACAAAATTATACTTATTATTATTATCAGTAGTAGTAGTATTAGTTTTATGAGTATTAATGCCACAATAGGGTGACACTTAATACTGTAAAATGCTATAATAGGGCGACACCAAAACTGTAGCCTTATATTAGTTAGGCCAATCCATCAAAGTTAGTTGATGCATCAAGTTGAAAGCTGTGGGAATGCAAATGCCGCTCTGCTATTTTATAGTGGGATAACAAATGCTGTAATAATGCGATACATTATTTTGGGAAAGCACACGAAAAATAAATTATGATTTCAAGATCTCTTTGATTTTAAACATGAAAACATTTTTTGGAAATACATGGGCTTAAATATCATATTCTATAAACTATAGGTTTAAGTGATTTACGTAATAAATAGTAGCTGTCGCCATATTGTAGTGCTTTACATAACAAACAATAACTATCGCCATAATGTTTATTAAGTATATAAGCACAATGTTATAATGGTGTTTGATCCCGTTTAGCCGTTCTGCCTGTCCCAAACCCCACTCCAGCCTCCAGGGAAGAATTGATCGAACCTACTTAATTAGTCTCAAACTGCGATCTCGGCGGTTTGGATGATTTGCAACGAATAATGAGTAGTGATTTATATCATATAAATTAAAAAAGTGCATCCTTTACGAGAAGATGAGGTAAAGTATGGAAATAATGTCGCCCTATTGTGGATTTTTTCACGTAAGTTAATAACAAATAATAGGGCGACACCGAACAAAGTTAGTCTCTAAAAACATGATATAGTCCATGGATTTAAATCAGACAATCAAGTTTGTCAACCACAAAAAATCATTAGTTTCATAAAAACATTCTTAAAAAGCATGTGTTTTGCGAGATACCTAACTGTCGCCACATTGGAGCATATTTTATGCTGTCGCCCTATATCACTTAGCATTTTTATAAGTATATTATTATTGGTATTATTGTGTTGTTAAAAGGTACACTTATTTTACTCCTTGTGTATCTTTACCCCGGGTTGGTGGACCACTTTTCCCCGTACGTTCTTGTTATTAAAAGTTAAACCGTATTGAATCATGTATCACCACTTTTGTTTGTTTGTTGTTTGTTTGGGGTGCTGTTTGTTTGTTGTTGTTTTTTTTTGAGCGAGGATAAACTTATTAAAACAATTCAAAATGACATGAGTAAAATTAATTCTACATTAAATATAGTTCCAAAAACCTAATACAATATTAATTACAGAAAACTGTATTTATACAGTCAAGTTGTTTTTGTGAAAAGCAAGCCAAGTTGCTTCAACCAATCTGACAACTTTGTCCTAACAAGAAAAATCCTGCTTAAAAGTGTCATCTCACTTTGTCTATGTAGTGACGTTGTTCATAAGGGAGATTCAAAGTAAGGGCTTAACTTGGATTACATCGGGACATTGTGCAGATAATGTTTGAAACTTACCTAGGACAAGGAATATTACTACACACAAAGCAACGGCCAACCAGAGACGTGCCATTTTGGCCGGAACTGTATGAAAGACGACAGGAAATAACAAGAAAGAAAGAACAATAAATCTTCTTTAGGACTTTGGTTTTGAAAAAGTAATGCGAAACGATAACACATTATAATTAATTTGTCGACAATCATTGATCTTTTTATTTGTTTTTTTGGAGCAAAACATTCTGAATTTGGACTGAATCTTTTGATAACAATTTACCCACGAGAAATACTTAAAGCAAACACTAGCTACTATACCTCAAAAACAACTATGTCAATAAAACACTATGACAAAGAGGAAGGTGGACACAGCTACAAAATAATAGTAAAAAGACAGCATTCCAGAAATGCATAGGGCATATTCCAGAAAATAAGAATTGGTTTTGTGACTGCATAACTTTATTATCAAATATAAAATTCTTTACAGTGGAAAAATAATTTTTCGATTAAAAACTATAGGCTCCATTTAAACACTGATGATTTAAGTTTAAATGAAAACATGATCTGACCAACACTCTCATTCTAATTCTTTATAATAATGCATAGAGAAATATTACTTTTGAAAACATAATTGAGTCAAAACAAAGAATAATTGCGACGTTGTATATATTGTATATGTTGTCGAATATGTTGTCCAATAATCCTAAATGGAGCAACGTGCATCTTACTTGTGGGCTAATTTGTGTCAACATATATAAACTGTAATATCAAAGTTTCCTTTTTGTAAAGACTATTTCGCAATAGTTATGAACTGAAATTTCTACCGATTAACCTTGCAGATCTCGAACACCGTTCTAATAAAAAAAAGTAATGCCGTACAATTTTGTTTAGGAGCAAACATACTAACCTAATAAAATTTGAATAAGAAATAAATTTTTAAAGAAGAACAAAAATAACTTAATTTGATATAAGAAGAACAAAACAAATACATTCAATGTCTTACCTTCTTTTTCTGTCGGCCTACTTCAGCGAATATGCAACGTATGACCATTTTCTGATCGACTATGCTTTATATACTCCAAGTCGCCCTTGGAAAGGTTCATAACAATGTCCATTAAATTAGTAAGGACAGATTAAAGCAAACAAATCCGATTAAAGTTTCAAAGGTGTTTGGCAAGTCGATATGTTAAAAATAAAAACAAAAATCTCTAGCCTCGACCCAAATTAGTTCAAGAATGTATTGGCAAATTTGTTCGAACAATAGAGGTATATTGACGCTTGCTTTTGTGTCGTCTGTTTCAATTGAAAGAAGAGGTTGCCGCGTGGCGTCGCAATTGTTTACCAACTAATTAAAACTGATTTGTTGTTAATTTACATTGATTAAAGTATTAATATTGTTACACATACAGCTGTCGTTGTCAAAGTTATCAAAAACACAAACTTTTGTGTTCACACAAATCCATGCTTTTTGCCATAGTGGTGTTTTCATCTTCCAGGTGTAACGAGTCAAATTGTATGAGGTGCCGTTTATGACCAAATGAGCAATTACAAATATACCAGAGAAAAACAATAAGATAATTTTTTTTAATATAAGAGCAAAACCATATATATGTTGCCTCTGACGAAGGTCCGGTATGGATCGAAAGCTAAGGCCATCTCATAAAATTAGTAGGGGAGATGGCCTTAGCTTTCGATCCAATCCGGACCTTCGTCAGAGGCATAAACAAGAACAAACACAAACATATCCATTTCTAGCAAAAAGAGGTCTCTCCCACATACTGTAGTCCACATCTCTTACAAGATATAACATAGACCACATTGGGTTTGTACATTGGGAGTCGGTTTTGATAATGTCAGAAGAGCCAGTGCTATGACTCTTCACTTTAAGTGCAGGTTTGATGTAGAGACACGTTTACATTTAAAGCGGGTACATTTGTGACAACCCTGTATATATGTCATATATATTTGATTTTGCTCATATATATATGATTTTCTTCTTATATGTATTATTTTGCTTTTTTATAGCCTATATGTTTTGTTCATATATATAAAATTAGTAGGGGAGATGGCCTTAGCTTTCGATCCAGACCGGACCTTCGTCAGAGGCATAAACAAGAACAAACACAAACATATCCATTTATAGCAAAAAGAGGATTAAAGGATTAAGGGAGAGTATCCAGAAAAAAGCGGGAAAATATAGCCAATCAGAGTTGTAAATTAACTGGCTAAGAACCAATAAGAGGGAAGAAGTGAGAACAAAGGATGGTCAGTGTGAAAGACTGGATCACTGGACCATAAAGGTGGTACCGCATTGTAGGCATTACAATGCGGGAAGCATGAAAGGGTAGGATTAGAGGGCAAGCCACATAAGAAAATGCAACTAACAACAGGAGGCAAGATCAAAGTAATTATAGAATAAAAGAATCAGTGTAAGAGGTTAAAACTAAGCAAGAGGAACCTGCAGAGAGAGCAGGTTATTAATTCCTCTGCAGAGGGAATAGGTTATAGACAGGTTGATTTTTAAAAACTTTTTGAGAGAGAGAAAAGTGTAGGGAACATGTAAATGACAATAACTGTATCTATTTTGTATCAATGAAGTAAGCCAGAGAAAAAGCGTAAAAATAGACTAGTGGAGATAACTTGTTATTTACAGTTATTGTATTTATTTTATATCGAAGAAAAAAACATAAAACAACAACAACAAGCAAAGGTGGAAGGAGTGTGATGGGAATTTATTTAACACCAGTGTTTACGTTGAGTCCAAAGGGTTGGACTGTCTTGAGTTGGTGAATCCAGTGTGATTCTCTGAGTTTGCGGTGTGTGTCGTCACCATTGCAAGCCTCAATCACGATGAGTTCAACATCTTTGACACTGTGATTAAGGCTGTTGAAGTGGATGGAGACGGGGTACAGTTTCTTGGTCTTTATGGAAGAGACATGGTTCGCAGAGCGAAGACTGAGTTTGGTCTTAGTCTCTCCCACATACTGTAGTCCACATATTTTACAAGATATAACATAGACTACATTGGGTGTGCTACATAGGGAGTCGGTCTTGATATTGTAAGAAGAGCCAGTGCTATGACTCTTCACTTTAAGTGCAGGTTTGATGTAAAGACAGGTTCTACATTTAGAGCGGGTACACTTGTGACAACCCTGTATCTCTGTTAGTGGTGGTGTTTGGCCTGTACCTGGGGGGAGTTTGGCCCTGACTAGAATGTCTCCCAGGTTTTTAGGGCGGCGGAAAGCAACCATGGGGTTATCAGGGATTGCTGAGCGCCTCCTCTTAGATGAATGGAGAATATCCATTCTACCATTGAGGATTGAGGAGAGTTTGGGTAGTTTAGGGTGGTAGGTGGTGACCAGGGCAACTCTATTGGTCGGGACTTTTCTGGACCCCTTGTTGGCCAAAAGAGTATGGCGTGGTATACTGAGGGCCTTGTTGATGGCGAGTTGAACCCTGCGTTCGCTGTGACCTCTAGAAACAAGGTGTTTCCTGAGGTCCGATGAGCGCCTTTTGTATAGGGTATCTGTGGAACAGATACGTCTTATGCGCAAGGCCTGACTGTAAGCTATTGCCTTCTTACAGTGACTGGGGTGGCAACTGTTGGAGAGAAGGTACTGGTGGGTGTCAGTGGGTTTGCTGTATACATCCGTAGCAATGCCGCTAGGGGATTTACTGATAGTTACATCTAGAAAGTTAACACTTGTTAGAGAGTATTCAGTAGTGAACTTTATGGTTGGGTGGAATGAGTTTATATGGTCGATAAACTCAACCAAGCTGTCTTGACTACCACACCAGATAGAGAAAATATCATCAATAAATCTCCACCAAACTAGTGGGCGGCTGGGGGCAGAGGACAGAAGTTTTTCCTCTAAGTCAGACATGAAAATGTTGGCATATGAGGGCGCCATTTTTGTACCCATGGCGGTACCCTGTATCTGTAGAAAATGCCTGTCAGTGAATGAAAAGTTGTTCTTAGTGAGAATATGGCTGATGAGTTCCTTAACATGTATCACTGAGGGGCGGGATTGTTTGTTGCCCCTGAGGGCAGAGACACATGCACTTATGCCTTCATTATGGGGTATGTTAGTATACAGTGATGAAACATCTAGAGTAACCAAAAAAGCAGGGTCAGGTATTTGATGTTTGACATCCTCTAGCTTATGGAGGAAGTCTGTGGTGTCCTTTATGAAGGAAGGGATGCCGGAGACTAGGGGGTTGAGAAAGCTATCTACAAACTCAGAAATGCGCTCTGTAGGGCTACCATTACCAGATACAATGGGTCGGCCTGGGTTGTTGGGCTTGTGTATCTTAGGTAGAAGGTAGAAGCGTGCTGTACGGGGGTCCTGTGGAAGGAGATAGTTGAAGGTATCTTTGTCGATACCGTTGGCATTGTGCATTCTAACCAAGGTGTCACTGATTTGTTTGGAAAATAATTGAGTAGGGTCAGTGTCACATTCAATATAAGGATCAGTGTTGCTGAGTTGTCTGAGGCCCTCAGCTATGTAGTCATGTGTGTTCATGACTACAACTGCGGACCCCTTGTCAGCACGTTTAATCACTATGTCTGGTGATTGGCGACCTCCGGATTAACGTACCGGCGCTCTACCAACTGAGCTAACCAGCCCTAACGGTTGTATGGCTTCTGACTGGCACCCCGAACAAAGATATTGACTAATAGGGAGACCGCCAACATAGGGCTGGATAGCTCAGTTGGTAGAGCGCCGGTACGTTATTTCGGAGGTCGTTGGTTCAAGTCCCGCTCCAGTCAATTTTTCTTTGTTCAAACCCGAACTTTTTAAATAAAATTTCCCAGTCAGTTTCCCTTGTGGTTCATGACTAGCTATTTAATATTAAAAAGTCGCATCCCCTTAAGGTGATCCCGTGGCTGCCGCTTCCCAGGTTGAATCGTAAACGTGGGTGTGATCCCTGGCTACACGGCAGTTAACGGTTGTATGGCTTCTGACTGGCACCCCGAACAAAGATATTGACTATTAGGGAGACCGCCAACATAGCGCTGGATAGCTCAGTTGGTAGAGCGCCGGTACGTTAATCCGGAGGTCGTTGGTTCAAGTCCCGCTCCAGTAAATTTTTCTTTGTTCAAACCCGAACTATATATATATATGTGGCGTGTCGTGGCCGAGTGGATAAGATCACTGGACTCAAGCTCTGGTGTTTCTGATCAGCAGAGTGTGGGTTCGAGCCCCGGTCGTGACACTTGTGTCCTTAAGCAAGACACTTAACCATGATTGCTTCGTCCTTCGGATGGGACGTAAAGCCGTTGGTCCCGTGTGTTGTGTAACGCACGAAAAAGAACCCAGTGCACTTATCGAAAAGAGAAGGGGTCCGCCCCGGTGTTCCTGGTTTGATCGGCTGCATATTGCGCCACAGCACCTTGTAAACCATTGGTGCTATGTAAAGGAGTAGGTCTCATACTTCAAACGAAGCCCCACATACCTTGCAGGAAACATGAATGTTAAGCGCTTAGAGGCTGGCCTGCAGTAGGCGCTATACAAATACAATATATTATTATTATTATTATATATATATATATATATCAACCTGTCAATAGCCTATATTCCCTTTACAGAGGATTTAATAACCTGCTCACTTTGCAGGTTCCTCTTGCCTAGTTTTAACTTCTTTAACTGATTCTTTTATTCTATAATTACTTTGATCTTGCCTCCTATTGTTAGTTGCATTTTCTTATGTGGCTTGTTCTCTAATCCTACTCTTTCATGCTTCCCGCATTGTAATGCCTACAATGAGGTACCACCTTTATGGTCCAGTGATCCAGCCTTTCACACTGACCATCCTTTGTCCTCACTTCTTCACTCTTATTGGTTCTTAGCCAGTAAATTTACAACTCTGATTGGCTATATTTTCCCTCTTTTTTCTGGATACTCTCCCTTAATCCTTCGCTCCTCTTTTTGCTAGAAATGGATATGTTTGTGTTTGTTCTTGTTTATGCCTCTGACGAAGGTCCGGTCTGGATCGAAAGCTAAGGCCATCTCCCCTACTAATTTTATATATATGAACAAAACCATATAGGCTATAAAAAAGCAAAATAATACATATAAGAAGAAAATCATATATATATGAGCAAAATCAAATATATATGACATATATACAGGGTTGTCACAAATGTACCCGCTTTAAATGTAAACGTGTCTCTACATCAAACCTGCACTTAAAGTGAAGAGTCATAGCACTGGCTCTTCTGACATTATCAAAACCGACTCCCAATGTACAAACCCAATGTGGTCTATGTTATATCTTGTAAGAGATGTGGACTACAGTATGTGGGAGAGACTAAGACCAAACTCAGTCACCGCTTTGCGAACCATGTCTCTTCCATAAAGACAACGAAACTGTACCCAGTCTCAATCCACTTTAACAGCCCTAGTCACAGCGTCAAAGATGTTGAACTCATGGTGATGGAGGCTTGCAATGGTGACGACACACACCGCAAACTCAAAGAATCACACTGGATTCGCCAACTCAAGACAGTCCAACCCTTTGGACTCAACGTAAACACTGGTGTTAAATAACTTTCCATTACCCTACTTTCACATTTCCTTGCTTACTTCTTTGATGTAATATACATACAGTTACTGTAAATCACCCGTTTTCTCCACTGGTTAATTTTTACCCTTCTTTCTCTCAATTGGTTGTTTATAAATCATCCCATTAAAAACCTATTGCTTTTGCAGGGGATTTAATAACCCGCTTTTTCCCCGAACGATTGGATGTTGTTTGAAGTTGTGTTTCGGGCCCAGCATCAGACAAAATGCTTCAATCATTTGGGGGTGTACTTCCATCAGAAAAAAAAATATTTTCATGTCCACCAAGTACCACCAAGTAACAAAGGCCATAGGTTATCATACTGCCCTGCACATGATACATTTATTGTCCCTTGGGCATAATACAAAACATTTTTTGTCTTGAGTTTTTTTTTTTATTGGGTCTAGAGGGCCTCTTATTATCTGTATAGATCATTTGAGAAGGAATTGGTTTCAGTAAAACAAACATAATGCATGTTATCCAGGGTTAATTTGAAAAAAGGTACCACTAAGTAAAAAAGGTCAAAGGTTACCATGCTGCACTGCACGCATGTATTAAATTTATTGTCTATTGGGCATAACAAAAGAATAAAAGGGCTTGAATTTTTTCTGGGGTCTAGGGGACCACTATCCAGCTGTATAGACCATTTTGAGAAGACATTGGGTTCAATAAAACAAAACATTTTGCTTGTTATCCAGGGGTACTTTGAAAAAAGGTACCACCAGGTAACAAAGGGCATAGGGTAGCCATGCTGCACGCAAGGTTTTAAAACCGTCCATGCATGTCTTTAATAAAAAGAAACCGCCCATGTCATTAACACATAACACTATGTCCACTATACAGAGGGTGCTGAATGTTCAATAAACTATTTGTGTTGGTCTTTTACTTGAGTTTTGGTCTTTTTGATCGGTCGATGGTCCTTTATTCAATTCGGCTTTGATCCTTTATATATGTTTCGTGTTATTTTATATACTTGTCTTTGATCCTTAAATATTATTTTGTATTCGTCCTTTATCAATATGGTTTTGCTCTTGAATTTATGTTTTTTGCAATTATAAAATATATAGGCTTATGATTTTGCTCGTATTTATTTGTAACTGCTCACTTGGTCATAAACGGCACCTCATAAAATGGTCATTGCAATAAGTACGCACAGGCCGAGGGACAAACTTTAAAGACCTGTCATTTACATTAGTCAATTACAGCACGCACTTATTTGGTAAGTAATGCATATTTAACGAGCACTCAGTGAGCCGGTGACTTTGTGCGACATGTATCGAACAGAATATGTATTATAAACAAATGATGATTAGCCAATCAACATCCAGCACTGTGAAACTTGCACACGGCGCACAACTGGGTCATTTCAATACAGTCAGCATTTTCTGGTTAATGAATACAGTCTATGTTTCGTAAATTTCTTTCAAACTTTGCTTGAATATTCATTAGGGTTTACAGGAAACAACCGTGCAGTTAATTATGATTACTAGTGATTATAAACGGCAAATAGACCGCCCACTGTGGGGCGATGTGGGTGGAGCAAATCGGCCTCCACAATCGCGTGTATTGTGAGTGGTCGTGTGACAGAGCTCAGTTTCGTTTTAAAGTCGAATTATACATTTGTTGTGGCTTGTACAGTAAGTAAACAATATGAATTTGTCATGGGAAAAAGTTATTATGTTCAGTACGAGTTTCTTTTGGGAGTTTTGGTTTCGCATTTGGCCTATACTTGTCGGTGTGCGTATTTTAGTGTGTTAATTATTTAATGTTGGCGAATGTATGAAGGATGTCCGTAAACTGATTGTAATGTGTATGTTAAAACCACGTTGTTGTATTTAGCCACAGACGTCAAACTTGTTTCTAATGAATGGACAATACACGATGACACCAGTAGATTGTATTCAGATGATAATGCTAGGCCTTGGTTCTACACCGAAGCAGTTCTACACCACTCCAGTGTTGTGAAATTGTGCATATACGACAAATCTTGTTTCTGGATTTGAATTTCGTTATAAACAAAAAGTTGCCTTTCCCTTTAATAAATCAGTTAAACACACTAAGTTTTACGATAATATCGTCACTGACGCCACGAACTGACACATGTACAAAACCACTTTTTTAGTTTTCAGTTTTGTACATGTTTAGACAATGTTAACCGGGGCCTAACATTCCATGGAAATTCCAACGCTTCGGGAGCTTTACTTTTTTCAATACAATAATTTGGCATTGTTCAATTTACCATATTGCACCATAACACACGGCGCGCACCAACCTCAAGGGTGAACAACCTGATTCCACGAACTAACGCCAAACTTGTGTGTAGCGCGTGTTGACGTACATCTTCACGAACTGACACACATTATAAAACAATGGATGGTGTCATTTTGTGCCGATGGAAAATGTTTGCTTACGTAAATGTTCGTCGCCACGAACTGACACAAACGTTTCTTACTTTATTGCTTAATAATTTTGGACAAAAACCAGAAAATGCAAAGTCTCAACTCTAGGAAAACCAATTGAAAATACCCCAGGATTTTGTAAAAAAGCTTGATTTTAATAATCTTCCAACTTTAAATACTGTTTCTCCGGTTGCTACTTTTCACTTGTGTGCCAGTCCGTGGCGTACGTCTGTTGTGCTATTATTGTGATAGATTCCTCAAACATGTTAACCTGAACCAATTCACTGAATAAAAAAAAAAAAAAAAAAAAAAAAAAATACTACTCCTTTTTGTCAATCGCAATTCTTCTCCAA
The DNA here is from genome assembly GCA_023634235.1 of Pisaster brevispinus. Taxonomy (NCBI): domain Eukaryota; kingdom Metazoa; phylum Echinodermata; class Asteroidea; order Forcipulatida; family Asteriidae; genus Pisaster; species Pisaster brevispinus. Next base: position 21,062,763 of record JAMKCF010000010.1, on the reverse strand, counting down.
ATTTGTATTTCTTTAAACAAAACTAAGATACCTATAGCAGTTGCCCTATTAACAGCAACAGCGATAATCTTTATTCTCAAATAGCTTAGTACAAAGACCTATTACGAAATAAATTATGCATCACCAATAAAAGCAAACACACGAAAATGCCAACAAGATGTAGTCCTATGGTTCATAAATTACTGCGACTTACATACACTGGTTGAACTTTGAACACAGGTAGACTCAACTTGACCCTAACTTACAAGGGGAGGGGGTTCGTGGCTCATCAATTCATTCATGTGTGAGCAGAAAAAAAACCAATTTGATAAAGGGAAACATCAGCTTTAGAGTGCTTTGATCCTGGAGTCAATTCCATATGATGCATCTTTTTAAAGGAATTTCACATTATAACAACAGTGTACGGAAATGTTTGTTAGTTAGTTTGTTTCATTGCTTATTCTTTTTCCTCTCAGTGATACTGCGTGATAGTTTTTCTTTTTCTTCTTCCTACAAAATGTCCTGGTGACAATCGAAAATGATTGTTGTTATGAGGTCATTATTCAATTGATGTGCAATGTTATGTGTACCATTGATTCCTTAGTAGGGGAGATGGCCTTAGCTTTCGATCCAAACCGGACCTTTGTCAGAGGCATAAACAAGAACAAACACAAACATATCAATTTATAGCAAAAAGAGAAGCAAAGGGTTAAGGGAGAGTATCCAGAATAAACGGGGAAGTATGGCCAATCACAGTTATAAGTTTACAAACAATGGGGTGGCTAAGAACCAATCAGAACAAGTAGTGAGGACAAAGGATGGTCAATGTGAAAGGCTGGATCACTGAACCGTAAAGGTGCTACCGCACTAGAGGCATTACATGCAGGGAGCATGAGGAGGGCAAGCAGCACCACAATAATGCAACTAACAATAGGGGGCAGGATAAAGTAACTAGTGAAGAGAGTTTAGCAGTCAATACAATGGTTATGTGAAAAGGAAGGTAATTATAGAAGAACAGAGACCCCGTTTACACTAGATCCAGAAAGGTGGATCAGACCAGGGTCTGATCCGGCAATGTGGATTAACGGCTAGTGTAAACGCAAAAAAGCCGGATCAGACCCGGTTCAAGATCCGGCAATTTTAATCCACCTTTCGAGGAGGGTTGAATCCGGCAATTGGTGGATCAGATCCGGCAAAGTGGATTCCAAATACAAGTGTAAACGCAAAGGTGGATCAGACACCGCAATTCCATGTGGTCATTTCCGGTTTCGCTACGAATGGCGCGCTTTTTGCTTGTGCTTTGGTGGGACATCCGTCGCTGTTTATATTTGTGTGTGTGCTGTTTGCACATGGACTGTGCGTGTGTGAAACGTTTTGTTGTTTTCAGCGTCCTTATACATACATCGTTACGTTCGGAGCTTGCCTTGTTGCTGTATTTTTTAAATTCCCATCTACCAAATATTTCTACCTGCATGGTCGTTGTTATCCGTATCATTTGCTGTACTGTATTTTCTGCATTCTACCTTCGCCTTGATAATGATTATTTCTAGAAGTGGCGCGCTGTAATCGTGACCTTTGAGCTCTTTGCGAGGAGCGGTGACGTCATGACCAATATACATCCGGTTCAAAAGTGGGATCGGAGCCGGATCAAGCGCTGGTGTAAACGCGACACAGGATCTTGATCTGCGGTCGTTAAAAAATTGCCGGATCTCAATCCACCTTTCTGGATCTAGTGTAAACGCGGCTAGAATCAGTGTATGAAATTAAAAATAGGCAAGAGGAACCTGCAGAGAGAGCGGGTTGTTAAAACCTCTGCAAATGAAATTGGTTATTAACGGGTTGATTTAAAAACTTCTTAAGTGTAAAAAATAAACCAGCGGAAAGAACGGGTTATTTACAGTAACTGTATTTATTTTACATCAAATAAATTATTTTATCCCTCGAGAAAGACTCTGCTAGATACGACGTCAGGCCACTTACTTTTATTTTGCATTTATACGATAGGTCATTTTGGTCGATAAGCAGTTTGCATCAGCTAATAATATTTTTCAAAGAAATAAGCAAGCAAAAGTGAAATGAAGGTAAAGGGAAGTGAATCCAGCGTGCTTCTCTGAGTTTGCGGTGTGTGTCATTACCATTGCAAGCCTCAATGACCATGAGTTCAACATCTTTGATGCTGTGAATAGGGCTGTTGAAGTGGATGGAGACAGGGTAAAGTTTGGTCTTAGTCTCTCCCAAATATTGTAGTCCATTTTCTTAAACATAGACTACATTGGGTGTGTTACATTGGGGCGCTTTAATTGCAGGTTGATATAGAGACACGTTCTACATTTAGAGCGGGTACATTTTGTGACAACCCTGCGGCGGCGGGGCGGCGGCGTCGTCGTAGTCGTCGTCGTCGTCGTAGTCGTCGTCGTCATCGTTGCTGTTATTATTATTTTTTTTCATTTAAACATAGGGAAAAGAGCTTTAATACTCCTTTTTCCTGTAAACAGAATTAATTTATCGGATATGTTTTGCGGCATCAAACTGAAATACCAAAAAACTTTGCTTGATTTTCACAATCAATTTATCCGTTAACTATTCTGACAAAAATGCACCTTTAATCAGTACATACATTTAAATAACATAATGTTTGGATTCAGTTGTCCACATAAAAGGTCAAATAATGGTCTGACAATTTTAAGCAAGTTCAGGTGTTGGCCTTAGTCAATCCGCCGTTGAAACCACGCATGCGTAGTCTATATGCTTCACTTGAAAGCCTTTAGTAGATTGATTCGTCAAATATAGCAACCGACATGGCGATGACGTATCGTAGGCAAGAGAAAACATGTATTGGCCCATCAAAATTAACTTGCATTCAGTGCAATAATACTATTTATCTAAATAATTGAAACACTTCTTTGGCAGAAACCAACCATTTTATTGTCAAACCAACTGTTTGTGTGATTGTAACCCAAGGCAGCCTCTATGCGTATCCTAACCGCAATCTTGACAAAATTGACGTATCTTCGCTACTTGACTAGAGAAACAGTGCTCAGGGGCTGTATTTTGATCCAGTCGGACTAGGTTTTTTTCGACCATGGTTCAACCATGCAGCGGTCAAGTGACATCTAGATCGATTAGGGTTAAGTCTTGTCTACTCAAGTCAGCCAACCGAACTTGCCCTTTGGGACAACTATGAAACATAGTACATATCACAATTGCCACGGGAAAACAAACACATAAAAGCAATAATAACACAAATAAAAATACTACTACTAATACATTAAAATAAATAACAAAACAGGTATCGTTGGTAAGGGAGATACTTCAATATGATGATAACCGGACCAATGTCAAAAGATAAAAATCAAACTGTTGTGGTCCAAGGACCTGGGAGATGTGCTTTGGGTCTTCATAACATGAACTATACTGATTCGAAAGACGAAGGTCCAAGTCAAGTCACAATGTTTTATTTTCTCTTCCGCCACTGTCAATGGACTGCAACATTAGGGGACCGATTCAACATGGGTTATGCAATTCTTGTTCAGCACATCTGCAGTTTTCAGTAATCATAATTGGGATCGATGTATACTTGATTTGTAATTTATTTGGCGAAAAACGGGGGATGCATTTGTATAAAGGGGATTTTATACCCAGTTTCAGTAACTAACATTCCACGGGTATCGATTTACCTTTAACTGAGCCGGGTCAATCTCAAAAGCTTCCCCTTTGCTGTGTAGAGGGAGGTCCAGCTGTTGCAGGTTCGAGCTAATGCTTTTTAAAGGAACTGCAGTTTCAGCAAGCTTTTGCTTTTTATAAGTGGAATGGCGACCAGTATCTATTGATTAGATACTTAGGCTTGGTGTGAGATGTCTAAGACGTTCAACAAGCAATTGCTCAATTGAGAAGGGCCAATTGTACTTAAAACATGGTTTACATACAGGCCTACTCTGGTCAGTGAGCACCAACAAAGGGGTATTACGTAAGCGCTCATCGTGCATCATGCCATTCATAACGAAAAGAAATGTCACGACTTGAAAAAACAAACAAACAAACAAACAAACAAACAAACAAACACCCCATCAAACACCCCGACAGACAGACAAACAGCCCTACTTAGTAGACAGACAGACAGATAGACAGACGTACAGAAATCTTTATGAGAGCGACATTGTGGGCTTTCCACAGGTGTTGTCTATGATCCCTTTTCTTTAATCTTTCGTGTTAAAAACATTGTGGGCTTCACCCCACAATGTCAAAAAACAACAACCCGCAACTACAGTTCCTACCTAAAACTCACCCCACAATGTATCTCTCGTACGCCCAGACAGACAAACAGACATACAAACAAACAAACAAAAACCTACAAACAAACTATTTTGTTACAACAATCCCCCAAAACAATACAAATATTTCAGCTGATGATTCGGCTAGTTTTGTTTTGACTGGACCAAATTTTACTCCGACATTGTTTTTATTGTTAGTGTTTAATTAAACTCAATAAATACAATTTGGTAGTCACGTTTGAGAAAACACATCACCAATGTTTGTTGTTCTAGAGCAGGGATTTTGTGCGCGTTATAGCCTATGCACACATCAGCCCACACAATATTACATTCAGAAGGTATGGCCACAAACTCTGCAAATTTTAGCAAATAATAATTATAGCAAACAATGCTTGGCTTAAACTTCGGAATTGCGGCTGATTCTCACGGATAAACTATACCTCGACTAATGAAACAGAATGCCTGAATAAATGTGTAGAGAAAAATACTCATGGAGAGCGAGACTTTATTTCCATAATCGAATAAATGGTTTGCTTTGATGTAACACCTTTCGAGTTTGGAAGAAGAAGTCTGAGCGATGTAGCATTAGGAGATTCCAGATGTCTGGAATATTTTTTTCCACGGTTTCTGACCGTCTTCGGTGGCAGCCTAGCAGTGGGAAGAAGTTATGAGTAGGGTTGCCTGTACTCTTTCAAGAGTTTCCAGAGTAGCAAACATAAATAAGCGCAACAAATATTGTCTGGTCAAATGGCATTGTAGATTGAGTTCAAACGAAGGTTATGGGCATCTTAACTCTGAAGAAAAGTATGAGTCCTTGTACTCAATACAGCCCCACGGATACACTGTCCACGGTTTGTTACTTGACCCTTTAAAGTTTTAATTTTGAGTTTGGGATTCCATCATAACAGTACGTCTACGTTTGTTATTTAATGAATTCACTCTACTGATATAATCCAAAATGTTACTGCTTGTTTTCTTCCTACGCGTGTCCTAAATGATGATTGACTCCATAATATTCAAACAGAGGTAGTCTCAAACTATTTCATGCTTGCTATTAGTCTGTTTTAATGTACTTCTCTAAATGCGTCTTAACATTTTTTTTTAAACCGTAATATTCCAAAAACACCGAAGTAATTAGCCCATCACACACACAAAAACAAAAGCTTATAGTTTTGCTGAAATCGTACTGAAGGTGCGGGTTTTTGTTCCTTTGGTACCTATAAATGTTATTATATTATTCGTTAAGTTCATGTGTAGATGTATTTATTGCTTATGCGTTCAACCACGTGACCAGACCTTTCTTACCTCACCGGTTTCTTCACTGATCCAGCTTGATTTATACAATCTTCTACACACAAATGCACATTTGTTTTTGGTCTCAGCTGACAGGGTAATCCGACAATATGATGTTTAATCTGGAATGTTGTTAACTTATTTGAATGTATCCCTCAACGTATAAGCAAACTTTGTGCCCCTGGAGCGAGTACCACAAATTGATTTGACAAGTAAAAATTAGAGAGGGACAACAACCAAAGATCACAACATTGTATGCAACCAGCGTAGAGCACCCAGTTTTAAATCATGAGTGAAGACTAAGGATTTCAAACCAGGGTACTCTACAGTGGTAACACCCATGCAGCCAGTTGTCATAATGACATTCAGTCGTAGTTAGGTGAGCAACTAATGGTTGTCAAACTAGGTTTTTTATGAAGTTAATGCAACAAGTATAAACATTATAATATTAATAATGCATAATAATGTGCACTTTTGTAAGGGCTACTATGAAGAAAACATTGACAATGTCAAAAGCTCAGGGGAGCAGAAGTTTGCTGTTTTGATTTTGGCCTCCATTCTAAGCTGACTCATTCTACAGATTATTTTTTCACTTGACTGAACAGATTGTTCGGAATTTATGCTGATTCATATTAAACTATGAATTATGTATTATTGTTAATAACCAAAATATAATAAATTTAGGCCTAGACTAATATTCCTAGCAGACGTAATTATTGTTTAAAACACCCTCAGCAATTTGTTCCTGATTAATATGTTTCCTTTGTTAGAAATCAACGTAAATACCAGACAAAAACACCATTAGATTAAGTATTGCTTATGTAATATTCTTAAAACAAATTTATAATATTAGGTGAATTCAATGTCGTTTCAGGCGTAATCGTGTTCCATTTTTACTCGAGTTTTAAGAAAACATGTGGCATCCAGAATCTGAAATCCAAATGATAAGAAAGCATTTGATAAAAGAGCTGAAATAAAAGTATATTGACTTGCACAGACTAATACAGAACATATAAATAAATGTTATTTCTAGAGACCTAAGTTAGCAATAGAACAATGAGCTTGTTTATAATGAAGCGCATTTTACAGCCCACGTTCAAGTGGACCTTGATGTTCGATAACTGATTTCGATTGTTATATCAGACAAACCACCTTGTCCGAACCATAATGTCCGACAAGCTATTATGTCTGACCCATCGATAACTACAAGCTGTTTCTGACCCGTAAGAACAGAAAAAAGCTCTCGGATATAACGTTCAATAAGACCTTCTTAGACATAATTGAACTTGTCAGCCAAAACGTCAGACAAACCCTTTCAGACATACTGGTCCTTGTTGGCCGTAGTGCCTAAACAAGACTCTTTGACATAATGGTCCCTGTCGGCGATAATGTCCAAGGGCGTCGATCGCTACTGAAAAGTAGGGGGGACGGGCGAGCAAGTCTTGAAAAAATACAGCTTACATAATAGGCCAAAAATACCATTCTGCGCGTGGTCCATCAGAAAAATGAAAAAAAAAACATTTCACCGTTTGTTCGCTATTCTTTTAACAAAAGTTGTAATAAAATATTACATAAAGAAAATGGTGTATATTTTTATATTTTGTTGCATATTATTAATGAACAGTCAATCAAAAAGTGGGGGGGGGACGACATCTGGTATGCTGTCCCCTCCAGTCTAAAAAGTGAGGGGGACATGTCCCCCCCGTCCCCCACCCATCGACGCCCCGCAGACGTAACGGTCCTTTATGGCCGAAATGTCCGACAAATCCTCGCAGACATAACGGTCCTTTATGGCCAAAATGTCCGACAAATCCTAGCAGACTTAACGGTCCTTTATGGCTAAAATGTCCAACAAACCCTCGCAGAATTATGGTCCTTGATGGTGGTTAACAGTGAACATTGTTTTCGGAATATTCCTTGATCTCGAATCGTTTACTGGACAGTGTTAACAAAGTGATATAATACATTTTGTTCACTTACTTATACATTATAGGTCTTCCAGTGTGATTCACCGTCACTTCTGAATCCTGTACTGAACGCCATGAATTGAAGGTCTGTCAATGGCTCGGGATCTTCGCATGATATGATGGGTTTGGAGGACTTCGTTGCACCCTTACCCTTGAACAATTTCAAGTGACCCAACTCGAATTCAAATGTGAACTCGACCTCTTTGTTCTTATCTAAGATATGTGGGCAGTCAACTTCGGCCAGACAGTCACATTCTTTGCACTTGCGAATGAGGCATTTGGTGTTATCCTCGGCTCCAATTACTGTAGTAAAATAGTGTCATAAATGTCAACAGAATGTTATATCAAAACATAAATCCAAACAGTAAGTATACGCATGATTCAAAACACAGTCCCATTGATCCATTAAGCCAAACTAAACAGATAAACCGGTAAACGTTAAGCGATCAGAACCGGGCATTTTTTGAACATACAGGGACCGGGGACAGGAGAGGTGGGCATGGGCACACCTCTGTATTTTTCAAAGTTCCGGAGCAATTTCGCATGAAACTTGCCGCAAAGTTCATTTCAACAAGTACTACATGATTACTTCAACAACTTTCAAAACTTCATATTTATGCAGTTTTCACTGCCGTTTTATCGTTGGCAATTAAATAACACTTGTTTTATTTGATATGATTAATACAATGACAGTATCATTTATTACTGGCCAATACTATAATAATAATAATATTATTAATAATATTATTAATATAACTATATTGTTGTGGCTGGAAAAATATTTGAACTGCACATACCAAGTTCATACATCTTGGCAGTTGGACTGTCTTCGTTGGTAGGGGAAACACTGAAATGGGCATCGCAGTCTGCAGTCAAGCCGAACTCAAATCCATGTTTTGGCACGCTAATTTTTTCGAAGGGTAGAGGATACGCCATGTCACAATCAAACGTCCAGAATATACCCCTTGCTAAATGTAAATAATTGTCAAATTAGAAAGAAAGAAAAGTCAAGAATCGAACTGTACTCCAGTCACTGGGTGAGCTCGAGATTGCCCGTTTTACCATTCTTGTAAAAGAATCTCTATGGAACGCGCACATCATTCACTAAACTGTGCCTATCAAACATTTGGGACAACATATACATATAATTGAACTAACAAAAAATGCGGTGAATTCTTAAAAGCTGGTAACAGTTTTTCATTTTCATTCAAAATTGTGTATCACGTGTGTGAATTAAACCATTGGAAAAAGGTCACGAATGGACAGAGAAGAGATGTATAGCATTTTGATTGCGATAATTGGTATCGGTGTTAGACTTTGTGAGGAGATACTGGAGTCATACTACAAAACCCAACTACATTTCGCAATCTGTCACTGTTAAGTTCAAATGTTTGAGTGCATATTCGAGGCCTAATATTCAAAGACAAGTTTATTGTATACATAACTTCCCAAATTTAGTTCCCATACACCTCTTACCAGTTTGGTATTCAAATTTGTAATACACAAGGTATGAACTTGGCGCTCCCTTGAAGGCTGCAAGTGAGATCTCTAGTGGGGAGGTGTCTGACCAAGTGATAAATGCAGGTTTTATGTCCAATCCAACTCGACCAACTGAGATGGTCTTTTTAGCGAAGCTTATCCAGAAATCTTCATAGTCATCTTGGCTTGAGCTGTTAATTACGCAATCGGCTTCTTTCACGACTTCCTTGTTTTTCTTGATGAGCAGTTTTGTGTTTCCTTCGGCTCGGAAAACTTTGTTTTTTAAGGAAGCAAACATCAAAATACAAATGTTACAAAAACTACACCGACAATGGCAAATCAAAGTATGTACAAACATTTTGATTTTGTAAGAACTATCAAGTTTTGCACGAATATGTGGGGTGTCATGTGGCCGAGTGATTTACAGCATCGAATTCAAGTTTCGATGGTTAAGTCATCAGGGTGTGGGTTCGAATCCCGGTCATGACACTTGTGTCCTTGAGCAAGATACTTTACTATAATTGCTTCTCTTCACCCAGGGGTATAAATGGGTACCTGCGAGGGTAGAGGTTGATATTGTGTTTGAAAAAGCCTTCGGAACGCCACGGCAGCCCGGGCTGTAAACTCCCCAGGGAGCTGATAAAGATTACAGGAATGTTATTGGCCCAATGACCAGGGCACTAATGTAAAGCGCATTGAGACGTTATTGTGAAATGCGCCATATAAGTACTAGTTATTGTTATTATTATTATTATATAAAACTGTCAATATCTAGGACAGATTGTGTTGTGTATTACAGACTAGTGTCCAGAACCTACCAATCTCATACGCATTGACGTCATCATAACCCTTCGATAGCAAGACCGACACCTCCGAATTGATGGCAAGACCCACTCGCATTTGTCGGTCGTAGATCTGTAAGCTTTCACCCACGTAAACATAATGGTCTGTCCTCAGATTCACGTTGACTGTTCGCCAAGTAATGGTATTAACTACCAGAGAACAATAGGGGAAAAAATCGTCTTTTGTAAAGAGAAACTCACTGATGTTATTTACAACGACGGAGATGAAGAGCCGATCTCCTGTCATTAACTCTTGACTACTCTTTAACACTGTCTGCTGGAACTTTCAACGTCAGAAAAACCTCGACCTCGGACCCCAACACCAAAGAAACCAGTTTTAAACGTAATTGGAATGCTTTTTTTCTTTTTCTTCTTCTTCTTTTTTGAATACTTATTTAAAAGATGCACCAGCGACATCTTAACGTTACCAAGGATACTCAATTGGCAAGCATCCCCTTTTTACAGGGATAAAATATTTAAACAGTAATTAATTAAGCTTATTCCAAAAAGGATCAGAGTATAAAACCATTTCTAAAAAATGAGAAGCTATTAGCATTCACTTCATGATTGGTTTCTGTCAGAAGTGGTTACGTAATAAAGAAGGGCAAACCTTGCTCGGTAATGGCTTCATATATCTTCCAGGTCGCCACATAACCATCCCTGGAGCTGACAAACACGAGCAAAGGACATGTTGGTGGTTCATTGTTGAACGTCATCAGCTCAGTGAATGAAGCATCAAGTAGACCTACTATCATAGATCCCGTAGATGTAAATCTTATGTAGAAATTAGCAAACGCTGTCGCACTCAGTTTGCCGCCAATGTCCGCCTCTGCTACTGTTTTACATTTGTTTTCACAATGCTCAATCCGAGCGGAGGTTTTGCCAAAATCTGTGGAGAAGAACATATATATCTTTGTTCACCTTCGAAGTTACTTGACGATCTAGTGATTATATATATCCAGCATATCTGAACACAATGTCATTGACTCAGTTAGTTAATAAGCAATAAAACAATCACTGCTCACCAGAGCAAAGTTACTAGTCAAACTAGCATTTCACACGTACGGGCTGTGGTTGGATTCTTGTAAGTCTTGCGGGGTAAATTGTTTGCTTACGAAATGGGTTGAAAATTATTAGTAGTCGTACCTAAGACTTTGATTTGCTTAAACAAATAAGCAATGGTCCAGTCAGGATAAAATAACATTTAGCCATTTTTGTTTTGCTGGTGAAATCTGCAAAGCAAAACCAATTCTGTGCTTCAGAGCCTCAAAGTAAACGAATCAAAGTTGATTTAGTTGATAGACCGAAACGACTGTTCGTGTCGAGCAGTCTCCATTATTGAATGGTGAAAGGTGGAAATAAACAAGAGAAAATGCACTTGTATTTTATTAATGAATACATGTATATAATTAAATAGTACAAACATTTCTCACATTATGAATAACACGTAGAATGATCAATATATTGGACAAACTTTGATTTGATTTGTTGTACTCACAAACATAGTAGTATACATGCGAATAAACTGCAGATTTAAACCCAATACGAACACTATCGTAACACATGACGCTGAACCGCAACAAATATGAAGAATGGGTATAAAAGGCCATGAGAGGGATGTCAACGTTTTCCATCTCACCATTGGTTGTTTCAAGTATCACGTGATCTGTACGTAGGAATTAATAGAAGAGAAACTTAGTTCATTCCTGGATTGAGCAGATTTGCCTCGAAACTAAGGCACACAATTTTTACTACACATTTTCTGTATTATAAAATATTATAGGTTCGATAGTTCATCGTTACTTTTTGCTGAAGAGTTTTTCCATAATCGAGAAAACTAAATGCTCGTTTGTCAATTTGGCATTCACTTCTGGTTATTTTTTTCTGTTTTTTTAATAAAAAAATAAAAAAAGTTTTTCCAATAAGAAATAGCCTTACATCGCAAGTTCGGACGGCCACTCAAGGTGAGGGTTCTACGCTCAATTGGTTTCGACTATCGACCAATTGTCACCAGGGGCACAATGCCACATACTCCTTGGGCTGAAACAGGATTACTCCTTTCACAGTCCATAAGGATGTATGCATGGGTGTCATCCACTAGGACCCTGGCAGGTAGAATGCACCACCTTCACAACTCTTATTCGAAGCAATTTTTGCTCAAGGGCACAAGTGTCATGACCGGAATTGGAACCCGCACCCTGCTGCTGAAAACACTAGAGTTTGGTTCCGGTGACTTGGATTATTTGCCGTTAGTGATATTTAGGTATTCTTACAACAGAGGAAATTTGTGATAAGTTGGAATAAGGGGCCGGGCGTAGTATGCGTAAGAGTTTCATAGGATAGAGTAAACAAAATGGTATTGGGGAGATAAACTGAAACAACTGTTTTTACTATTTACATAGACTAGTTTTACAAAATAAACTAACTTACCATTCACATTTGGACCTTTTTTATCGGACAGAAAAAAAGAAAGAAAGTTAACCACAAAGTTTATACTACAATGTAAGTTAGCATTAACAAAAAACATAATTTTTTTAAAGGGCTCACGTTTCGACACTTACAGATTCTTTCTCTGCATTTCGACAAAAACATAGACCATAAAATAGCAATACATTTTTTCTTCTTTGCTTTTCTTTTTCTTGTATCACCAAAACCTAGATTTGATACACATGGCAGTGTAGGGAGACATAACGCTATGTATGGATTTTGGGCATCTTAACTCGTTAAAGTACGAGAATTGTATTTCCTTGCACAGCGCCCCTGTTGCCAACTAAGCATGCATACATAACAGATCATATTAATCATATTAATTAGAAATTCATAAGAATTTTATTTTCTAAAACTACAGTAAAACTAACCGGGTAACAAGGTAGGTTGATATTGGAAAGGGTTTGATTGTACTTACTACTGTCACATCTTTTCCCGGTGTAACTGGGCTTGCATTTGCATTCGAAATCAGTTCCTCGTGGCTCACAAGTTCCACCGTTGAAACAGGGTTCGTTTTCACATGGTCCGATATCAATTGCTGTAAGTAATAAAACCACAGGGTCTTTATTTGCCGACTTCATATACATAATAAAACGATTTCCTTAATTTTTTAGACGCTTAAAGTATGTTTAACTGCATATCACGTGGTATTCTTTACCTTTTTCGCATCGTTTCCCCTCGAATTGTCTAAGGCATTGACAGGTGAATTCTTGATCAACGGGAAAGCAGGTTCCACCGTTTTCGCATGGGCTCCCCTCACAGGGGCCAGGTTGGACTAAAGACAAACCAGATAATAATATGATGTTAATCTAGCAGGAGAAACACAATCCAAATGTCCCCATGAATGAGAAATTAACAGAATAATCAACAGGCTGACTAATAACAAACCAATCAATAGACTAACTTATAACAAACTAATCAATGAGCTAACTTATTTTTATAAGTTAGCTCATTGATTAGTAAAAAGGCTAACTATTGACAGACTAATCAAAAGGGTAATCAAAACAGACTAATCAATATGCTGACTGATAGCAGTCTAATCAGAATGCTGGCTTCTAACATAATAGTCAATAGGCTAACTGAAAACAAACTAATTAATAGGTTGACTAATAACAGACTAATCGATATGCTAACTAATTACAGACTAATTTATTGGCTTACTAATAACAAACTAATCAATCAAAGGCTAACCCTTAACAGACTATCAATAGGCTAACTAATTAAAGACTAAACAATTGCCTAACTAACAAAGATTAATCAATAGGCTAACCAATAAAAGACTAGTCAATTGGCTGATTAAAACAGTATGTTGGAAAACTTTCATTAGAAAAACGAGGAAGTTTTTAACCTGTCAATTTGCCCTTAGCACCCTAGTGTAAGCACGCCCAGTGGCGATATCCTATTTCGGAAGACCTGCAGCCGTTGCGATAATTGATTGAAGGGTACTGGTACTGCTATAAAACTTTATAAGACATGAGTAACGAATAAAATAAGTCGTACTTTACACGAGAGTGTGTCTCTAATGACACCTAAAGCTGCACTCGTAAAACTCCCGGGTCAGAGTTAAGCCAAACGTCCGGGTATCAGGAGGCCTAACCATTTCCCGAATCAGACTTATCTGGGTAGTTGTTAAACATGGAATTTTAATTCGGATTCTGCATCAATTGGATCCCTGTCATACGGAACCCAGAAACGAGTCAGGGCACACGAACTTACATGGATCCGGGTTAATTCTGACCCAGACACGAACTTACATGGATCCGGGTTAATTCTGACCCGGACACGAACTTACATGGATCCGGGTTAATTCTGACCCAGACACGAACTTACATGGATCCGGGTTAATTCTGACCCAGACACAAACTTACATGGATCCAGGTTAATTCTGACCTGGACACAAACTTACATGGATCCGGGTTAATTCTGACCCAGACACGAACTTACATGGATCCGGGTTAATTCTGACCCAGACACAAACTTACATGGATCCAGGTTAATTCTGACCTGGACACAAACTTACATGGATCCGGGTTAATTCTGACCCAGACACAAATTTTTAAAGTTTGACAAATCTGTCCGGGAGATTTCCAGTTGAAAGTCTGAAATTGAAATAACCGTGTTATTTTAAAATTGTTTAGTAGTTCATAAACGATTTGTTTTACCTTGTTCACAATTAATGCCTTCGTAGGGATACATGCAGTGACATTGGTAGTCTGTACCTCTGGTTAAACATCTGCCATCATTCTTACATGGGCTTTTGTCACACGGATTTATCTGGATTACTGCAAAAAGCAGGTTAACAAAAGAAATATTTAAACTGAACAGTGCGAAAAGAGGGTAACAAAAGTGAGAGTCCAACTGAATAATGTAAAATGCAGGCAAAAAAATCAATCAATCAATCAATCAATCAATCAATAACAATGCAAAAATCAGTATTTAAAAAAGAGGTCAAACTTTACAATGCAAAAGCGGGTAAAAAACATAATATATAAACTTTGTGCGAACAGTTGTGCCGATTATGAATAATGATACAATAGTTTACACAGCTGCTGCAAACGTCTTGCAACTCACGGTGACGTTTCACTTCCAACACCAATTTAAGTTAAAAAAGAAAGAAAACGAACCAAGGCGAGGATTTAGGACCCCTTGCTAGAAGACTGGTTGTTAGGAGGCGTTTGTTTGTTCGTGTTCTTACCTCGATCACAACGTGAGCCCCCGTAATTTGGGTCGCATTCACACATGTACCCTCCGTCACGTTTCGGGTTGCATTTGCCGTTGCCCGAGCAGGGGTCTCTTTCACATGGACTAGATTGGGGAGCTTCAGTTTAAACAAAACATAAACAAATGTAACAAAATGTATCAATAACCAGCAGTGGCGTAACTAAAGAGGGGCAGGGGGTAGCGGTAGGGGCAAGTAATGTCCGTGTCCAGGGTGTCCCTATCTCCCCACCCCACCCCCATTTGAAATCTTGACTTTTGAGCTTTTAACACTCAAGTCAGATAATCTTAGAAAATAGTGAATGGCACAACAAGAGCGCTGAAAAAGGAAACCACAGTCTTAATTGACCACTAGTGCCTCCGCTATATAAACAAATTGTACACCCCCTTGTGGCCCCCCGGAATTTTGATCCCAGTTTCGGCGCTGATAACCCCAAACACAAAGGTAGCTTTTGGAAAGAGAATGTCACCTTCGGAATGAGACTCTTGTCTTCGAAATGATAGCTTACAATCACATCACACACAAAAACACTTGCCAGCAAGTAGAAGTGTGTTGCAAATATTTGAATGTACCAGCAAGTATTAGAGAATATAGAAATAACAGCTGGAAAAATTCTTACCAATTTGACAAAGTCTTCCGTTATAGCCTGGTGCACATTTACAGGTGTATGGGTCACCCTGGGGGACGCAAGTACCACCATTCCAGCATGGGTTTAGATCACATGGTTGTGGTACTAAAGTAAGGAAACAAATCGTATACAAACTATTAGCTGCATCATCTGATTGCTAAAAGCTGCATTGTCGGTTTTATACACAAATACAAAGGTTGTTGATATTAAAATGATAAATACTTTATTCACAAATGGTGATATTATTATTCCGCTCACACAGATTCTTGTCGTTTAATTGGTGGAACAGGCGTCACGTGTCATCCTTTGTTTTGTCATGCGTGTTAACTACCTTGACGCTCCGAAAAAGGATCTTTTTATTGGATGACTGAAATGGATAACTAAATCACGTGATATAGCACGTTCGGAACATTTTCAAAATAACCGTTCCCTGCCAAATTGTCCAAACGAGACAAGGGTCGTGCCACGGAGCAACAAAGTTGGTGTCTGCCAGTTCCTATGGTGGCCCTGAAGGGACATCGCATATCGCAAACGTGTGCGCACACGTATGCAATGTCGTGAAACAATTCGCGAATATTATGTGCGCACATGTGTGCAATGTCGTGAAACAATTCGCGAATATGTGCGCACTCGTTTGCGAATTTATTTGCAATGTGGTGTCATTTTGCGGGCAATTTGTTAGTGACCTAGGGAGTACGCAAGTGGCCCGGTCCCATTTTGTATGCCAAAGATACTTCAAGGCAGGAGCTTGGGTACCAGGCAGGTACATTTTAGTGTGGCCATGTCTAGCCGGCCAGCCACATGGTGATGGTACAACATCATATCACAAAACAAAAGGTCCATGCGAACAATCGTCGGACTATTCTCACTAAAATGAGCACTGGTACAATGGTTAGTATAATAGTTATTCACCTATTAGGAAAGCTTGAGGAACAGCGTGCGCGCGAAGGTAAATTAGCCAGACCCTATTTATATCTATTTGTACGTCTCGATTCCAGACTAGCTGCTACAACTCCCCCAGTTCATTAGGAATTTTATTGAATGGTATGCAACAAAGGTATGCAATAAAATTCACGACATTCCAAATAATTTCGCATACGTATGCGCACATATTCGCGAATTGTTTCGCGACATTGCATACGTGTGCGTACATATTCGCGATAAGTTTCTCGACATCGCATACGTGTGTGCACATATTCGCGAATTGTTTCACGACATTGCATACGTGTGCGCACATATTCGCGATAAATTTCGCGACATCGCTTACGTATGCGCACACGTTTGCGATATGCGATGTCCCTTCAGGGCCACCATAAGTTCCTCCTCATGATGCTACTCTCTACCTGTACAAGACAACTATACGTCCCCTAATGGAGTACTCTTGTCACATTTGGGCCGGAGCTTCTGCCTGTCATTTATCTTTAGTAGATAGAGCGCAGAAGCGTAATGTTAATCTCGTACGTGAAGGGTTGGAATCAACGTTGCAACCTCTTTCCCATCGTAGATTTGTGACCAGCATCTGTCTTTTCTACAGACATTTTCATGGTAATGTGCCACCAGTGTGTCCGACCTAGTTCCTCCTATCAGGGTGTTCGAGCGTGAAACCAGGCTTTCTGCTTGTTCTCGCCCGTACACTCTGCCTTTGCTGAGATGTAGAACAAAGTGCCATTCCAACAGCTTTATTCCACGCACTGTATATCTTTGGAACTCCTTGCCTGGTGCAAGGTTCTGTACATCTCACAATCTATTTTAAGAGGATTTTCAATTCCTACCTTCAGCTCCCCTGAGTTTATATTTTCATCTTAAATATTTTCTTCTTTAAGCCCTTTAACAAGAGTGGCTTTTTTAAAGTCTGGTTTGGAGCGGGAAGCACAATTAAATGAAACGGACATTTCAGAGAGTGGGTTGGACGTGTCTCCGTGTCTGTTTTGTGTTAATTTTAAACAATTTCAAACGACAAGGATATATGGGTACATTTTGTTCGTACATTGTCGTACAATATAAATACACAAAACTAAGACCCCCCCCCCCCCCCGTTCGCTGAGAACTCCTTTCCCCATCACAGTTGAAATCGAAAAATGCAAAAATTATTGGCGCCATACACCAACGAGTCCTCCACCGATTGGACCCCCGACCCAAATGAAAATGGTTAGCCTAGGGGGTCTCTCTAAATGTTTAAATTCTTCACTGACCTGTGATTTCTGCAGAAGACGATGAGCTGTTTGAAAAGAGGGAAAGTAAATAACTATTTTGTTAAAGAGTGAATTAATTAAAGATTATCAACTTGATGATCACTTTTTCAAAGAAACAGTGAAGACATGTACCCTGCCTGAAAAAAAAAATAGTTATAGACCATACTAAAGCGAACAAATGAAAATGTGTCAATTATTTGTTTCACAACAGAAGGGGGACTTTCAATATTTTACGATTAAAAAGATTAAGGTCTATCTTAAAAATATCTTCAATGCATATGATCTATAAGGAAGACTAATCATTTACATTCAGAAAAATGTGTACAAAGGAAAATGTTTTACCCGCTAGATTTACTCCCATGACGGTGCGCTTTGCGTGGTTTCTTTTCTAGAGATGAAGAAATAAAATACCGTTTAAGTCTGAGACACTTCTTTCCTAATATCCTATCCTTTTTTCCACACGAAAACCCCTATAGAAGAGGTAATGCAATTGAAGCTGATTTACATTTTCAATTATTTAAACCTCAGTAATAGTGATACAGGCTGAGCTTTGCATGAGTATATGACATCTTTTAAAAATCGCCCCGTGCCTCTGTAACTTATAACATACTGCAGGGAAACCAAGTGCGCTCTCAGTGTTCACATCAGTACTCCAACTTTTGTGATTTACATAATTATTTACTGTAAAAAGTTAACTTTGGGGTCGCGACCTGTATACTCACTCTCTTTTCCAATTTAGCTACGAGCAAGAGAGCGCACATTTTATTTGAGTGGCATTTCTCTCTATTTTTGTAGGGAGCATTGCTCTGGCCATGCTCCAAAAACCATTTATCTGGGGAGGCTTATTTTAGGGCTGATCGGATACTGTACTGTAAACTTGTAATGTTGTATGTTGTATGTAGCCAGCCTCGTAGTTGACCTTTTGCCCTTTACACAAGTGACTGTGCTGTGCTATATTATATTAATTGTGTATTGTGTGCTAGTGCTATAGCATTGGAGGACTATAATCAGTACAGGAGATCATTTTATATTTTACATGTCCTCTAATGGAATTTGTTGCTGTTATTGTATTCTGGTGAATCCTCGTCCTTTTAAAACAGAGGACCGGCCTCCTTCCCGTGTCTCTACAATACTACCAGTAAGTTAACAAGTTAAATGTTTCATAGTATTAGCTGTTGCAAACTGCTTACCAACCAAAAGGACCATTATGGTGTAAATGCAAAAACATAGTTAGTGGCCTAACGTTCCAACCCTATAGCAGAGTCTTTCTCGAAGGCCAAAATACAAGACTACAAACATAAACAGGTATACTCATGTAACAAAAGCAGCCAAGTGGAAATAGATGATAGAGGTGAAAACACACAGAGAAAGCAGGAGGCTGAACAGGAAGTTAAATGTTTCGCTATCCAAGTTTAACAATGCCAGAAACTGTGTGAGAAGCCCCTTCCTACAATGACTTCACTGAATGTACCACCAACTTATGGGTTATGAACCAAACTAGGATTGCGGATAAATTCAGTAGACCGCCAAACTTAGTCAGGAGCAGTGAAGATCTTCATCACCGTTTGATCGATCCATCAGTACACAGAGATTGCCTCACAATCCATCTATCATCAAAAACTAAACTGAACACGGGATCTACGGGTTAATCGTCGCGTCCGAAAGATCAATCAATTATAATGAGCTGCTTTTCTAAGGTTCTCGAGTACAGTGACGAGGAACCAAACCCATACTCCGACATCACAAAAACTTGAGTCTGGTAAAGTTGGTAACGCTCAGCATTGAAACAAAACAAAAAAAGAGGGAGAGGAAAGGAAACCTGTAGTAAAGCGTACACGTTGTCATTGTTTTACATCGATACAGAGATAAATAAAATGGTGTTCTGTAAAGGAGAGACTACTCACTGAATTGACAGCGTCTGCCCTTGAAACCGCTTTGGCAACGGCACTTAAATGATTTTCCGTACTCGTAGCAATGTCCGCCATTGCAAGGTTTGCTATCACATGGATTTTCGTAGTAACCTAATGTAAAACAAACAACACAAATTTTAAAATTAAAAATCTCGACAAAAACCGAAGTTATCATTAAAGTTTTCAGAAAGGTCATCTAATCTGATGACTGCGGTTTTTGGTTTCAAACATTAATGTTTGAAATTTGTAACGAACAATTGTAATATCACCGTTGGATATTCAACTATTCATGTTTGACATTAAATGACGAAAACCCTTAAAATTGGACTGAAATAAATACAAATAATAATATAAAATAAGTAGCAACACAAGGAAAACTGATTGGGTAAATTTCAAATAATTTGGGGTTGAATAAAGAAAATCCACTAGAGCGGGACTTGCATCAACGACGCGTCGTATGGATTAAGGTGCCGGCGCTCTACTAACTGAGCTCAACGTGTTAACTTGTCTTTGTTCAACCGCAGAATAGGGTAAGATATCTCAGTTGGTAGGTGATCCCCTGGCTGCCGCTTCCCAGGTTGTATCGTAAACTTGGATGTGGTTCCTGGCTACATGGCAGCTAACAATTGCATGGCTTCTGAATGGCACCCCGAACAAAGATATTGAGAAGAAAAAAACAAGGAGACTGCCAACAATAGGGCTGAATAGCTCACTTTGTAGAGCGATGTCACGTTCATCCGGAGGTACTTACAGTTTGCAAAGTCAGTTTCCACTTAACTTGATATGTGTTTATATTACAGTATTAAGTTAACAATGAATCCATACTTACCCCATCTTTCGTCACTTTCTGAATTTGATCTGAAAGATGTAGATTAACAAAATTGAAATAGTAAAAATAAATAAATAAATAAAATAAATCCTAAGTACATAAATAAATAAACAAATAAATAAATACATACATGAATGAATAAATAAATAAATAAATGATTAATTACATATTTCATGTTTTGTTTTATTTTTCCTGGTAACAATTGATTTCTTAAGGTATAATAACCAAAACGAGTTATTTCTATTCTCATGATTTTTGATCACGTTGGTCGCAACCACCCTTGCGAGAACACTGGTGCGTTTGGAGTCTTTTTAGGCCGTTTAAAAGTAGTTTGGAATGTATACATTAACATTTTACCTGTTCCCATTTGATCTGCTCGCACGTAAATGAGAAATTAAGCATGACAAATAGCCTGTTTTGCAGCACTATCTTGTGCCGGTGTTATGCCGTAAGATGGCGCTATCTTATGCCGGTGTTATGCCGTAAGATGACGCTATCTTATGCCGGTGTTATGCCGTAAGATGACGCTATCTTATGCCGGTGTTATGCCATAAGATGGCGCTGTTCTTCAACCCCTAACCATAACTACCCGTGTGTACTAGAGTAAATATTAATGTAACCTGAAATAGAGGTGTCAAATCATTCGCCCAAGTGTGTGTGTATGTGAGTTTGTTTTCACATTCAAACCGGGGACCTATAACAAAAGAGGACAATAGGGTCCCCGGTTGGGTAAAGGTCCCCAGTTAGAAATTGTGTACAAAACCAATGGGAGCTGTTGCCAACAAGTTAGAGTCCAAACAAAAGAGGGACAATAGGAGGTCCCCGATTGGAGGTGTTTACACACTTGTGTGTGTGTGTGTGCCCTTACACACGCCAACTTACGGGATATTTTTAACAATAGAACAATGCTACCCCACAAGGTTTTCTTGGAATTTTGTGTACAAAGTCTATGGGAGGTTCTTAACTACAGGGACAAAGGAAAGAACAAAAGATGTCTCCACAGGGATGCAAAAACAGGAATGTGTGTGTTTGCGAACATGTCTACGCATTCAAACCGAGGATTTTAGCAATAGGGATCGGGAAAAAAAATATATCGGGGACAGTCCTCGGTTTGTTTCGTGTACAAAACCAATGGGAACGTCGCTAAAAAAAACAAAGTCCACAGCATGGGATGTCCTCGGTATTATACCAGTTACACACTAGCCAGCTAGCATCATTTTCTGAATACACATTGCCTCTTAAGTTTTCGTTGGTTCTAACTTAGTGAAGAACATGGTGTGTCTGTATTTTCCCATTAAAGTGATTACAAGGACGACATAAAGCTCCATGCAAGACAACTACAAACGAGCAGACAATTACAAACGATGTCTTGTTCTATAGATCTCTGCACCAAGCCCTGTTAGCCGTGGCTGGGAGCTACTTGATGGAAACATGACAATATTCAAATGGATGACCATGCCTGCAGCTCCTGCGAAAGCACTGCAGCATGTGCACTGTGTGTGCAGGAAAACTCATTACAACTGTAAAACACTTCAAGCTGCTCTTGTCAACAGCATAATCACCTTTGTGGACTGAGTAATGATTTATTTCATGTACAAGGACCCCAAAGCTATTTATATTAAATCTGAAAGTATTTGACTGGAAAATGTAGGGGAAAAAAGAAGAAAAAATGTTTTTGACCAAGAATCAGCATTCAATTTCAACAGTTAAGCAATCACAGGTCAAATAAGATCATTAAACTTCATAAGGTCGCAAGCCTCATTCAATTTCGTAAGAGGTAGTCAACCATTCAATTTCATTAATGAGCAAACATTTTCCAGATGTTTGCATTCAAATTCAAATGTTATGGTATGTGCCTTCTGACTCGTAGCTGCCTAAATAAAGGAAAGATACGTTGAGAGAAATGTAATTTCTACAAATAACTCGTGAAAAATGCTTGAGGTGGTATAATCATAGCCAAACTTACATGCCAAGATGACTGGCACGTCAGATCATTGACGGTTAAGAAAACCAACTTACATGCCAAGATGACTGGCACGTCAGATCATTGAAGGTTAAAAAAAACAACTTACATGCCAAGATGACTGGCACGTCAGATCATTCAAGGCTAAAAAAAACAACTTCAGATAGAAATGAAAGAAAGAAATGTATAACAAACAAAGAAAGGGACCCGTGAAAAAAATCCACAGGAAAACAACAAGATAAAGGAGCTAAAACTTCCCCTTACTCGTGAAGTCATAACTCGTGTTTAATTTGAATGCACAGAATTTGAAATTCGTTGCCCATAAACGAAAAAGAAAATGCAAGCTAGTAACAAATTCATGTTCGCTTCGAAGAGTCTTAAATTTATTTCATCAACTGTTAATAGGTAGTAGAAATTCGACAAAAGAATGGTAAAAGTGTAGTCTTGAATGCCTTTAAATGAAATAGAATGACTGAAACGAATCGTGTTAAAGAAATTGAATGAATTTCTGCTGAAATTGGCCGGGAAAAACTTTATTACACTTTAACCAGTAAAAAAAGTAAAAATGGAAAGGGTGGATTTAAAACCTTATATGTTTTCGGCGATGTATTAACCATAGGACAACCATGTTTTTATTAAAACAAAGGCAAAAGGGATACATTTTGTGATCAACTGTAATTCATGCATTCACTTTGGAAAATGAAACAATGTATTGGTGTTGAATAAACTTACCTTTTTGGATGATGATGTTTATTACCACTGCTAGATTTCGATGATGACCCTGATCTGTTCAGTTAGGAGGAGATAAGGCAAAAAACAAAACAAATCTGATTGGTAATAACAACGCAAAGGTTTGGCGACGGCAACAAAATGCTATCGATAAATTTGAAAAGGCTGGCTTCGATGTGTTTGGTTTTACATCAATGTTGTGCAGGCCAATGCATACAACAAATTGAAAAAGTAAAAGACATAAAGAAAAGAAAAAAAGTTAAGTACACAAATAAGTAAATAAATAAATATTTTTAAATAAGAAGTATAAATACTAAAAAAGGGTTATTAATTAAACTTAAAACATTTTCGAACTAAAATGTCAAAAGACATCATAAGGGGAACAAATCAGAAGAAATGAATTATTGGTTTTTACTTAACTTACTGGTGTTTGTTATTGAACATTCAACAAGTACTAAAGGAACACCACTCCGAGGACGCTCCTCAAAGTGGCTCGCTATGTGCAACAACTGGAAACCAGAAACAAGGAACAAGACAAAAATGGTCTTGGGAAGAGTATTAAGAGTAAGGGACTGTAAATATCAAACATAGGGTGGCCACGGTAAAAAATAGATTTTTTTCTTACTTTCATATTTGATGGACCTTTGTCCCAAATTAACAAAAATAGTAAAACTTTTTAAAAAATAGCTTTGTTGCCACGGCAACAGCCAAATTAAAATTGTATGCTTATTTTGCCATATATTCAATTTTTGAATAGTGAAATTTGCCTATTTTCAAGGCCTCGCTACCATTAAACTGGATATAGAAAATATTTTCTTTAAAAGTCATGGGTAGGTGGGTCCCTAGAGGCTGGTGGGTCCCTAAGACCATTGAATGTATAAAAATAATCACCAGGTATGCGGGTGGGTTATACCATTCATTTCAAATAGGGGTGTTTTTTTTACTTTTTCGAATTATGTAAATATACCATTTTTTGACAGCTTATAACCCCTATGGTAGTGCTCCAATTTAAATGTCGACCACATATTGTTGAGATGATATATTGGTCTTGTGAAGAAAAAAAAAATTAACTTGGGGAAAATGTTTTCTTTTTCGCAATGATGCCGTACATTTTCCAATTGTTTTCGAAATTCACTGCAAAGTCAACCCCACTTTAAATTCTCTGAAAACGAAATTAAAACTTTGTAAGTAATATTTATTGAAAAGACAATCAATTTTATATTAAGTTAGATCAAATATAATGGTCAGTTACTAAAAAAAACACTCGAGAGTTGCCATAACTGGGGCATAACTTGAACAAGTGGGGGGGGGGGGGTGGTTGGGGAGATTCAATGTTTGCACTGCCCTCAATAATTTCTTAATCCTGCAGCTAGTCAACATGACATTTGCTAATTTACTCTAACATTGGGGTCAAACTATTATAACTTGGCAACATTTGTTGTTGCTATGGCAACCACTTGGTAACAGTGGCCCCATGGGACCCCATGGGACTCGATGTAGACTGGTCCCCTGTCTTTATCCGCAAGGATAAAGACAGGCACTGGTTTTACAGACCCAATGATTTCATTGGATACAACGATTTCATTGGATAAACGTGCTGTGACGTAAGCTTTGCATATCTGTGTTATGATTGGTCGAGGTTACGAGGTGATGTAGTTTGTCAGCTTGCACTTTCGATCGTCTGCTGCATGCAACTAGCGTCATGTAGTGTTGTTTTATCATAGAGTTATATATAGGAACTAGAGGGCGCACTAGCCTAGTTACGCGGCCCGACAAGGGCAGCGCGGCGGCCATTTCGTAAGTAGTCAAAAACAACCTTAAACTATTTGTGTGTGTTGCAACCATTGATCTCTATACAGAGCAATGGTTAATGTGAAATGTATGAATGCCAGTGAAGACCGTTTATAGTACTAAATAATCCCCGAATAAATATAATATTTTAGAATTATACTCCTTCACTTTGGACACTAAATCATGGCATGTGTGTTCATCCTGTATTGAAACGAACAACCTAAACCCAACAAAACAACTATAAGAGTAAGGGACTGTAAATATCAAAGATTTTTGGAAAATGTTGGCCACGGCCAAAAAATGGATTTCCTTCATATCTTTATATTTGATGGACCTTTGTCCCAAATTAACAAAAATAGTAAAACTTTTTTTAAAATAGCTTCGTTACCATGGCAACAGCCCAATTAAAATTGTAGGCTTATTTTGCCATATTTTCCATTTTTGAATAGTGAAATTTGCCTATTTTCAAGGCCTCGCTACCATTAAACTGGATATAGAAAATATTTTCTTTAAAAGTCATGGGTAGGTGGGTCCCTAGAGGCTGCATTGAATGTATAAAAAAAATCACCAGGTATGTGGGTGGGTTATACCATTCATTTCAAATAGGGGTGTTTTTTTTACTTTTTCAAATTATGAAAATATACCATTTTTTGACAGCTTATAACCCCAATGGTAGTGCTCCAATTTGAATGTCGACCACATATTGTTGAGATGATATATTGGTCTTGTGAAGAAAAAAAAAATAGCTTGGGGAAAATGTTTTCTTTTTCGCAATGATGCCGTACATTTTCCAATTGTTTTCGAAATTCACTGCAAAGTCAACCCCACTTTAAATTCTCTGAAAACGAAATTAAAACTTTGTAAGTAATATTTATTGAAAAGACAATCAATTTTATATTAAGTTAGATCAAACATAATGGTCAGTTACTAAAAAAAACACTCGAGAGTTGCCATAACTGGGGCATAACTTGAACAAGTGGGGGGGGGGGGTGGTTGGGGAGATTCAATGTTTGCACTGCCCTCAAAAAGTTTTACTATTTTTGTTAATTTGGGACAAAGGTCCATCAAATATAAAGATATGAAGGAAATCCATTTTTTGGCCGTGGCCAACATTTTCCAAAAATCTTTGATATTTACAGTCCCTTACTCTTAAGATGTTCTGGACGCGTTCTACACCGCTTCTCTAAACCCGACTGGGACATCAACAACCAAAGCCGCCTACAACATCTGGCGAGAAAAACACCCTTCAGACAGTGTGAAACTGGATACCAACAAGCTCTCCAACGTTAGACGTGGCATTGTATCCAAACGTCGTCTAACAGAACTCGAACTTGAAAACACCCGAAGCAAGATAAAGGTGAGCATCATCAACCCCAGCAAAGTTATGGTTAATATTGACAATCCAGATGAGATATCTACCGCTACAAGTACCTTGGAATAAATGAAGGTGACGGCATACAACACTCAGCCATGAAGGAGAAGATTTGGAAAGAGTATTATTTATCTTTTTTATCATCAATCAAAAACCAGAAATCTTTTAAAAAGAGTGGCGTATGATATTAAAGAGTGAACTAAATGCGGCCAACCGATTTGAAGCTATCAACACCGATACCTAGTCACGTACAGTTTCACCATCATCAACTGGAAACTGTCTGACATTAAGAGAGTGGATGCAAAGACGAGGAAAATATTGACCGTGGAGAAGATGCACCATCCGAAAGCAGATGTTGACAGGATGTACCTCCCAAGATACTGGAGGACGAGGCCGGACCCAGCTTGAAGTGAACTTCAAAACTTCCACAAGTGGGCCAGATGCTTATCTGACGAAAAATAATGACCCACTCATCGAAATTGTGAAACAACATGATAACACGAAAAAGCTCTACTCGATCAAAAAAGAAGCAGTACAATTCAAAAGAGGGCTGACTGTTCAGAAATCCAACCTTCAGATATTGAAGCAACAACTCTCTATGCAAAACGAGTAAAGCAGAAAGCAAAAACCAAGGGTCAAGAACAACTTCAAAAAACCTGGGAAGACAAGGTGTTGCATGGGAAATATCCAAAAAGGACGAAAGAAGCAGATGCAGACCAAAGAAGACATATCAGTGGCTCAGAAACACTTTGGCTGAAAGCAGAGACAGAGGGCCTTATCATTGCCGCCCAAGACCAGAGCCTTGCCACCAGATCATTTCACCATCGCATCATCAAGGATGGAATAAAACCACAATGCAGGATCTGTGGAAAATATGAAGAAACCGTAAATTACATTGTCTCCGGTTGTCCATTGCTAGCGATGGCTGAATATATTCATCGACACACCTTCACTGGAAGATCTGCAGCCATTACAGTATTGAGACGAAAGAGGAGTGGTATAAACGCCGGCCGAAAACAGTCAATAGAATGATGTTGTCACAATCCTCTGGGACATGCCAATCCACACCGACAGGGAGGTAAAAGCAAACAGACCTGACATAATCATCAAGGACCAGAGATCGAGATCAACAGATGTGGGGAATGAATACCAGTGGTCATCGGAGCTCTAGGACTGGTGAAGAAGGAACTGAATAAATTCATCGACCATATCCCAGGCAACATTAGCACCAACCTAGTCCAGAAGATAGCACTCCTCGGAACAGCCCACATATTACGTAGAATACTGTCCATTAAATAACATCTCCCCTTTAGCGCCTCAGATCCATAGTCAGGATCCGGCTCTATAGGATGTTAACTAAATTGCATAAAGGAAAACATCCTATAATGATAATAATAAAAACAACAATAAAACACAAAAACAAAAACAAACAAGACGGCTGCGACAATGTCAGACTAATCCGTGAACAAAATTTTATAATAAATAGTTCGTTTTTAATGACATAATTAAACATACTTTCCCGGAAGATGTGGGTTTTTATTCCCACTGTCCTTTGATGATCGGCTCCCGCTACTTCCTGAATGAGTTGCCTTAGGGGGCTTTTCTGCATTAAATACATGCATTAATAAGTATATTAGCAATAAATACTCAAATTAAACAAATAAATTAAGGCTACCTATTTTAGTTCTATAACAATAACACGTCATGACCTTTTTATGATAGGTTCTGGAAGCCCTAACCCGACACACTTGACTTTTTAAAAAGGTGTGTTTTTATACACTAGATGACAACATCCCTTCATTTTGAAATGGGGCAGAGTTGAACATGAAATCCAAACTATCTGTTGGAATGACATCGAATTTTGCATCGAGAGTAAAAATAGTTGTTTCTAGCAGAACTTTTAAGAATGAGTTCCTTATATGAGGTGTGTTAGTGAAGCCTTGAGTGTATTTTGGTGTTGTAATTGAAACAGTTCAAAAATTAACACCAAACTTATTCAGTGATACTTAATATGTGCGCATTGAAGAAATCAAAACACACTTACGCTGAGGATGACCGCCCTCAGATGACGACGATTTCCCAGATGATGATGATTTCCTGTTGAAAATTATTTCCATATTATCTCCAGGTTATTACGGACAATATGTTTACGTGATTATTTTCAATGAACACAAATCATTTAATATCCTCTTTGCTATTGTTTTCAAAACATCATGACATGAAACTTTACCCACTAGAATCAATTAACTAAGTACTTAATTGTATAGGAACATACAGTAAACAGGTGTACATTCTGTAATCAACTTATGCCACCCAGAGTAAAAAAAAATAATAATAATAATAATTATTGGTAATTTGACGTTTACCACTGCTAGATTGCATTGATGACCTAAGTTGGATATGTAATTACAGCGCAAAGTGTTTGCTTTTGTAAACAAATGCTATCAATTAATTCGGAAAAGCTGGCTTTGAATATTTTAATTCTACATCATTGACCTGCAGGCCAATTAATACAAAAAACTATAAAGCAAAGACATCCAGACAAAATAATGTAATAAAATAAAATAAAATATAAAATAATAATAATAATAATAATAATAATAATAATAATAATAATAATAATAATAAACACTACGGCAGGATAAATACCTTTTTGATATTTTCTTGTTTAAACATTCAACATTTTCAAAATAAGAAATCAAATGACAAGGAAGGGGAGAAAATCTAGGGGAAAAAAAAGCACAACTACTTTAATTACTGACGCTCGGTATTGAACATTCACCATGTAATAAATCCTCTAACAAAATCAGCAAAAAAGAAAGACCCCCGATGAAAAAAACCAGATATATAAATGAAATAAAAGGGGGGGTAAAAAACAACATCAACCAAACAAACAAACAAACACCCCAACAAACAAACAAACAAACAAACAAACAAACAAACAAACAAACAAACAAACAAACAAACAAACAAACAAACAAACAAACAAACAAACAAAATACACGAACATTGACAAACACACAAAACACATAAAACAAACCAAACCCCCCAAATAAAACCCCCAAAACAAGACGGCTGCGAAAATATCAAAAACACTACATGATATAAAGAAGCATACTTTCCCGAAAGATGTGGGTGTTTATTCCCACTGCTCCTAGAGTGGCTGCTTCTTGTACCTCCTGTATGAGTTGTCTTCGGGGTCTTTTCTGCATGAAATAAATGAATTAATAAGCATATTATTAGGAAACAAAAAAATAAGTTATTAAATATAGGTTTACCCTATAATTATCTTATTGTTTTAACCATCGCGTGTCATGATATTTCTTTTATCAAACTCTCCGCCTTCTGTCGTGCTTTTTACAGACATCAGGCAACGCGCAAATATTGAAGTAATGTATACTCAGTCATCAGTTCCCATTCAGGATAAAATAACTCGAACCTCTCTCATTACAAACTCCGCCATTTTGGCAGGGGCTGCTGTCGCACGGATTGGATGGCTCGGGACCTGAAAAAAATACTATGTTTGACATTTTGTCCAAATGTAAGCTCGATAGATAGTAAAATAAATAAATAAATATAACGAGTCCAATTAATGTAACAACTTTTTGAATCAAAGTCTTCATTCTTTACATATTGATGTTTTACATGTAGGGGCGAACATCTGTGTTGTCCAGTAGCACGAATATAACCAACCGGTTTGTAAACACGACTTAAAAACAAACATGCAGTTCGTATCAAACATAAATCTCAATGTTGTTTCGAACTACAAATTGATTGGCATCTAACGTCATTTTCTTGTTTTTTAAATTTGTATTATAAATATTCTATTTGTTCAGCGCATTTGAACAAAATTATATTGAAGTTTGCGCTATATAAATTAATTAGTTAGTATTATTATTCTAAGCTAACGGGCAACCGCAACGGTAGCCGGATGCATCTGCTGAACAAACACAAACGAAATCCAAACGTAAATCGTATTGTTTTTAGATTTCTTATTCGCTTGGGCGTATCGTAAGACGATTTGAAATTCATGTTTACCATTTTCACACCGTTTTCCTGAGCAGCCACCTGTGCAGAAACACTCATAGGTTAATCCTCGATTCTCGCATCTACCGTTATGTTGGCATGGATGACTATCGCACGGCGTACCATGTTGTGCTGAAAACAATAACAAATTAATAACATAATCATCGAACATCATGCCGCCGAAAAAGAAAAAGAACATCGTGACGTGCAAAAGTAAAATAGGATAAGTTCATTTTGGTTTTCATATTTACCTGATGTAATATTCACGCACGGATATGGGGAGTGGGGTTAGGTTATTTTTTGGTGTGTGAGTGGGGTTGTGGGTGTGTGTGAACATGTCTACGCATTAAAACCGAGGACTTTAGCAATAGGGATCCGGAAAAAAAACATATCGGGGACAGTCCTCGGTTTGTTTCGTGTACAAAACCAATGGGAACGTCGCTATAAAAACTAAGTCCACAGCATGGGATGTCCTCGGTATTATACCATTTACACACTTGTGCCCTTACATATGCCAACTTATGGGTTACTTTTAACAATGGAACAATGGACCCCACAAGGCAATTTCAATAGGAACAATAGGGCCCCACAAGGGAATTCTTTAGAAAAGGGAACAATAGAACAACAATAGCAGTACCCCATAAACCGGATCCGTAAGGTTGTGTGTGTGAGTTTGTTTTCACATTCAAACCGGGGACCTATAACAAAAGAGGACAATAGGGTCCCCGGTTGGGTAAAGGTCCCCAGTTAGAAATTGTGTACAAAACCAATGGGAGCTGTTGCCAAAAAGTTAGAGTCCAAACAAAAGAGGGACAATAGGAGGTCCCCGATTGGAGGTGTTTACACACTTGGGTGTGTGTGTGTGTGTGTTTTTGTTTTTGTTTTTCTTTTTCTTTTCCTTTTTGGGGGGGGGGGTACGTGACCCCGTTAGAGTTTGATACACGCACAAATAATAATACATAACCAAGAAATTATATTAATAAAACTAAATATAAAATAGGGTTGTGCTAAGAAGTGAGAGGGAAGAGTAAAGCAACATCGTGCAATAAAACTGTTGTTTTGGCTGTGAACAACTGCGCGATAGTTATGGCTGCCGCGAAAACTTTTTTCCAAATTTACTCAACATGGAGCTGATTGTCTTCAACAGATATGTTCACCTACCCCTGAAACAGGAAAACACCTCTCTTCATTTGCAAATGAGCCAGGGTTGAACTTGAAATGCAAACTATCTGTCGGATTGACATGGAGTTTTGCATCAAGAGTAAAAATTGTTGTTTCTAACTGACCTCTTATGACGTGTGTAGTTGGTGCACTGCGAATAATCCGACATTGTAAGGGATACAGGCCCCAAACTTACACCAAACTCATTTTTAGTGAAAATCATTAGGTGCACATTGAGGAATGTGAATCAAAATACACTTACGCGGAGGATGACCGCCCTCAGATGACGACGATTTCCCAGATGATGATGATTTCCTGTTGAAAATTATTTGCATATTATTTCCAGGTTATTGGAGACAATACTTTTACATGATGTTTTACAATAAACACTGTTACTGTAACAAATTTTTTAATACAAAAAGTCCCTTTGTAAAAAACTTATCGTATAGTAAGCATACTTTCCCGGAAGATGTGGGTGTTTAATCCCACTGCTCTCAGAGTGGCTGCTTCCGGTACCTCCTGTATGAGTTGTCTTCGGGGTCTTTTCTGCATGAAATAAATGAATTTATAAGCATACTTAAGACAAACTTAAAAAAGGTTTACTCTATAATTATCTTATTGTTTTAACCATCTCGTGTCATGACATTTCTTTGAACAAACTCTCCGCCTTCTGTCGTGCTTTTTACCGACATCAGGCAACGCGCAAATATTGAAGTAATGTATACTCAGTCATCAGTTCCCATTCAGGATAAAATAATGTTGGCAAAACAAATTGTAACAGTTTGTGTTGACCATTACTAAATAGTTTCCAATTGAGAACTGAGAAGAGATTTACCGTATTGACACCTGTTTCCCTGGAATCCCGCCGGACAAGCACAAATGTAACTCGAACCTCTCTCATTACAAACTCCGCCATTTTGGCAGGGGCTGCTGTCGCACGGTTTGGATGGCTCGGGACCTGAAAAAAATACTATGTTTGACATTTTGTCCAAATGTAAGCTCGATAGATAGTAAAATAAATAAATAAATATAACGAGTCCAATTAATTTAACAACTTTTTGAATCAAAGTCTTCATTCTTTACATATTGATGTTTTACATGTAGGGGTGAACATCTGTGTTGTCCAGTAGCACGAATATAACCAACCGGTTTGTGAACACGACTTAAAAACAAACATGCAGTTCGTATCAATTATAAATCTCAATGTCGTTTCGAACTACAAATTGATTGGCATCTAACGTCATTTTCTTAATTTTTAAATTTGTATTAAAAATATTCTATTTGTTCAGCGTATTTGAACAAAATTATATTGAAGTTTGCGCTATATAAATTAATTAGTTAGTATTATTATTCTAAGCTAACGGGCAACCGCAACGGTAGCCGGATGCATCTGCTGAACAAACACAAACGAAATCCAAACGTAAATCGTATTGTTTTTAGATTTCTTATTCGCTTGGGCGTATCGTAAGACGATTTGAAATTCATGTTTACCATTTTCACACCGTTTTCCTGAGCAGCCACCTGTGCAGAAACACTCATAGGTTAATCCTCGATTCTCGCATCTACCGTTATGTTGGCATGGATGACTATCGCACGGCGTACCATGTTGTGCTGAAAACAATAACAAATTAATAACATAATCATCGAACATCATGCCGCCGAAAAAGAAAAAGAACACTTGACGTGCAAAAGTAAAATAGGATAAGTTCATTTTGGTTTTCATATTTACCTGATGTAATATTCACGCACGGATATGGGGAGTGGGGTTAGGTTTTTTTTTTTGGTGTGTGTGTGGGGTTGAGTTTGTTTTCACATTCAAACCGGGGACCTATAACAAAAGAGGACAATAGGGTCCCCGGTTGGGTAAAGGTCCCCAGTTGGAAATTGTGTACAAAACCAATGGGAGCTGTTGCCAAAAAGTTAAAGTCCAAACAAAAGAGGGACAATAGGAGGTCCCCGATTGGAGGTGTTTACACACTTGTCTGTGTGTGTGTGTGTGTTTTTGTTTTTGTTTTTCTTTTTCTTTTCCTTTTTTTTTGGGGGGGGGGGTACGTGACCCCGTTAGAGTTTGATACACGCACAAATAATAATACATAACCAAGAAATTATATTAATAAAACTAAATATAAAATAGGGTTGTGCTAAGAAGTGAGAGGGAAGAGTAAAGCAACATCGTGCAATAAAACTGTTGTTTTGGCTGTGAACAACTGCGCGATAGTTATGGCTGCCGCGAAAACTTTTTTCCAAATTTACTCAACATGGAGCTGATTGTCTTCAACAGATATGTTCACCTACCCCTGAAACAGGAAAACACCTCTCTTCATTTGCAAATGAGCCAGGGTTGAACTTGAAATGCAAACTATCTGTCGGATTGACATGGAGTTTTGCATCAAGAGTAAAAATTGTTGTTTCTAACTGACCTCTTATGACGTGTGTAGTTGGTGCACTGCGAATAATCCGACATTGTAAGGGATACAGGCCCCAAACTTACACCAAACTCATTTTTAGTGAAAATCATTAGGTGCACATTGAGGAATGTGAATCAAAATACACTTACGCGGAGGATGACCGCCCTCAGATGACGACGATTTCCCAGATGATGATGATTTCCTGTTGAAAATTATTTGCATATTATTTCCAGGTTATTGGAGACAATACTTTTACATGATGTTTTACAATAAACACTGTTACTGTAACAAATTTTTTAATACAAAAAGTCCCTTTGTAAAAAACTTATCGTATAGTAAGCATACTTTCCCGGAAGATGTGGGTGTTTAATCCCACTGCTCTCAGAGTGGCTGCTTCCGGTACCTCCTGTATGAGTTGTCTTCGGGGTCTTTTCTGCATGAAATAAATGAATTTATAAGCATATTTAAGACAAACTTAAAAAAGGTTTACTCTATAATTATCTTATTGTTTTAACCATCTCGTGTCATGACATTTCTTTGAACAAACTCTCCGCCTTCTGTCGTGCTTTTTACCGACATCAGGCAACGCGCAAATATTGAAGTAATGTATACTCAGTCATCAGTTCCCATTCAGGATAAAATAATGTTGGCAAAACAAATTGTAACAGTTTGTGTTGACCATTACTAAATAGTTTCCAATTGAGAACTGAGAAGAAATTTACCGTATTGACACCTGTTTCCCTGGAATCCCGCCGGACAAGCACAAATGTAACTCGAACCTCTCTCATTACAAACTCCGCCATTTTGGCAGGGGCTGCTGTCGCACGGTTTGGATGGCTCGGGACCTGAAAAAAATACTATGTTTGACATTTTGTCCAAATGTAAGCTCGATAGATAGTAAAATAAATAAATAAATATAACGAGTCCAATTAATTTAACAACTTTTTGAATCAAAGTCTTCATTCTTTACATATTGATGTTTTACATGTAGGGGTGAACATCTGTGTTGTCCAGTAGCACGAATATAACCAACCGGTTTGTGAACACGACTTAAAAACAAACATGCAGTTCGTATCAATTATAAATCTCAATGTCGTTTCGAACTACAAATTGATTGGCATCTAACGTCATTTTCTTAATTTTTAAATTTGTATTAAAAATATTCTATTTGTTCAGCGTATTTGAACAAAATTATATTGAAGTTTGCGCTATATAAATTAATTAGTTAGTATTATTATTCTAAGCTAACGGGCAACCGCAACGGTAGCCGGATGCATCTGCTGAACAAACACAAACGAAATCCAAACGTAAATCGTATTGTTTTTAGATTTCTTATTCGCTTGGGCGTATCGTAAGACGATTTGAAATTCATGTTTACCATTTTCACACCGTTTTCCTGAGCAGCCACCTGTGCAGAAACACTCATAGGTTAATCCTCGATTCTCGCATCTACCGTTATGTTGGCATGGATGACTATCGCACGGCGTACCATGTTGTGCTGAAAACAATAACAAATTAATAACATAATCATCGAACATCATGCCGCCGAAAAAGAAAAAGAACACTTGACGTGCAAAAGTAAAATAGGATAAGTTCATTTTGGTTTTCATATTTACCTGATGTAATATTCACGCACGGATATGGGGAGTGGGGTTAGGTTTTTTTTTTTGGTGTGTGTGTGGGGTTGAGTTTGTTTTCACATTCAAACCGGGGACCTATAACAAAAGAGGACAATAGGGTCCCCGGTTGGGTAAAGGTCCCCAGTTGGAAATTGTGTACAAAACCAATGGGAGCTGTTGCCAAAAAGTTAAAGTCCAAACAAAAGAGGGACAATAGGAGGTCCCCGATTGGAGGTGTTTACACACTTGTGTGTGTGTGTGTGTGTGTTTTTGTTTTTGTTTTTGTTTTTCTTTTCCTTTTTTGGGGGGGGGGTACGTGACCCCGTTAGAGTATGATACACGCACAAATAATAATACATAACCAAGAAATTATATTAATAAAACTAAATATAAAATAGGGTTGTGCTAAGAAGTGAGAGGGAAGAGTAAAGCAACATCGTGCAATAAAACTGTTGTTTTGGCTGTGAACAACTGCGCGATAGTTATGGCTGCCGCGAAAACTTTTTTCCAAATTTACTCAACATGGAGCTGATTGTCTTCAACAGATATGTTCACCTACCCCTGAAACAGGAAAACACCTCTCTTCATTTGCAAATGAGCCAGGGTTGAACTTGAAATGCAAACTATCTGTCGGATTGACATGGAGTTTTGCATCAAGAGTAAAAATTGTTGTTTCTAACTGACCTCTTATGACGTGTGTAGTTGGTGCACTGCGAATAATCCGACATTGTAAGGGATACAGGCCCCAAACTTACACCAAACTCATTTTTAGTGAAAATCATTAGGTGCACATTGAGGAATGTGAATCAAAATACACTTACGCGGAGGATGACCGCCCTCAGATGACGACGATTTCCCAGATGATGATGATTTCCTGTTGAAAATTATTTGCATATTATTTCCAGGTTATTGGAGACAATACTTTTACATGATGTTTTACAATAAACACTGTTACTGTAACAAATTTTTTAATACAAAAAGTCCCTTTGTAAAAAACTTATCGTATAGTAAGCATACTTTCCCGGAAGATGTGGGTGTTTAATCCCACTGCTCTCAGAGTGGCTGCTTCCGGTACCTCCTGTATGAGTTGTCTTCGGGGTCTTTTCTGCATGAAATAAATGAATTTATAAGCATACTTATGACAAACTTAAAAAAGGTTTACTCTATAATTATCTTATTGTTTTAACCATCTCGTGTCATGACATTTCTTTGAACAAACTCTCCGCCTTCTGTCGTGCTTTTTACCGACATCAGGCAACGCGCAAATATTGAAGTAATGTATACTCAGTCATCAGTTCCCATTCAGGATAAAATAATGTTGGCAAAACAAATTGTAACAGTTTGTGTTGACCATTACTAAATAGTTTCCAATTGAGAACTGAGAAGAGATTTACCGTATTGACACCTGTTTCCCTGGAATCCCGCCGGACAAGCACAAATGTAACTCGAACCTCTCTCATTACAAACTCCGCCATTTTGGCAGGGGCTGCTGTCGCACGGTTTGGATGGCTCGGGACCTGAAAAAAATACTATGTTTGACATTTTGTCCAAATGTAAGCTCGATAGATAGTAAAATAAATAAATAAATATAACGAGTCCAATTAATTTAACAACTTTTTGAATCAAAGTCTTCATTCTTTACATATTGATGTTTTACATGTAGGGGTGAACATCTGTGTTGTCCAGTAGCACGAATATAACCAACCGGTTTGTGAACACGACTTAAAAACAAACATGCAGTTCGTATCAATTATAAATCTCAATGTCGTTTCGAACTACAAATTGATTGGCATCTAACGTCATTTTCTTAATTTTTAAATTTGTATTAAAAATATTCTATTTGTTCAGCGTAATTGAACAAAATTATATTGAAGTTTGCGCTATATAAATTAATTAGTTAGTATTATTATTCTAAGCTAACGGGCAACCGCAACGGTAGCCGGATGCATCTGCTGAACAAACACAAACGAAATCCAAACGTAAATCGTATTGTTTTTAGATTTCTTATTCGCTTGGGCGTATCGTAAGACGATTTGAAATTCATGTTTACCATTTTCACACCGTTTTCCTGAGCAGCCACCTGTGCAGAAACACTCATAGGTTAATCCTCGATTCTCGCATCTACCGTTATGTTGGCATGGATGACTATCGCACGGCGTACCATGTTGTGCTGAAAACAATAACAAATTAATAACATAATCATCGAACATCATGCCGCCGAAAAAGAAAAAGAACACTTGACGTGCAAAAGTAAAATAGGATAAGTTCATTTTGGTTTTCATATTTACCTGATGTAATATTCACGCACGGATATGGGGAGTGGGGTTAGGTGTTTTTTTTTGGTGTGTGTGTGGGGTTGTGTGTGTGGGTTAGCACACACACCGTTGTGGGGACTTTTACACAATGGAACAAAGGTCCCCACAACGTTTTTCTTTGTTAAACCGGGTCCCCACAAGGTAATTCTTTAGAAAAGGGAATAATAGAACAACAATAGCAAGTCCCCACAACTCTGCGTGCAAAAGACTGTGTGAGTTTGTTTTCACATTCAAACCGGGGACCTATAACAAAAGAGGACAATAGGGTCCCCGGTTGGGTTAAGGTCCCCAGTTGGAAATTGTGTACAAAACCAATGGGAGCTGTTGCCAAAAAGTTAGAGTACAAACAAAAGAGGGACAATAGGAGGTTCCCGATTGGAGGTGTTTACACACTTGTGTGTGTGTGAGTTTGTTTTCACATTCAAACCGGGGACCTATAACAAAAGAGGACAATAGGGTCCCCGGTTGGGTTAAGGTCCCCAGTTGGAAATTGTGTACAAAACCAATGGGAGCTGTTGCCAAAAAGTTAGAGTACAAACAAAAGAGGGACAATAGGAGGTCCCCGATTGGAGGTGTTTACACACTTGGGTGTGTGTGTGTGTGTGTTTTTGTTTTTGTTTTTCTTTTTCTTTTCCTTTTTTTTTTGGGGGGGGGGGTACGTGACCCCGTTAGAGTTTGATACACGCACAAATAATAATACATAACCAATAAATTATATTAATAAAACTAAATATAAAATAGGGTTGTGCTAAGAAGTGAGAGGGAAGAGTAAAGCAACATCGTGCAATAAAACTGTTGTTTTGGCTGTGAACAACTGCGCGATAGTTATGGCTGCCGCGAAAACTTTTTTCCAAATTTACTCAACATGGAGCTGATTGTCTTCAACAGATATGTTCACCTACCCCTGAAACAGGAAAACACCTCTCTTCATTTGCAAATGAGCCAGGGTTGAACTTGAAATGCAAACTATCTGTCGGATTGACATGGAGTTTTGCATCAAGAGTAAAAATTGTTGTTTCTAACTGACCTCTTATGACGTGTGTAGTTGGTGCACTGCGAATAATCCGACATTGTAAGGGATACAGGCCCCAAACTTACACCAAACTCATTTTTAGTGAAAATCATTAGGTGCACATTGAGGAATGTGAATCAAAATACACTTACGCGGAGGATGACCGCCCTCAGATGACGACGATTTCCCAGATGATGATGATTTCCTGTTGAAAATTATTTGCATATTATTTCCAGGTTATTGGAGACAATACTTTTACATGATGTTTTACAATAAACACTGTTACTGTAACAAATTTTTTAATACAAAAAGTCCCTTTGTAAAAAACTTATCGTATAGTAAGCATACTTTCCCGGAAGATGTGGGTGTTTAATCCCACTGCTCTCAGAGTGGCTGCTTCCGGTACCTCCTGTATGAGTTGTCTTCGGGGTCTTTTCTGCATGAAATAAATGAATTTATAAGCATACTTAAGACAAACTTAAAAAAGGTTTACTCTATAATTATCTTATTGTTTTAACCATCTCGTGTCATGACATTTCTTTGAACAAACTCTCCGCCTTCTGTCGTGCTTTTTACCGACATCAGGCAACGCGCAAATATTGAAGTAATGTATACTCAGTCATCAGTTCCCATTCAGGATAAAATAATGTTGGCAAAACAAATTGTAACAGTTTGTGTTGACCATTACTAAATAGTTTCCAATTGAGAACTGAGAAGAAATTTACCGTATTGACACCTGTTTCCCTGGAATCCCGCCGGACAAGCACAAATGTAACTCGAACCTCTCTCATTACAAACTCCGCCATTTTGGCAGGGGCTGCTGTCGCACGGTTTGGATGGCTCGGGACCTGAAAAAAATACTATGTTTGACATTTTGTCCAAATGTAAGCTCGATAGATAGTAAAATAAATAAATAAATATAACGAGTCCAATTAATTTAACAACTTTTTGAATCAAAGTCTTCATTCTTTACATATTGATGTTTTACATGTAGGGGTGAACATCTGTGTTGTCCAGTAGCACGAATATAACCAACCGGTTTGTGAACACGACTTAAAAACAAACATGCAGTTCGTATCAATTATAAATCTCAATGTCGTTTCGAACTACAAATTGATTGGCATCTAACGTCATTTTCTTAATTTTTAAATTTGTATTAAAAATATTCTATTTGTTCAGCGTATTTGAACAAAATTATATTGAAGTTTGCGCTATATAAATTAATTAGTTAGTATTATTATTCTAAGCTAACGGGCAACCGCAACGGTAGCCGGATGCATCTGCTGAACAAACACAAACGAAATCCAAACGTAAATCGTATTGTTTTTAGATTTCTTATTCGCTTGGGCGTATCGTAAGACGATTTGAAATTCATGTTTACCATTTTCACACCGTTTTCCTGAGCAGCCACCTGTGCAGAAACACTCATAGGTTAATCCTCGATTCTCGCATCTACCGTTATGTTGGCATGGATGACTATCGCACGGCGTACCATGTTGTGCTGAAAACAATAACAAATTAATAACATAATCATCGAACATCATGCCGCCGAAAAAGAAAAAGAACACTTGACGTGCAAAAGTAAAATAGGATAAGTTCATTTTGGTTTTCATATTTACCTGATGTAATATTCACGCACGGATATGGGGAGTGGGGTTAGGTTTTTTTTTTTGGTGTGTGTGTGGGGTTGTGTGGGTGTGTGAGTTTGTTTTCACATTCAAACCGGGGACCTATAACAAAAGAGGACAATAGGGTCCCCGGTTGGGTTAAGGTCCCCAGTTGGAAATTGTGTACAAAACCAATGGGAGCTGTTGCCAAAAAGTTAAAGTCCAAACAAAAGAGGGACAATAGGAGGTCCCCGATTGGAGGTGTTTACACACTTGTGTGTGTGTGTGTGTTTTTGTTTTTGTTTTTCTTTTTCTTTTCCTTTTTTTTGGGGGGGGGGGTACGTGACCCCGTTAGAGTTTGATACACGCACAAATAATAATACATAACCAAGAAATTATATTAATAAAACTAAATATAAAATAGGGTTGTGCTAAGAAGTGAGAGGGAAGAGTAAAGCAACATCGTGCAATAAAACTGTTGTTTTGGCTGTGAACAACTGCGCGATAGTTATGGCTGCCGCGAAAACTTTTTTCCAAATTTACTCAACATGGAGCTGATTGTCTTCAACAGATATGTTCACCTACCCCTGAAACAGGAAAACACCTCTCTTCATTTGCAAATGAGCCAGGGTTGAACTTGAAATGCAAACTATCTGTCGGATTGACATGGAGTTTTGCATCAAGAGTAAAAATTGTTGTTTCTAACTGACCTCTTATGACGTGTGTAGTTGGTGCACTGCGAATAATCCGACATTGTAAGGGATACAGGCCCCAAACTTACACCAAACTCATTTTTAGTGAAAATCATTAGGTGCACATTGAGGAATGTGAATCAAAATACACTTACGCGGAGGATGACCGCCCTCAGATGACGACGATTTCCCAGATGATGATGATTTCCTGTTGAAAATTATTTGCATATTATTTCCAGGTTATTGGAGACAATACTTTTACATGATGTTTTACAATAAACACTGTTACTGTAACAAATTTTTTAATACAAAAAGTCCCTTTGTAAAAAACTTATCGTATAGTAAGCATACTTTCCCGGAAGATGTGGGTGTTTAATCCCACTGCTCTCAGAGTGGCTGCTTCCGGTACCTCCTGTATGAGTTGTCTTCGGGGTCTTTTCTGCATGAAATAAATGAATTTATAAGCATACTTAAGACAAACTTAAAAAAGGTTTACTCTATAATTATCTTATTGTTTTAACCATCTCGTGTCATGACATTTCTTTGAACAAACTCTCCGCCTTCTGTCGTGCTTTTTACCGACATCAGGCAACGCGCAAATATTGAAGTAATGTATACTCAGTCATCAGTTCCCATTCAGGATAAAATAATGTTGGCAAAACAAATTGTAACAGTTTGTGTTGACCATTACTAAATAGTTTCCAATTGAGAACTGAGAAGAGATTTACCGTATTGACACCTGTTTCCCTGGAATCCCGCCGGACAAGCACAAATGTAACTCGAACCTCTCTCATTACAAACTCCGCCATTTTGGCAGGGGCTGCTGTCGCACGGTTTGGATGGCTCGGGACCTGAAAAAAATACTATGTTTGACATTTTGTCCAAATGTAAGCTCGATAGATAGTAAAATAAATAAATAAATATAACGAGTCCAATTAATTTAACAACTTTTTGAATCAAAGTCTTCATTCTTTACATATTGATGTTTTACATGTAGGGGTGAACATCTGTGTTGTCCAGTAGCACGAATATAACCAACCGGTTTGTGAACACGACTTAAAAACAAACATGCAGTTCGTATCAATTATAAATCTCAATGTCGTTTCGAACTACAAATTGATTGGCATCTAACGTCATTTTCTTAATTTTTAAATTTGTATTAAAAATATTCTATTTGTTCAGCGTATTTGAACAAAATTATATTGAAGTTTGCGCTATATAAATTAATTAGTTAGTATTATTATTCTAAGCTAACGGGCAACCGCAACGGTAGCCGGATGCATCTGCTGAACAAACACAAACGAAATCCAAACGTAAATCGTATTGTTTTTAGATTTCTTATTCGCTTGGGCGTATCGTAAGACGATTTGAAATTCATGTTTACCATTTTCACACCGTTTTCCTGAGCAGCCACCTGTGCAGAAACACTCATAGGTTAATCCTCGATTCTCGCATCTACCGTTATGTTGGCATGGATGACTATCGCACGGCGTACCATGTTGTGCTGAAAACAATAACAAATTAATAACATAATCATCGAACATCATGCCGCCGAAAAAGAAAAAGAACACTTGACGTGCAAAAGTAAAATAGGATAAGTTCATTTTGGTTTTCATATTTACCTGATGTAATATTCACGCACGGATATGGGGAGTGGGGTTAGGTTTTTTTTTTTGGTGTGTGTGTGGGGTTGTGTGTGTGGGTTAGCACACACACCGTTGTGGGGACTTTTACACAATGGAACAAAGGTCCCCACAACGTTTTTCTTTGTTAAACCGGGTCCCCACAAGGTAATTCTTTAGAAAAGGGAATAATAGAACAACAATAGCAAGTCCCCACAACTCTGCGTGCAAAAGACTGTGTGAGTTTGTTTTCACATTCAAACCGGGGACCTATAACAAAAGAGGACAATAGGGTCCCCGGTTGGGTTAAGGTCCCCAGTTGGAAATTGTGTACAAAACCAATGGGAGCTGTTGCCAAAAAGTTAGAGTACAAACAAAAGAGGGACAATAGGAGGTTCCCGATTGGAGGTGTTTACACACTTGTGTGTGTGAGAGTTTGTTTTCACATTCAAACCGGGGACCTATAACAAAAGAGGACAATAGGGTCCCCGGTTGGGTTAAGGTCCCCAGTTGGAAATTGTGTACAAAACCAATGGGAGCTGTTGCCAAAAAGTTAGAGTACAAACAAAAGAGGGACAATAGGAGGTCCCCGATTGGAGGTGTTTACACACTTGGGTGTGTGTGTGTGTGTGTTTTTGTTTTTGTTTTTCTTTTTCTTTTCCTTTTTTTTTGGGGGGGGGGGTACGTGACCCCGTTAGAGTTTGATACACGCACAAATAATAATACATAACCAAGAAATTATATTAATAAAACTAAATATAAAATAGGGTTGTGCTAAGAAGTGAGAGGGAAGAGTAAAGCAACATCGTGCAATAAAACTGTTGTTTTGGCTGTGAACAACTGCGCGATAGTTATGGCTGCCGCGAAAACTTTTTTCCAAATTTACTCAACATGGAGCTGATTGTCTTCAACAGATATGTTCACCTACCCCTGAAACAGGAAAACACCTCTCTTCATTTGCAAATGAGCCAGGGTTGAACTTGAAATGCAAACTATCTGTCGGATTGACATGGAGTTTTGCATCAAGAGTAAAAATTGTTGTTTCTAACTGACCTCTTATGACGTGTGTAGTTGGTGCACTGCGAATAATCCGACATTGTAAGGGATACAGGCCCCAAACTTACACCAAACTCATTTTTAGTGAAAATCATTAGGTGCACATTGAGGAATGTGAATCAAAATACACTTACGCGGAGGATGACCGCCCTCAGATGACGACGATTTCCCAGATGATGATGATTTCCTGTTGAAAATTATTTGCATATTATTTCCAGGTTATTGGAGACAATACTTTTACATGATGTTTTACAATAAACACTGTTACTGTAACAAATTTTTTAATACAAAAAGTCCCTTTGTAAAAAACTTATCGTATAGTAAGCATACTTTCCCGGAAGATGTGGGTGTTTAATCCCACTGCTCTCAGAGTGGCTGCTTCCGGTACCTCCTGTATGAGTTGTCTTCGGGGTCTTTTCTGCATGAAATAAATGAATTTATAAGCATACTTAAGACAAACTTAAAAAAGGTTTACTCTATAATTATCTTATTGTTTTAACCATCTCGTGTCATGACATTTCTTTGAACAAACTCTCCGCCTTCTGTCGTGCTTTTTACCGACATCAGGCAACGCGCAAATATTGAAGTAATGTATACTCAGTCATCAGTTCCCATTCAGGATAAAATAATGTTGGCAAAACAAATTGTAA
Source organism: Pisaster brevispinus (assembly GCA_023634235.1). Classification (NCBI taxonomy): domain Eukaryota; kingdom Metazoa; phylum Echinodermata; class Asteroidea; order Forcipulatida; family Asteriidae; genus Pisaster; species Pisaster brevispinus. The sequence goes on along the minus strand of JAMKCF010000010.1, from coordinate 21,018,144 downwards.
CAGTTTGTGTTGACCATTACTAAATAGTTTCCAATTGAGAACTGAGAAGAGATTTACCGTATTGACACCTGTTTCCCTGGAATCCCGCCGGACAAGCACAAATGTAACTCGAACCTCTCTCATTACAAACTCCGCCATTTTGGCAGGGGCTGCTGTCGCACGGTTTGGATGGCTCGGGACCTGAAAAAAATACTATGTTTGACATTTTGTCCAAATGTAAGCTCGATAGATAGTAAAATAAATAAATAAATATAACGAGTCCAGTTAATTTAACAACTTTTTGAATCAAAGTCTTCATTCTTTACATATTGATGTTTTACATGTAGGGGTGAACATCTGTGTTGTCCAGTAGCACGAATATAACCAACCGGTTTGTGAACACGACTTAAAAACAAACATGCAGTTCGTATCAATTATAAATCTCAATGTCGTTTCGAACTACAAATTGATTGGCATCTAACGTCATTTTCTTAATTTTTAAATTTGTATTAAAAATATTCTATTTGTTCAGCGTATTTGAACAAAATTATATTGAAGTTTGCGCTATATAAATTAATTAGTTAGTATTATTATTCTAAGCTAACGGGCAACCGCAACGGTAGCCGGATGCATCTGCTGAACAAACACAAACGAAATCCAAACGTAAATCGTATTGTTTTTAGATTTCTTATTCGCTTGGGCGTATCGTAAGACGATTTGAAATTCATGTTTACCATTTTCACACCGTTTTCCTGAGCAGCCACCTGTGCAGAAACACTCATAGGTTAATCCTCGATTCTCGCATCTACCGTTATGTTGGCATGGATGACTATCGCACGGCGTACCATGTTGTGCTGAAAACAATAACAAATTAATAACATAATCATCGAACATCATGCCGCCGAAAAAGAAAAAGAACACTTGACGTGCAAAAGTAAAATAGGATAAGTTCATTTTGGTTTTCATATTTACCTGATGTAATATTCACGCACGGATATGGGGAGTGGGGTTAGGTTTTTTTTTTTGGTGTGTGTGTGGGGTTGTGTGGGTGTGTGAGTTTGTTTTCACATTCAAACCGGGGACCTATAACAAAAGAGGACAATAGGGTCCCCGGTTGGGTTAAGGTCCCCAGTTGGAAATTGTGTACAAAACCAATGGGAGCTGTTGCCAAAAAGTTAGAGTACAAACAAAAGAGGGACAATAGGAGGTTCCCGATTGGAGGTGTTTACACACTTGTGTGTGTGTGGGTGTGTGTGTGTTTTTTTGTTTTTGTTTTTCTTTTTCTTTTCTTTTTTTTTGGGGGGGGGGTACGTGACCCCGTTAGAGTTTGATACACGCACAAATAATGATACATAACCAAGAAATTATATTAATAAAACTAAATATAAAATAGGGTTGTGCTAAGAAGTGAGAGGGAAGAGTAAAGCAACATCGTGCAATAAAACTGTTGTTTTGGCTGTGAACAACTGCGCGATAGTTATGGCTGCCGCGAAAACTTTTTTCCAAATTTACTCAACATGGAGCTGATTGTCTTCAACAGATATGTTCACCTACCCCTGAAACAGGAAAACACCTCTCTTCATTTGCAAATGAGCCAGGGTTGAACTTGAAATGCAAACTATCTGTCGGATTGACATGGAGTTTTGCATCAAGAGTAAAAATTGTTGTTTCTAACTGACCTCTTATGACGTGTGTAGTTGGTGCACTGCGAATAATCCGACATTGTAAGGGATACAGGCCCCAAACTTACACCAAACTCATTTTTAGTGAAAATCATTAGGTGCACATTGAGGAATGTGAATCAAAATACACTTACGCGGAGGATGACCGCCCTCAGATGACGACGATTTCCCAGATGATGATGATTTCCTGTTGAAAATTATTTGCATATTATTTCCAGGTTATTGGAGACAATACTTTTACATGATGTTTTACAATAAACACTGTTACTGTAACAAATTTTTTAATACAAAAAGTCCCTTTGTAAAAAACTTATCGTATAGTAAGCATACTTTCCCGGAAGATGTGGGTGTTTAATCCCACTGCTCTCAGAGTGGCTGCTTCCGGTACCTCCTGTATGAGTTGTCTTCGGGGTCTTTTCTGCATGAAATAAATGAATTTATAAGCATACTTAAGACAAACTTAAAAAAGGTTTACTCTATAATTATCTTATTGTTTTAACCATCTCGTGTCATGACATTTCTTTGAACAAACTCTCCGCCTTCTGTCGTGCTTTTTACCGACATCAGGCAACGCGCAAATATTGAAGTAATGTATACTCAGTCATCAGTTCCCATTCAGGATAAAATAATGTTGGCAAAACAAATTGTAACAGTTTGTGTTGACCATTACTAAATAGTTTCCAATTGAGAACTGAGAAGAGATTTACCGTATTGACACCTGTTTCCCTGGAATCCCGCCGGACAAGCACAAATGTAACTCGAACCTCTCTCATTACAAACTCCGCCATTTTGGCAGGGGCTGCTGTCGCACGGTTTGGATGGCTCGGGACCTGAAAAAAATACTATGTTTGACATTTTGTCCAAATGTAAGCTCGATAGATAGTAAAATAAATAAATAAATATAACGAGTCCAATTAATTTAACAACTTTTTGAATCAAAGTCTTCATTCTTTACATATTGATGTTTTACATGTAGGGGTGAACATCTGTGTTGTCCAGTAGCACGAATATAACCAACCGGTTTGTGAACACGACTTAAAAACAAACATGCAGTTCGTATCAATTATAAATCTCAATGTCGTTTCGAACTACAAATTGATTGGCATCTAACGTCATTTTCTTAATTTTTAAATTTGTATTAAAAATATTCTATTTGTTCAGCGTATTTGAACAAAATTATATTGAAGTTTGCGCTATATAAATTAATTAGTTAGTATTATTATTCTAAGCTAACGGGCAACCGCAACGGTAGCCGGATGCATCTGCTGAACAAACACAAACGAAATCCAAACGTAAATCGTATTGTTTTTAGATTTCTTATTCGCTTGGGCGTATCGTAAGACGATTTGAAATTCATGTTTACCATTTTCACACCGTTTTCCTGAGCAGCCACCTGTGCAGAAACACTCATAGGTTAATCCTCGATTCTCGCATCTACCGTTATGTTGGCATGGATGACTATCGCACGGCGTACCATGTTGTGCTGAAAACAATAACAAATTAATAACATAATCATCGAACATCATGCCGCCGAAAAAGAAAAAGAACACTTGACGTGCAAAAGTAAAATAGGATAAGTTCATTTTGGTTTTCATATTTACCTGATGTAATATTCACGCACGGATATGGGGAGTGGGGTTAGGTTTTTTTTTTTGGTGTGTGTGTGGGGTTGTGTGGGTGTGTGAGTTTGTTTTCACATTCAAACCGGGGACCTATAACAAAAGAGGACAATAGGGTCCCCGGTTGGGTTAAGGTCCCCAGTTGGAAATTGTGTACAAAACCAATGGGAGCTGTTGCCAAAAAGTTAGAGTACAAACAAAAGAGGGACAATAGGAGGTTCCCGATTGGAGGTGTTTACACACTTGTGTGTGTGTGAGTTTGTTTTCACATTCAAACCGGGGACCTATAACAAAAGAGGACAATAGGGTCCCCGGTTGGGTAAAGGTCCCCAGTTGGAAATTGTGTACAAAACCAATGGGAGCTGTTGCCAAAAAGTTAAAGTCCAAACAAAAGAGGGACAATAGGAGGTCCCCGATTGGAGGTGTTTACACACTTGTGTGGGTGTGTGTGTGTGTTTTTGTTTTTGTTTTTCTTTTTCTTTTCTTTTTTTTTGGGGGGGGTACGTGACCCCGTTAGAGTTTGATACACGCACAAATAATGATACATAACCAAGAAATTATATTAATAAAACTAAATATAAAATAGGGTTGTGCTAAGAAGTGAGAGGGAAGAGTAAAGCAACATCGTGCAATAAAACTGTTGTTTTGGCTGTGAACAACTGCGCGATAGTTATGGCTGCCGCGAAAACTTTTTTCCAAATTTACTCAACATGGAGCTGATTGTCTTCAACAGATATGTTCACCTACCCCTGAAACAGGAAAACACCTCTCTTCATTTGCAAATGAGCCAGGGTTGAACTTGAAATGCAAACTATCTGTCGGATTGACATGGAGTTTTGCATCAAGAGTAAAAATTGTTGTTTCTAACTGACCTCTTATGACGTGTGTAGTTGGTGCACTGCGAATAATCCGACATTGTAAGGGATACAGGCCCCAAACTTACACCAAACTCATTTTTAGTGAAAATCATTAGGTGCACATTGAGGAATGTGAATCAAAATACACTTACGCGGAGGATGACCGCCCTCAGATGACGACGATTTCCCAGATGATGATGATTTCCTGTTGAAAATTATTTGCATATTATTTCCAGGTTATTGGAGACAATACTTTTACATGATGTTTTACAATAAACACTGTTACTGTAACAATTTTTTTAATACAAAAAGTCCCTTTGTAAAAAACTTATCGTATAGTAAGCATACTTTCCCGGAAGATGTGGGTGTTTAATCCCACTGCTCTCAGAGTGGCTGCTTCCGGTACCTCCTGTATGAGTTGTCTTCGGGGTCTTTTCTGCATGAAATAAATGAATTTATAAGCATACTTAAGACAAACTTAAAAAAGGTTTACCCTATAATTATCTTATTGTTTTAACCATCTCGTGTCATGACATTTCTTTGAACAAACTCTCCGCCTTCTGTCGTGCTTTTTACCGACATCAGGCAACGCGCAAATATTGAAGTAATGTATACTCAGTCATCAGTTCCCATTCAGGATAAAATAATGTTGGCAAAACAAATTGTAACAGTTTGTGTTGACCATTACTAAACCGCAACGGTAGCCGGATGCATCTGCTGAACAAACACAAACGAAATCCAAACGTAAATCGTATTGTTTTTAGATTTCTTATTCGCTTGGGCGTATCGTAAGACGATTTGAAATTCATGTTTACCATTTTCACACCGTTTTCCTGAGCAGCCACCTGTGCAGAAACACTCATAGGTTAATCCTCGATTCTCGCATCTACCGTTATGTTGGCATGGATGACTATCGCACGGCGTACCATGTTGTGCTGAAAACAATAACAAATTAATAACATAATCATCGAACATCTTGCCGCCGAAAAAGAAAAAAGAACATCGTGACGTGCAAAAGTAAAATAGGATAAGTTCATTTTGGTTTTCATATTTACCTGATGTAATATTCACGCACGGATATGGGGAGTGGGGTTAGGTTATTTTTTGGTGTGTGTGTGGGGTTGTGTGTGTGTGTGTGCCCTTACATATGCCAACTTACGGGGTACTTTTAACAATGGAACAATGGACCCCACAAGGCAATTTCAATAGGAACAATAGGGCCCCACAAGGGAATTCTTTAGAAAAGGGAACAATAGAACAACAATAGCAGTACCCCACAAACCGGATCCGTAAGGTTGTGTGTGTGTGTGTGTGTTTTTGTTTTTCTTTTTCTTTTTCTTTTCCTTTTTTTTTGGGGGGGGGGGTACGTGACCCCGTTAGAGTTTGATACACGCACAAATAATAATACATAACTAAGAAATTATATTAATAAAACTAAATATAAAATAGGGTTGTGCTAAGAAGTGAGAGGGAAGAGTAAAGCAACATCGTGCAATAAAACTGTTGTTTTGGCTGTGAATAACTGCGCGATAGTTATGGCTGCCGCGAAAACTTTTTTCCAAATTTACTCAACATGGAGCTGATTGTATTCAACAGATATGTTCACCTACCCCTGAAACAGGAAAACACCTCTCTTCATTTGCAAATGAGCCAGGGTTGAACTTGAAATGCAAACTATCTGTCGGATTGACATGGAGTTTTGCATCAAGAGTAAAAATTGTTGTTTCTAACTGACCTCTTATGACGTGTGTAGTTGGTGCACTGCGAATAATCCGACATTGTAAGGGATACAGGCCCCAAACTTACACCAAACTCATTTTTAGTGAAAATCATTAGGTGCACATTGAGGAATGTGAATCAAAATACACTTACGCGGAGGATGACCGCCCTCAGATGACGACGATTTCCCAGATGATGATGATTTCCTGTTGAAAATTATTTGCATATTATTTCCAGGTTATTGGAGACAATACTTTTACATGATGTTTTACAATAAACACTGTTACTGTAACAAATTTTTTAATACAAAAAGTCCCTTTGTAAAAAACTTATCGTATGGTAAGCATACTTTCCCGGAAGATGTGGGTGTTTAATCCCACTGCTCTCAGAGTGGCTGCTTCCGGTACCTCCTGTATGAGTTGTCTTCGGGGTCTTTTCTGCATGAAATAAATGAATTTATAAGCATACTTAAGACAAACTTAAAAAAGGTTTACCCTATAATTATCTTATTGTTTTAACCATCTCGGGTCATGACATTTCTTTGAACAAACTCTCCGCCTTCTGTCGTGCTTTTTACCGACATCAGGCAACGCGCAAATATTGAAGTAATGTATACTCAGTCATCAGTTCCCATTCAGGATAAAATAATGTTGGCAAAACAAATTGTAACAGTTTGTGTTGACCATTACTAAACCGCAACGGTAGCCGGATGCATCTGCTGAACAAACACAAACGAAATCCAAACGTAAATCGTATTGTTTTTAGGTTTCTTATTCGCTTGGGCGTATCGTAAGACGATTTGAAATTCATGTTTACCATTTTCACACCGTTTTCCTGAGCAGCCACCTGTGCAGAAACACTCATAGGTTAATCCTCGATTCTCGCATCTACCGTTATGTTGGCATGGATGACTATCGCACGGCGTACCATGTTGTGCTGAAAACAATAACAAATTAATAACATAATCATCGAACATCATGCCGCCGAAAAAGAAAAAGAACACTTGACGTGCAAAAGTAAAATAGGATAAGTTCATTTTGGTTTTCATATTTACCTGATGTAATATTCACGCACGGATATGGGGAGTGGGGTTAGGTTATTTTTTGGTGTGTGTGTGGGGTTGTGTGTGTGTGTGTGCCCTTACATATGCCAACTTACGGGGTACTTTTAACAATGGAACAATGGACCCCACAAGGCAATTTCAATAGGAACAATAGGGCCCCACAAGGGAATTCTTTAGAAAAGGGAACAATAGAACAACAATAGCAGTACCCCACAAACCCGATCCGTAAGGTTGTGTGAGTTTGTTTTCACATTCAAACCGGGGACCTATAACAAAAGAGGACAATAGGGTCCCCGGTTGGGTTAAGGTCCCCAGTTGGAAATTGTGTACAAAACCAATGGGAGCTGTTGCCAAAAAGTTTGAAGTACAAACAAAAGAGGGACAATAGGAGGTCCCCGATTGGAGGTGTTTACACACTTGTGGGCAAGCGCTCCATACGCAGTGTGGACCTGAGAACATAAGAGGTCCACATAATGTAGGGATCTGAAGCACTATGTGGACTTACACACGTCCACACAACGTTATTTGCAGTGTTGAGGAATAGGATTTTCCTTAAGTGTACAGAACAAAGGAATGTCCACACAACGACTGCAAAACAAGACTGTGTGTGTGTGTGTGTGTCTTTTTGTTTTTGTTTTTGTTTTTCTTTTCCTTTTTTTTTGGGGGGGGGGTACGTGACCCCGTTAGAGTTTGATACACGCACAAATAATAATACATAACCAAGAAATTATATTAACTAGACATTAGGTGTTTGTGAACAAACACAAAGCTGTTCCGTTAAGTTGTGCTTTGATTAAACTCAAGTTCAATCGTCAATGCACAAGGGGTCTAAAACTGGAAAAAATGTAAATCGGTTGTGTAGTTCTTGAGATATGGTCCTACTTCCGGTTCACCCAGAAGTAAAGGTCAACATTGGGTCACGGTAACCCAAGTTCAATCTTCAATGTTCAAAGGATCTAATAACTGAAAAGAAATGGAACATGGGTTGTGTAGTTCTTGAGATAATGGTCCCACTTCTGGTTGACCCGGAAGTAAAGGTTAACATGGGGTCACGGTAACCCAAGTTCAATCTTGAATGTTCAAAGGATCTAACAACTGAAAAGAAAAGGAACATGGGTTGTGTAGTTCTTGAGATAATGGTCCCACTTCTGGTTGGCCCAGAAGTAAAGGTTAACACGGGGTCACGGTAACCCAAGTTCAATCTTCAATGCTCATTGAGTCTATAAATGAAACGAACTTGAAATGCACATAATTATCATTTCCAATCAGGCTCGTAGTCTTTGTTATATTAAAACTGTGCTGGAGGTAATAAATGCAAGAAACTTTGAACGCTAGAGGGCGTTACACAACAATTCGATTGCACATGCTCATTTAATTATTTTGCAGTGTGATTGTGCAGAGTAAATGTTGCACTGAAGAGGCAATGTTTTTGATCACAAACGCAGTTGTGTTAATGGTTTTTTTACTCGAAATTTTGTTATCGAGGAACATGTCTCACAAGTTAGTATGCATACTAAGCCTGTGACGGTTACATGGTTAACCAACCGATGAACCAGTTAAACGTTTACGTTTTTACGGTTCGAATAAGCGTAAAACAATTCAATCAAAAAGTGCCGCGAAATATTGACTATAATAATTGCCTAGTTACATGAAGTACAAAACACGCCCAAAATTCTCTGCTAACCCCTGAAATACGCTTAACGTAAGCACGGAAGTTTCTGCTGCCGTAAGCGTTGATTCTTTGCTTTTGGTAAGCAGAGCCATGTATTTGGGCCTGGGTCTCACAACTTAGTGGATAAAGTGAACTACCCCTCATTTAAACGAATGAGCCCAATTACATGGCTCTGGTTACTGCCGAAATCCATGCTTACGGTCATCATTCTCCGCTTATTTTGCAAGCGTCGAATTTCTGCGCTAGCTGTGTAAGCGAAAAATGCCTCGTTACGTGAAGTACACACGAGAAAAAGCCGAAATTCTCTGCTAACTCCTGAAATACGCTTGACGTAAGCACGGAATTCTCTGCTTCCGTTTCCGTAAGCGTCGATTCTTTGCTTACGGTAAGCAGAGTCATGAAATTGGGTCCAGGTCACACAAGTTAGTACACAAACCACACAAGACTGTATATCGTGGAACAGGTCCCACAATTTAGTACGTAAAGCAATCACACGACAGGTCTCACAATTTAGTAAGTAAAGCGACAAATCAGTGGTCTCACAAGTCAGTAAGTAAAGATTGGTCTATGCTGTTGTATTAAAATTGTAATTGTAAAAAAATATATTTTTAATATCGTGTATGTAATTGTTGTTACGATAAAAAATTAAATGCGGTATAACTTAAAAACTTAGTACATCACACGAACTACCACTCTTATCAAGGAATTATGAATTCGAAACGAATTATAAATCTGTTACTACGCCTGCTTTCCACTGATATCATCTCAGTGCATGCCACAACAGGGCTTTAGTAGCACATAATAATTTTGGGTAGACGATTTAAATTTTGGTCTATGCTATTGTACTAACATTTGTTGTGTCTTTTTAATACTGAATGTTTTTGTTGGGCTAAAATAGTAAATATTGGATATGACTTTATTGTTAATTTTGGCTCTTCATGCACACCCATGAAAAATGTATTTTTTCTTGTCTACAACTTTCCCCATTCAGCTACAATTCGAGCCTCATTGCAACCCCCAATAGGTTTGTTGTTTGCTACATATAGTGATTTCCCGAAGTAATGCATTCGCACAAGAACCTTAAAAACGTAGCCTTGTTTCCTTCACGATTGAGCTTCAAGTAATGCCTTTGCATAAGAAACCTAAAAGATCGTTTTCCGGTGAACGGGACCCAAGCGCGGACAAGTCTGCCACGCGGGCAACATCGTCCCACACACGGCAATCTATTTTTCTACGTTCACGCTGCTGATACCTGAGTAACGATAAGATCTGAGCGGACACACGTCGCTCTGCGCTGAGAGCAAGACAAATTCTTCTCGATTCTTGTGAATGAAAGTAGACTTGTGTTAGTCGGCGCAGGAATGACTCTTCATAATACACTCTACATACAAACAACGCAAAAACACGGGTCACAAATGGGTAGGACTTGAGCAAGTTTTTAAAAAAGCAAGCAAGAGCACCGTTAAACTCGTATAGCGCCCTCAATTGTTAAAAAAATTTAGAGCTTGACTCCTTTTTTATTTATAAACTCACAGATTATAGGCAAAGTACCCGTGGCATTAAATTTGCCTGAGAATTTGAGGGTTTTTTTACTGACAATGTTTTGATAAGTTTTAATGCTTTTAAACTGAAGGTCAATAAAATCTTACTTGTTTTAAGAGACGTTTGTGTAATCTAGGACGTTAAATTTGAGCTTAATTGAAAAATTAAGTTTCTAGAAGTCGGATTTGATTTCCCTATCTCTATGTGTTTTGTACACGGGCGAAAATGCGCAATAAATGACGTCATTGTGACGTCGTTCGTGATTTTAGGCCGGAAAATACATCTACAGCATCTCATAAATCTAAAATTAAATAAAGTTTGACGATCGGCGGTACACTTTTTGAGATATGGTCTTAACAAGGTTGGCTAATTAAATATTCACCTCGCTGTAAAGTGGCTAATTAATTAAGAATTTTTACAATTATCACAATAAATGTTAAGTTTATGTACTAAGCTTCAATTTGATATAGGACCTAACTCCTTCATATTTAAACATTAGGATATTGGGTGTATACATAAAACGTGTACAAATGCTATGGGATTTTAGGTGGAAACAAAAAATAATAATAATAATAATAAAAACTAGACATTAGGTGTTTGTCCATGACAAACACAAAGCTGTTCCGTTTCTAATTACATTGATTAAACGCTCCAGATGTAGTTCTTGAGATAGGTGTCACTTCCAGTTTACCCGGAAGTAAAGGTCAACATGAGGTTATGGTTAACCATGGCAAATTTGTAATGCCCAAGGAGTGTATAACTGAAAAAAAATTAACAATCGGTTTTGTAGTTCTTGTGATATGATCCCACTTCCGGTTGACCCGGAAGTAAAGGTCAACACGGGTCACGGTAACCCTAGGCTAATCTTCAATGCACAAAAGGTTTATAATTCTGAAATAAAATTGAAAATCGGGTGCGTAGTACTTGAGAGTTGGTCCCACTTCCGGTTGACCCAGAAGTTCAGGTCAATATGGGGTCATGGTAACACAAGGCTAACATTCAATGCCAGGAAGAATATAATTGAAAACAGTTTGAATATCGGCTGGTACTTCTTGAGATATGGTCCAACTTCCGGTTAAACCGGAAGTTTAGGTCAACTTAGGGTCAAGATAACCCAAGGTTAATATTTAATGCCCAATGAGTCTATAACTGGGGTGTCGTGGCCGAGCGGGTAAGAGCATCGGACTCAAGTTCTGGTGATTAAGTTATCGGTATGTGGGTTCGAATCCCGGTCGTGGCACTTGTGTCCTTGAGCAAGACACTTAACCATAATTGCTTCTCTCCACCCAGGGGTAAAATGGGTACCTGTGAGGGCAGAGATGGTTTATGTGAATGATTAGCTTGGAGCGCAGTAAACTCGCAGCACCGGCTGTATACTCCCCAGGGAGCTGAGATGGTTTAAGGAATGAAATATATGGCCAGTGACCAGGGGTAATAATGTCAGAAGCGCTTTGATACGCCCCTCGGGCTGTGATAAAGCGCTATATAAGAATCGGTTATTATTGTTATTAACTGAAACAAATTGAAAATTGGCTTTGAAGATCTTGAGATAATGTCCCACTTCCGATTGACCCAGAGGTAAAGGTCAACATGGGGTCAGGGTAACCCTTAGTTCAATCTTTAATGCTCAAAGGATCTATAACTGAAAAGAAATTGAAAATCGGTTGTGTAGTTCTGGAGATATGGTCCCACTTCCGGTTGACCCGGAAAAAAGGTCAGCATGGGGTCACGGTTACCAAAGGACAATCTCCAATGCCCAAGGAGTCTATAACTGAAAACATTTGAAAATCAGTTGTGTAGTTCTTGAGATATGGTCCCACTTCCGATTGACCCCGAAGTAAAGGTCAACATGGGGTCACGATTTCCCAAGTTCAATCTTCAATGTTCAAAGGATCTAATAACTGAAAAGAAATGGAACATGGGTTGTGTAGTTCTTGAGATATGGTCCCACTTCCGATTGACCCGGAAGTAAAGGTTAACATGGGGTCACGGTAAACCCAAGTTCAATCTTCAATGCTCAATGAGTGTCTATATCTGAAAAGAACTTGAAATGCACATAATTATCGTTTCCAATCAGGCTCGTAGTCTTTGTTATATGAAAACTGTGCTTGAGGTAATAAATGCAAGAAACATTGAACGCTAGAGGGCGTTCCACAACAATTCGATTGTGCAGAGCCAAATAATGATGCACTGAAGAGGCAATGTTTTTGATCACAACCGCAGATGTGTTAACGTTTCTTTTACTCGAAATTTTTTTACGAGGAACATGTCTCACAAGTTAGCATGTATACTAAGCCTGTGACGGTTACACGGTTAACCAACAGATCAACCGGTTAAACGTTTACATTTTTACAGTTCGGATAAACGTAAAACAATTCAATCAAACAGTGCAGCGAAACATTGACTATAATAATTGCCTAGTTACGTCAAGTACACACGCGCACCAGCCAAAATTCTCTGCTAACCCCTGAAATACGCTTGACGTAAGCACGGAATTCTCTGCCGTAAGCGTTGATTATTTGCTTTTGGTAAGCAGAGCCATGTATTTGGGCCTGGGTCTCACAACTTAGCGTATAAAGTGAACTATCCCTCATTTAAACAAATGAGCCCAATTACATGGCTCTGGTTACTGCTGAATTCCATGCTTACGGTCAACATTCTCCGCTTATTTTGCAAGCGTCGAATTTCTGCGCTAGCTGTGTAAGCGAAGAATGCCTAATTAAGTGAAGTACACACGAGAAAAAGACGTAATTCTCTGCTAACCCCTGAAATACGCTTGACGTAAGCACGGAACTTCCTGCCGTAAGCGTTGATTATTTGCTTTTGGTAAGCAGAGCCATGTATTTGGGCCTGGGTCTCACAACTTAGCGTATAAAGTGAACTATCCCTCATTTAAACGAATCAATTTCTTGGCTCTGGTTACTGCAGAAATCCATGCTTACAGTCACCCATTCTCCGCCTATTTTGGAAGCGTCGAATTTTTGCGCTATTTGTGTAAGTGAAGAATGCCTAGTTACGTGAAGTACATACGCGCACCAGCCAAAATTCTCTGCTAACCCCTGAAATACGCTTGACGTAAGCACGGAATTCTCTGCCGTAAGCGTTGATTATTTGCTTTTGGTAAGCAGAGCCATGTATTTGGGCCTGGGTCTCACAACTTAGCGTATAAAGTGAACTATCCCTCATTTAAACAAATGAGCCCAATTACATGGCTCTGGTTACTGCTGAATTCCATGCTTACGGTCAACATTCTCCGCTTATTTTGCAAGCGTCGAATTTCTGCGCTAGCTGTGTAAGCGAAGAATACCTAGTTACGTGAAGTACACACAAGAAAAAGACGTAATTCTCTGCTAACCCCTGAAATACGCTTGACGTAAGCACGGAATTATCTGCTTCCGTAAGCGTCGTTTTTTTGCTTATGGTAAGCAGAGTCATGAAATTGGGTCCAGGTCTCACAAGTTAGTACGCAAACCACACAAGACTGTATATCATGGAATAGGTTTCACAATTTAGTACATAAAGCAATCACACCACAGGTCTCACAAGTTAGTAAATAAAGATTGGTCTATGCTGTTGTATTAAAATCATAATTGTAAAAAAAAAAAAACTTTTTAATATCGTGTATGTTATTTTTGTTGAGATAAAATATTAAATGCGGTATAAGTTAATAAGTTAGTACGTAGCATGAACTGCCACTCTTATCAAAGAATTATGAATTCGAAACGAATTATTAATTCAAAACGAATCATTATTCTGTTACTACGCCTGCTTTCCGCTGATAACATCTCACTCTCAGTGCATGCCACAATTGCGCTTTAGTAGCACATAATAATTTTGGGTAGACGATTTAAATTTTGTATTAACATATGTTGTGTCTTTTTAATACTGAATGTTTTTGTTGGGCTAAAATAGTAAATATTGGATATGATTTTATTGTTCATTTTGGCTCTTCATGCACACCCATGAAAAATGTATGCTTTCTTTTCTACACCTTTCCCCATTCAGCTACAATTCGAGCCTCATTGCAACCCCCAACAGGTTTGTTGTTTGCTACATAGTGATTTCCCGAAGTAATGCATTCGCACAAGAACCTTAAAAACGTGGTTCCAGGGGAATGGGTAGCCTTGTTTCCTTCATGATTCAGCTTCAAGTAATGCCTTTGCATAAGAAACCTAAAAAATCGTTTTCCGGTGAACGGGACCCAAGCGCAGACAAGTCTGGCACGCGGGCAACATCGTCCCAACACACGGCGTTCGATTTTCAACGTTCACGCTGAATAACAACAAGATCTGAGCAGACACGTCGCTCTGCGCTGAGAGCAAGAAAATTCTTCTCGATTCTTGTGAATGAACGTAGACTTGTGTCAGTCGGCGCAGGAATGACTCTTTATAATATACTCTACATACAAAAATCGCAAAAACACAGATCATTATGGGTATAAAACTTGATCGAGTTGAAAAAAAGCAAGCAAGAGCACCGTTAAACTCGTATAGCGCCCTCAATCGTTTAAAATGTTTAAAGCTTGAGTCCGTTTTTATTTATAAACTCACAGATCATAGGCAAAGTACCCATGGCGTTAAATTTGCCTGAGAATTTGGGTTTTTTTCTACTGGCAATGTTTCAATAAGTTTTGAAGCTTTTAAACTGAAAGACAATAAAATCTTATTTGTTTTAAGAAACGTGTGTGTAATCTAGGACGTTAAATTTGAGCTTAATTGAAAAATTATTTGTCTAGAAGTCGGATTTGTTTTCACATTATCCTGTGTGTTTGTACACAGATACAAAACGTGCAATAAATGACGTCATTGTGACGTCGTCCGTAATTTTATGCCGCGATGCACATCTACAGTATTCCAGAAGTCTAAAATCGAAAAAAGTTTGACGATCGGACGTATACTTTTTGAGATATGGCGGTCTAAAGATTGGCTAATTAAATATTCATGCCATTATAACTAAGTAAATTAATTAATTATTTTAAGCTAATTACACTTTTCTATAACTTCAAAACCTAAGCTTTAATATGATATAGGATTTGACTCTTTTTACTAAGCCAAGTATGACTTTTGGCTTTAACAAAATGCCCTGGTTAAACCTATGAGCTTTTGAGATACAAAGAATAATAATAATAATAAAAACAAATAAAAATCTTAACAAAAACAATAGCTGTTCCGACCACTTCGTCGGAACAGCTAATAATAAAAATCTCGACAAAAACAAAACCTGTTCCGACAGTAAGTCGGAACAGCTAATAAAACTAAATATAAAATAGGGTTGTGCTAAGAAGTGAGAGGGAAGAGTAAAGCAACATCGTGCAATAAAACTGTTGTTTTGGCATGAACAACTGCGCGATAGTTATGGCTGCAGCGAAGACTTTTTCCAAATTTACTCAACATCTAGCTGATTGTCTTCAACAGATTTGTTCACCTACCCCTGAAACAGGAAAACACCTCTCTTCATTTGCAAATGAGCCAGGGTTGAACTTTAAATCCAAACTATCTGTCGGATTGACATGGAGTTTTGCATCAAGAGTAAAAATTGTTGTTTCTAACTGACCTCTTATGAGGTGTGTAGTTAGTGCACTGAGTATAATTCGATATTGTAAAGGATACAGGCCCCAAACTTACACCAAACTCATTTTTTGTGAAAATCATTAGGTGCACATTGAGGAATGTGAATCAAAATACACTTACCTGGAGGTTGACCGCCCTCAGATGACGACGATTTCCCAGATGATGATGATTTCCTGTTGAAAATTATTTGCATATTATTTCCAGGTTATTGCAGACAATACTTTTACATGATGTTTTACAATGAACACTGTTACTGTAACAAATTGTTTAATACAAAAGTCCCTTTGTAAAAAACTTAAAGTATAGTATGCATACTTTCCCGGAAGATGTGGGTGTTTAATCCCACTGCTCTCAGAGTGGCTGCTTCCGGTACCTCCTGTATGAGTTGTCTTCGGGGTCTTTTCTGCATGAAATAAATGAATTAATAAGCATACATAAGACAAACTTAAAATAGGTTTACCCTAAAATAATCTCATTGTTTTAACCATCTCGTGTCATGACATTTATTTGAACAAACTCTCCGCCTTCTGTCGTGCTTTTTACAGACATTAGGCAACGCGCGAATGTTGAAGTAATGTATACTCAGTCATCAGTTTCTTTTCAGGATAAAATAATGTTGGCAAAACATACTGTAACAGTTTGTGTTGACCATTACTAAATAGTTTCCAATTGAGAAACAGTAAAACTTCAGAAACAGTAAAACTTCGAATTTACCCTACTTGTTTGAACAGTTGTGTTCGAGTTACAGTCTACCAACTCTACTAGGCCAATTGCGCAACCAATGTTTACATGTTATCACGTGACTTATATCGGGCGCTTACGTCATCGTAGCTGATGGCATTTCTATGAACAAACTTGGCTGGACCCATCCAAACATGTAGTCGGTTTTATTTTATTTGCAGTAAATAATGGCACAGTTGCTAGGCCCTTGTACTGATTTTGTATGTTGTGACATTGATATAAATCCCTTTACTGTTTCATAAATTACCGGCACTCAACCACAAAGGGGTTTTGAGCTGCACTATACGGGCGTCGGCCACCACGCTGTAGCCATCCTGCCCCTGTATGCAACAGTGGAGTCCAAACTGCGGTATAGCAACCCGGTCTTTTGTTTGTATTGTAAATTACTGTAGACAAAGTAGAGCGTTGGAAACTAAAGAGTTTAGCCTTGCGGAATTTTAAATAGACAAAGGAATCATACAGTTTTCTTTTTGACGATTTTAGCTTCAAAATATTGTGACATTGTCTCTATAAAAAAATAAACAATAACAATAAATACAAGTCATCATGTACTTTACAATAACGGCACTTTCCTATGGAGGACACCGTGTTTGTTGATGTTTTACAGCGACTATAGGTCACGTGACATTGGTCGCGCATTGGGTCTACTGTGCCAGCACACTTTTACAATTATTGTTAAGGATATAAAAATGTGCAAACATTCTGTATATACCTTCTTGGTTATGGGAACCTCCCGTCGAAGAACTCCTTTAATAAAATAATGAAAATTATACATCAACTTCAAAAACGCAGTATACATTTTAAATATATTAATCAAACTCATGAGGAAATGTAAACAATCAAAATTGGACTAGATTACATTCAAACCTTAAACAATATACCATTGTTGAGTAATGATACTGTCACCGGCAATGTCATCAAATAATAAGAAACGATCTGCTACAAGAAATATAAAGTGGGTCGCTGGATCATAACGTCCACTTTCATGGAGTTCCCGATTGTCATACAACAATTATCATAGCACTATTAGCAAGGTTCTTTTTTCCACTTGACTATAAAAGAAATACTAATAAAAATGATTGACAAATCACACAATGTATGCCGGTGATTTTGTTTTCTTACTCACCCGCTTCCTTTTGAACTGCTACCTTTCACAGCGTACGTGTAATGGCTATCGACGACGTGAATAGCTGTATTCAGAGAGAAACGTAACTAATTATTTATCCCAAAACAAGTTATGTTGAAAACAATGTACGGTATGTATTGGGTCTACAGATGGTGTTGTTAATTAACTTTAACGAGACAAAGTCTGTGGGGTTGCTGTGTTGAATGTCTTCATCCACAATAAGCCTTGAAAATATCATCAATAAAAATAGTATTAATAATGATAATAGTGTTAATAATAACAATAATAAAAAATACATCTGGAGGAAATAGGGACAAATGTGAGGGTAGATCTATTACAGAAGGCGGTGCTTTTGGGAACAGCGAGGATTCTGAGAAAGACCTTTGAGATCTCAGGCTACGGGACGTAGCCCGACTCGAGGAGTTACCGGCACAAAGGAAAATGTGATCTTTCATTTGCATGCTGTAATAAGATGAAATAATAATAATAATAATAATATTACTACTAATAATAACTGGTTTTACTTGGTGGACACCGCAGGGTTAGAATGAAGGCAACTAGTTAACATCTTCTTTTGGTGGGAAAGGTTGAATTTTTCGAATTCGGAAAACTTTCTTCAACGTAGACCGTACAGAGTACATTGAATCAGTGAACGGACGCGCGCGTTATCTGCGTCCTTAAGAAGATCTTGATTACAACCAGTGTCTCCGTAGGAGTGGATATTCTGCAGCGTTGCTGTATGTAATTCTCCCTGAAACTACAAAATTGTGTGATATTACTGATGAGTGCTATTGAGCATCTAGTCAACGGTAAAACAGCGACAAACTCTCAGAGAGGAAGTCCTTCCCCCGATCTGGTTGGTATGCCTGAGCAGGTGTAAGGGTTTATTGAAAGGTTCAGACTTAAGGAATTCAATCGTTAAAAAGTACAACGTCAAAGGTAAGAGGGTGAGTGTTGTAATTGAGGAGATTAAGCAAAGAGTTAAGGCTAAGGCTGCAAAAGTGATGAGGCTAACGGGCCGATAAATGTTTTAAAGGGGAAACAAGTTTAAAATTATAAGGGGTTGTTGTTTTTTAAAAAAATTTACAAATTAATCTTGTTGTTTTCCAGTAGATTTTGTTCACAGGTTCATTTATTTGTTTATTTTCTTCTATTCGTTTATTTATATCTGAAATTGGTTTCTTTAACCTTCAATGATCTGACGTGCCTAACACCTTCGCATGTAAGTTTAAGTATGATTATACCATCTCACGCATTTTCATGAGTTTTTTGTAGAAATGAGTTTTCCCTCAAAATATCTGCCTTTATATAGGCAGCTACGAATCAAGAAGCACATAACATAGAATTTAATTTTGATGTTTTCCTGTGGTTTGACTGGTAGCGAATGTTGGAGCTCATCTTTCATCCGTTTCAGTGTTAGAGGAGGGTTTTCATCCAGTAATCGCTCAAGCTCATCTCGCATTTCCTGATCTACCTTTGCTGTTGTGTGCTCCCCTAGTCGGCAACTTTTCGTGACGACCGGTACGCAAATATGTTGTCACTATTGACCTTGCAGTAGATATCTTGATGCCAAGAGTGTCTGCTAATTGTAGGTAGTCAGCTTGGTTATTCTCGAATGCTTCAATCAGTCTCTCCATATCTACATTATTCACTGCTCTGTACCGACCACACGCAGCCATCTTTTCAGTCAAAATCGCTTAGGTCTATACTTG
Organism: Pisaster brevispinus; assembly: GCA_023634235.1. Lineage (NCBI taxonomy): Eukaryota > Metazoa > Echinodermata > Asteroidea > Forcipulatida > Asteriidae > Pisaster > Pisaster brevispinus. The sequence goes on along the minus strand of JAMKCF010000010.1, from coordinate 20,998,862 downwards.
GAGATAACGCCAAAAATAGTGCAAAAAAATGTCTTTTCCCTCAAAATATCTGCCTTTATATAGGCAGCTACGAATAACATAACATAGAATTTGAATTTGAATGCAAACATTTGGAAAATGTTTGCTCATCAATGAAATTGAATGGTTGGCCAGCTCTTGCTGCTGGCTTTTACGAAATTGAATAATTCTTGCAGCCTAATGAAATTGAATGATCTTATTTGACCAGTGAATGCTAAATTGGTGAAAATGAGTTACTCCTTTTGACTGTTGAATTATGATTCAACGGAGCATTCGTTTTCAAACGAAATTGAATGAGCCAGCAGATAAAATGAATGGAGTTTTGTTGAAATTGACCAGGAAAATCTATATTATGCTACAATCAATACTCAAACTGGTTCCTGATGTGGAAAAACGGGTTCAAAAACAACCTGCTTGACCTTGAAGATAAACAGTTTGGGTATATACTAAAACATATTTGATTCTTCCCACTAGAGGTTTTTTTCTCGCAAAATGGGTGTGGGGCAAAACTTAAGACCCATTGAGAGGAGTTTAACATGTGGGTCAGTTAGTACTTTATCAGACAGGTTAAGTACTCTGTGACCTCTCAGTAGGAGGTACAATAGTTGGCCCCTTACTTTTGACAATTGAATACTGATTCAACAGATCATTCTTTTTCAAACGAAATTGAATGAGCCAGAAGTTAAAATGGATGGATTTTGATTGAAATTGGCCGGGAAAGCCTGAAGTAATAATAATAATAATAATTTAATAAATTTTTGTTTACACATTGAATAAGTCCTAAGTATGAGGATTTCCGAACATCAAATTGATCTGAAGTCATTCTGTTAATTTGCATTTTGAAATGGCAAGTTAAACATGTTATCACAAGTGGCTTTAGGGAGCTATAGATACAAATTCGTGTTATAACACTCTGTTAAATGAGTATTAATGCTGCCCGATAAAATTTACAGGTCTTGCTAAAAACGCAAAATTTTAAGCCCTATTTATTTTGCAGAAGAAAAAGAAAAGATTTTTTTTTAAAGTAGAAGAAGACAAAAAAGATTACGTACCCACGAACACAACTACCAGAATGCAGAAAGTGCCATCAAAGCAAAGTCGCCCCATTTTAGATCCTTCCGAAATATCAGGAATCCTGAGGTCTTTCAAACTATGTAATGAAACAACAAAAAAGCTGGTACTCTTATGCCTGCATTCCCACCTGGGTGGGATAGTATCATCTTTGTTTATAATGGAAACATATATTTTTATGAGGCAAGAATTGTTTTTTGTTTTTGTTATCTGAGCAAAACGGCATATGTTTATTATATTTGCGTACAAATCTGTTTACGAAAACCGAAACTGTCGACTGTTTTAAACATATGCTGATGGCTCACGGTGGATAAATCTGCTGACATTTTCCCACCCTCCAACAGCGGCAAACGCATTGCATACTCGTCGGTACGTAAATTATCTACAATTTCTTAGATTCGACTTTTCTGACGAGTACATCATGAACGTCATTTGCTTACTCTTTTTGTTTCTCTAGCTGAGATAAAACCTTACTGTGTAGATAGGTGGATGTGTAAATGTGTCAAAAGGTTCAACAAAAAGCAAAACCTTTGCTGTTCTTCCCTCAACAATCAGAATGTTAATGTTTATTTTCAATTGAATAAATGAGGAAAGGATACTTACAAAGCCTGTCGATTCGCTTTATGGCTCTCGGCTCCAGCAAGTGCAGGAGAAGAGCTCAAGCAACGTGATTTTACTGTGAATAGCAACCTTGTCGAGTTTGCTATTTTAGGCCTTTTCATTTATTTACATATATTGATTGTGGACTTGATTTTGTGTCAATACCTTGTGATGAGTATAGCCCTTTTACAGCTGGAGTCAGTACATCTTCACGGACCAAGGTAAAACATGAATAGCACAGGATTTGCTACCAATAATCATAAACGTTATCGATGTAAAAAAAACTGTCAATTCTTTAGGCTTAAACAAATTTGGATCTATATTTGGATCTATAAATACTTAGGCTATACAAATTTTAAAGTAGGTCAACATTCGATCTAAATATTCGGGTGATGAAGTAAAACGTAGAGAAGGTAAAAACAAACAAATTTGTAAGGGAAACATTTTTAAATACTTGGAACATTACCCTTGTTACACCTTAATCAAGGACAGTTGAAAACTGTAAATTTGAAATATACTATTAGGCCTACGTTCTTCGCAGATATTCATTTGTTGACTATTTTGGTTTATCCTTTTTATTTGTATTAAAATTATCTAACAAAATGTTGCACTAAACTGGAATGTGATCTTTTTCGTTTTCTTTGAAAGGCATGCCTCCTTTCAGGAAGAAGTGAAACTTAACTTTTAGATTTGAAAAAAAAGGGGTGGGGGAACAAAATTGTCTGAATGTATTTCATCTTCGATTTTATATGTACATACTATAAGGCACCAGCTGTTTAATGTAACCTTGCTTTTGACAGTGGGCACTAAATGTTTGCTTTGGTTTTACTGAAAAGGTACAGTTATTGAAAATGTTTTTGGATTCTGCAAACAGAGCTAAGTAAACATATATGGGACTTAAAAACGAGGGGAAAGACTATGAAATTAAATGGGACATTGTTCAGAAAGCACTGCCATACTCTAACGTAAACAAGAGATGCAATTTGTGTATAGCAGAGAAGTACATAATCATATGTAGGCCAGACCTAGGTTCACTGAATAAGAAAAGCGAAATCGATTCAAAGTGCCGGCATCGAGACTGATGTGTTCTTACTTCAGTGACGTAAACGCGTACTAACTTCAATGACGTAACACGCGTCACGCTTGCGTGCGCTTAATTCGAAATAAGGTAAGATGCTACTTGTATTATATTTTCGTCATTCTGCTGATGAGAGATTTGCCAGTGTTTGTTTAACACATATTCTGAATTTATTACATGTTATAGCTCTACAGAGATGTATCGAGCACTGTGAATTGTGATAGAAGACGATTTCCCAATGAAATCGTCTTCTATCACAATTTATGTTGTTCTCGATGCTACCGGAATATTCTTCGTCGAATATTCAAAGTTCTCTATTTCCATTTTGAAGTGCGACGTCGGAGAGTGCTCAACTATAAAAGTAGGAACTCTACTAATATATATATATATATATTAGTAGGGGAAATGGCCTTAGCTTTCCATCCAGACCGGACCTTCGTCAGAGGCATAAACAAGAACAAATGCAAACATATCCATTTATAGCAAAAAGAGGAGCGGAGGATTAAGGGAGAGTATCCAGAAAAAGCGGGAAAATATAGCCAATCAGACTTGTAAATTTACTGGCTAACAACCAATCAGAGTGAAGAAATGAGGACAAAGGATGGTCAGCGTGAAAGGCTGGATCACTGGACCATAAAGGTGGTACCGCATTGTAGGTATTACAATGCGGGAAGCATGGAAGGGTAGGAATAGAGGGCAAGCTGCTTAAGAAATTGTAACTAACAATAGGAGGCAAGATCACAGTAATTTTAGAATAAAAGAATCAGTGTAAGAAGTTAAAACTAGGCAAGAGGAACTTGCAGAGAGAGCAGGTTATTAAATCCTCTGCAAAGGGAATATAGGTTATTGACAGGTTGATTTTTAAAAACTTTTTGAGAGAGAGAAAAGAAGTGTAGAAATGGACCTTGTAAAGGGAACATGTAAATGACAATAACTGTACCTGTTTTTATCAATGAAGTGAGCAAGAGAAAAAGCGCCAAAATAGACCAGTGGAGAGATTTTGTTATTTATGGTTATTGTATTTATTTTATATCGAAGAAAAAAGCAAGCAAAGGTGTAAGGAGGGTGATGGGAATTTATTTAACACCAGTGTTTAGGTTGAGTCCAAAGGGTTGGACTGTCTTAAGAGTTGGTGAATCCAGTGTGATTCTCTGAGTTTGTGGTGTGTGTCGTCACCATTGCAAGCCACAATAACAATGAGTTCAACATCTTTGACGCTGTGATTAGGGCTGTTGAAGTGGATGGAGACGGGGAACAGTTTCTTGGTCTTTATGGAAGAGACATGGTTCGCAAAGCGAAGACTGAGTTTGGTCTTAGTCTCTCCCACATACTGTAGTCCACATCTTTTACAAGATATAACATAGACCACATTGGTTGTGCTACATAGGGAGTCGGTCTTGATATTGTAAAAAGAGCCAGTGCTATGACTCTTCACTTTAAGTGCAGGTTTGATGTAGAGACAAGTTACTCTTGTGACAACCCTGTATCTCTGTTAGGGGTGGTGTTTAGCCTGTACCTGGGGGAGTTTGGCCCTGACTAGAATGTCTCCCAGGTTTTTAGGGCGGCGGAATGCAACCATGGGGTTCCCAGGGATTGCTGAGCGCAACCTCTTAGAGGAATATTCATTCTGCCATTGAGGATTGAGGAGAGTTTGGGTGGTTTAGGGTGTTAGGTGGTGGTAGGTACATCTCCCCTGTAGGATTTTCCTGTTTGCAACTCATGGGATTTAACAGATCCTCACCAGTCGTAGTAAGAAACGTAATCCTCTGTTGTGGTCATCCCTTTGAGATGCTTGTCTTTTGTTTTTATTAGTTTTTACTGTATCCATTTTATTTCCCACTCTTCACCTGTTCTTTTCAGAACATCTTCCAACAATTGCATTTTCCCCTTTCTCACAGGCTTTAAAAACCCGCTTCCCTCCAAAGGATTGTATAACACAAAAGTATTTACAGGTTTTTAAATAACCCGGATTTTCCACAGGTTTCTTTTTTTTTTAGGTTTCTAATTAACCCGTTTTTTTTCCAAAGGTTTCATATCTTTTGCTCTTTTCAAATAATATTTTGAAATAACCTTGTTTCCAACAGGTTTCTTAACTATCTCTTTTTACGGGCTTATAAGTAATTCGTTCCTTTTTCCACTTTTTTAAAACTATTTCTTTACTCGTTTATAAATCACCCTTTTTCCACAAGTTTCTTAGCTTACTCTCTTTACATGTATTTAAATATTCTGTCTTTCCACAGGTTTCTTTACCTGCTTTTTTTTTAAACCCATACTTTCCACAACCTTTTTCTCTCAACCTGTCTAGCTTTCAATGACATAACTCATAGCACTCCCTACTGACACAAAGTGCACTTTCCGTAAGCTACGTAAGCTTAAAGAAAAGAACCTTCGCTACTTGTCACGTCTTGACAACTACCGCTTTTATCGTTTGTCTCGTATTCTCCCCAAAAGACTACAGATCAAGTGTGCCCCTTCCTTTGGGGACCTTGATCCCTCCTTTCTTAAGAAATGGAATAAGACACCCCTTCATCTGTTTCATCTGCTTACACTGCTAGAAAACCAATGAAAACAATATATTGGTGATCAGTCACTTGAGATAATAGACATTGAATCTCAACTCAAAGAGTCACGCTATAGGCCCCTAATCAAGAGTATGAACATTTACAAGATATCTTAACGTCAATCATCTACGGTCCACCCTAGTGGACAAACAGAACATGAAACGCATGGATGTCCAAGCCAACTATAAGAAGTAAATTCATAGAAGTTTCCACAGTAAGGGACCAACTATTCTGGCTCATTCAATTTCGTTTGAAAAAGAATGATCTGTTGAATCAGTATTCAATTGTCAAAAGTAAGGGGCCAACTATTGTTCCTCCTACTGAGAGGTCACAGAGTACTTAACCTGTCTGATAAAGTACTAACTGACCCACATGTTAAACTCCTCTCAATGGGTCTTAAGTTTTGCCCCACACCCATTTTGCGAGAAAAAAACCTCTAGTGGGAAGAATCAAATATGTTTTAGTATATACCCAAACTGTTTATCTTCAGGGTCAAGCAGGTTGTTTTTGAACCCGTTTTTCCACATCAGGAACCAGTTTGAGTATTGATTGTAGCATAATATAGATTTTCCTGGTCAATTTCAACAAAACTCCATTCATTTTATCTGCTGGCTCATTCAATTTCGTTTGAAAACGAATGCTCCGTTGAATCATAATTCAACAGTCAAAAGGAGTAACTCATTTTCACCAATTTAGCATTCACTGGTCAAATAAGATTCATTCAATTTCATTAGGCTGCAAGAATTATTCAATTTCGTAAAAGCCAGCAGCAAGAGCTGGCCAACCATTCAATTTCATTGATGAGCAAACATTTTCCAAATGTTTGCATTCAAATTCAAATTCTATGTTATGTTATTCGTAGCTGCCTATATAAAGGCAGATATTTTGAGGGAAAAGACATTTTTTTGCACTATTTTTGGCGTTATCTCCAAGTATAGACCTAAGCGATTTTGACTGAAAAGATGGCTGCGTGTGGTCGGTACAGAGCAGTGAATAATGTAGATATGGAGAGACTGATTGAAGCATTCGAGAATAACCAAGCTGACTACCTACAATTAGCAGACACTCTTGGCATCAAGATATCTACTGCAAGGTCAATAGTGACAACATATTTGCGTACCGGTCGTCACGAAAAGTTGCCGACTAGGGGAGCACACAACAGCAAGGTAGATCAGGAAATGCGAGATGAGCTTGAGCGATTACTGGATGAAAACCCTCCTCTAACACTGAAACAGATGAAAGATGAGCTCCAACATTCGCTACCAGACAAACCACAGGAAAACATCAAGATTAATTTGTTTTAAAATTTTATAACGAGCCCTTAATTTCTAATTGTCATGGGCCGGGCACTAGCAAAAACAAAGAAAACAACATAAATACCAGGGCAAAAAAAACCTTTCAATGCTAAAGCAAAATATTTAGTTTTCATGTCAAAGTTATCAGGTACAGGCCTTAACTTATACGGTAACAAAGCAAAATGAACAACTATTTCAATTAAGAAAAAACACATGATGTAAATGAAATGTATAAATACAAAGAAACACCTCTTACAAACTAAAGTAAAGGAGCTATAATTTCCAGCTTACTCGTGAAGCCATAACTCATGTTTAATTTGAATGCACATAACGTGTCCAGACACTGGTCAAAGCAAATCAGAGTACAAACCGATCCGCTCTAGCCTACACAATTGTGTTTACTGTACATGTACAATGTACATGTATTAGTGCGCTACGTTTAAGACGAGGTTCGGATAATAATAAATTAGAAAACGGGCCAGTCCGACGGACCTCGTATTAACAAGAGTCGACTGTATTTATTAGTATTACTGTGCGTACTACTAGTACTAGTACTACATTCCCATCGGTGGTGTCAAATGCATGTGTTCACCGTGTCAATAAACAATTACTAAGCTAATCCCTTAGAAAGATAACAGCATTCTTGGTCATAATAGGTGAAATTTATGGGTGACTCTAGTGAAAGACGATCGTTGTCGCATGAATGTAGGAATTCCTTACCTCCATTGTTGTCGTGTTCGGCTCTGTCTTTGCCCTTCTTCGACGCATTGGCCTACCGGGGCGAGTGGCTCGAACCGGTACGGTTCTGCACCACGGACTTCCTCATCTTGGTCTTCGACGTAGTCTTTAGGCGAACTGAAACAGCTGGAATTGTCAGCAGAATTACTGCCACGGTTGTCACTGGTACTGTCACCAATGACTTCTTCTGTTACTGTTATCTTCCCAAGAACTGTAACTTTCAGCCACAGTGAAATTTTCACGAAACAAGTTTGAGTAAAGAGAAAGTAAGAGCTTCCTTCGAGCTGTTGTGAATGACAAAACCAGACCTCTTTCTCCGTGTGACGTCATGCAGTTGCTTGTGGACGCGCCTCAACGTGGGGGGTCTTTTCGCGATTCGCAGTGGCCAGTGCAAAAGAATGGGTCTGTAAAAATCGTTATTTAGACATGACGAAAAAGGGCAAAAACTCTCCTCTTCTTTTAATGAAGTAATAAACCACGAAGAAAAGTGACTGGGTATTTTTTATCTTTTGGGTTTGAACAAAGACAAATTGACTGAGCGGGACTGGAACCAACGACCTCTGGATTAACGTACCGGCGCTCTACCAACTGAGCTATCCAGCCCTGAGGATATTACGTCGTTCACATTATTTATAATATTAGAAGACACAAAAAGTGTAATCAACTCTGCTCGTATTTTTTATGAAATCGATTAAAACCTTCTTTTTCAAGTTGAAATGTGCGCTATGAGTAATTATTGTTGTTAAGGTTACATTTTAAATGGCCTCCAATGATTCAATTTTAATACTGACCTTTTTTATGTAAAGAAAGCTACCCCCTCCCCCGATTGGCGGTTGCCTCTTTTAGGTAAAGAAAGCTACCCATCCCTCGATTGGCGGTTGCCTCTTTTAGGTAAAGAAAGCTACCCATCCCCCGATTGGCGGTTGCCTTTTTGAGGTAAAGAAAGCTACCCATCCCCCGATTGGCGGTTGCCATGATTAGAATACATTTCACCCTGCCATTGCTTTCTCCGATCTGTTCCATCACTGTGAATCTCCTGAAGTAAGATAATAATTGTCTCTGATGTATGTAACCAAAAACACCTTCATTTAGGATCGTTCCTTAAGCCATTTACATTCATAGAGGCAATGAACAGAAAGGACATGAGACATGTAGATGGAACCACTTCATGAATAATAAGTACATGAGTTATGTTTACCAAAAGGGACCAAACATAGTCCAGGGTGTTAGTTATTATGATTACTATTATCATTTTCCCATTTCCCCCATGTTATTGTCTGCTTTTTTTTCTCTTTTTTGTTTGGGGGGGGGGGTGATTAACCGGAATCTCACAACATAAATTTAAACAAGCAATTGCCTTTTAAGTGTTTGCTGATGTTAAATCTATACCATTTAATCAGAATCACTAATAAATATTTAAGTTGAATTATTTATGAGAGTATTTTATGTGATATTAGGCAACATTGAACATTTTGTTGATAAACAAAAATCTACTGCATGAACGAAAAGTTGAAATTGACTATTTCCGTGTCTTGACTAAGGGAAACTTCGCCGAAAACCAACAACCAATGTTCAAAACGTAGTAGACTGTCCAACACAAATAAGATTCACAAGTGTAGATTGAAGATTTTACTTTTCAAAGCAAGAAAACAACACAATGTCTTTGTTCAAGTGCTTTGATGATTTGATCTTACAAATTTCACAAACTCAAATAAATACACTAAGATATAACAAAAGTATACGGTGTTGCGCATAAATGTAACATGCCATAGGAGAGGTTTTATCTACCTGTAGCATCTCCCTCAGACACACCACAACACAGCTTTAAAAAGCTCGCTAACAAAAACATAAACGTGAGAAATACTAAAGATGTGAACTAATATTAGATTCAGTCTTATTCACTTTTCTGATCGTGTGTGTCACTGGCAGATATCAGGTTTAAAATTGGATCTCATAAGTATATGACCGTCGTTAAAATATCCGTGTCCAGTGCAAATGGTTATTTATTCAAAATATCTCTTGAACAAAACTATATCGACTTAGAATTTATTTTCTTCGTTCCTTGTTCAAGGTTCGAGTTGTTTTAGTCTGTGCTAACATGTTTCTAAAAAGACGGCTGAAAATTCTATAGACCGAAACCTGCATATTTGTATGCAGCCATGTTTATGTTGCTGTAATTTGATAATGTATCTCATCGCTGAATTCGGATTTTAACCTTACAAATTTGCACTGGAAAGAGTATTTACTACTGAGGTTGATTTAGGAACAGTAAAACAGTTTAGTTTAGTTGAGCTTTTAAACCTTTTTACACAAACATCAAAATACAACGTAGCGCAAATGGGGAACGTGACAGGCACGCACATCCACAACACGGGGGACCCTTGGTCATACATATAAATAAAACAAAGTAACAATGACAGTAAAAATGCAAAATTCAAAACAACGATTTTAAGATTTACACCGTGAATAACGGCCCAATTTAAGATTTACACCGAGAATAACCGCTCAGTTAGAATTTACAGCATGAGTAGCCACCCAAAACAACATAAATAACCGCCCAATGTAAGACTTACATTTTGAATAACCGCCCAATTAAAGATTTACACCGCAAAGAAACGCCCAATGTCAGATTTACACCATGAATAACCGCCAAGTTAAAATAAAGCCGTGAATACGGCAAAATTTTAGATTGACACCATAAACAACGTCCCAAATTAAGATTTACCCCACGAATAACGGCTCAATGTAAGATGTGCACCATGAATAACGACGCAATTTAAGATTTTCACTGTAGATAATGAAACAAAGGCCAGATTGAAGATTCACACCATTGACAACGGCCAAATTTAAGATTGACACAGTGTATAACGGTCCGTTTTGAAAGTAAATGACCTGGTTTTGATACAAAATGTTATTGTTTAAAAATATACATAAATAAAGACATGTTCTGATGATTGAAATGTCTGGTCATTTCGTAAATAAGAGATTTTATCAAATTAATTTGATACAATCCTTTATACTTGGCAAGGTACAAATTTATGAACTCTATGCAACATATACTACACATTCATTTTGCCCATCTCACCAATGTTATGTGTACTTAACAACTTTATGCAAATCAAGGTTTCAGTCAAGGTTTCAGGCACTAATTATTCATAACTCTGGCCAATCACAGTTGGTTTGGTTGACCAATCAGCATCTAGGTGTTTTGGCAAAGTTTTGTTGGAGTGTGAGGCCAATCATTAGCAGTGTTTCATACCAATGGAAAAAATAGTTAGTCAACCAATCAGGGGAAGCAATATTGAACTTGGCGTGGCTTAAGAGCACATGCGTCACTCTGTCACAGTTTTTCATGCAAGCTGGTTAAAATCCCACCTCCACTCCTACATCCGCCTTGGTTTACTGGAGCGTTTTTACAGGATGTCAAGGAAACCAACCCAAAATATACACACAATAACCTTTAGAAGTATTTTGATTATTGTTGCTTAATTGTCTTTGGGTTGTAATACAACATAATTGTCATTTGTAAGGGGTCAACCACACCCCCCCCCTTTATGTACCTATTGGGGGTTCTTGTGCTGTATGTCCATAGCACAACTCCGGTTGACCTCAACATATATAATGTGTATGTATTGCTAACAGTCTCAAACATTCCCTTTAAGCAACATGTAGTCAGGGTTGGATTGGGGGCCAGTTTAAAGAGAGGTGCATGTACATGTATATAGGTTGGACCTGGGAGTCCATTGATTTAGGACCTGGGCGTCCATTGATGGTATAATTTTGGACCTGGGAGTCCAATTCTGTGGAATGTTTTTGGGACATGGGCGTCCATTGGTGTTTAAAGTTATAATGTTTGACAGTTTTATGGTTTAATTATGCCAGCTTGCCAAAAAATATCGGTATCTGGCGAAACATGTTAATAAAAACTGTGGCGAAAAGGCAATTTGAAGGTGTCTATTGTCCTTCCCTCCGATTCCTAGTGTAACACTATATTAAGAATCCATACATTTTGTAACGATCGAATTTACAACCATCATCTGGTGCTATTGATTTTTTTCTAAACATAGACGCGGATTACTGTTTTTCCCAATGTCATTCTCCCGTTCGATGAGCTTGGAATGCCTTAATTGATTGTCAATTTTAGATTATTCCGTTTTAAGGCAGCACATGTTAGCGAAATATAATTAGGGTAAACGAACAGTTAATGGCAAACTAACAGCTATTCAACAACAAAAAAAGGTTTTTGTTTAATGTTAACAACTTTAGGCCACAAAGTTAGTGACTTAGTGCTATTCAGCCCATAATCAGAGCTTCACATTGCAGTTGTTTAATTTGATATATTGTTTACACTATTAAAACAAGAAAAAATGTTTATTTTATTGTATTACACTTCACACTGGCAAAATATTAAATAGAACTAAAAGATAAAACCCACAAAATAGAACTATGACTGAGAAAATAGCAAATAAATACAAATATTCAGAACACGAGGCCGGTGAGTGGCAAGGAGGAACAGGTCACCAGCACCTCTTTAAGGCCGTCCTACCACCAAAAAAAATTAACAAATACCTCGCCCTTCAGAAATAAATAAGAATTTAAGAAAATACAAACTTAATGTTGCAGAAAGTCTAAAACACCTGCTGAAAAATGTACACCGAGTAATCAGCAAAAAAATAAAACAAACCCCGTGAATCGAGGACTTCTCTTTGTTCTCCCATTGTTCGGACTTACTTTTTTAGCGACATCCCCATTGGTTTTGTACACGAAAGCGACTAGGGGACGTCCTCGTTTTGTCAAACACCCGGATCCCTTTTGTTAAAGTCCTCGGGTAGGCACGCTCACACACACACAAACTCCAAAATAAATGGTAGACGGTTAAATTATAACTATCGCCCATTTATGTATTATCTCTCCCCTGACTAAAGCATACAGAAAAAACACATCAAACAACAACAACAACAAACACCCTTAATATTTATCAGCAGGTGTAACAAAATAATTTAGTGGGAAAAATAAAAATGAAAACACGAAATTAAAAAAATACAAACATCAACAGTTATTACAACAACGGCAAGAAGAAGATGAAGAAAAGGAGTACGATGATGACGACAAGGACAAGAAGGATGAGGAACAAGGACATAAGCAATGATCACAACAACTACAACAGCAGCAGCAAATACAATGACAATGTCAACTACAACGACAAAGACAATAATAACGATAATGACAACGACAGTGACATCGACAGCGACAACGACAATTACAAAGACAAATAAAACGACAATGACAACGACAACAACAACAACAACAGCAACAACAACTAAAATGATGCTTAAATTGACCTCATCTGTATGTACAAAATAAAACTACAAATAAAACATAGTTGTGTCAAAGTGATGTCATCATGTCCTCTTGCTGGCGAAGTTTTGTTTCAATAAGAAAGAGTAACATGCATTGCAACATCGCGCATGAAAATATCCATGAACAACCCCGAACCCAAACCCCAATAACAAGTATATACTTTCCCGGCCAGTTTTACCCAAATCCATTTATTTTAACTCCTGGCTCATTCAACTTCATTTGAAAATGAATGCTCCGTTGCATCAGCATTCAACAGTCCGAATGAGTAATTCAATACCACCAGTTGAGCATACACTGGTCAAATAAGATCGTTCAATTTTATTAGGATGCAAGACTCATTCATTGTCGTAAAAGCCAGCAGCAAAGAGCTGTTCAATTATTCAATTTCGTTAATGAGCAAACATTTTCCAAGTGAATGCAATAAAATTAAAATTCAGTGTTATGTGATTTCTTGTTCATAATTCTAGCATAAATAGGCAAATACGTTGAGGAAACGCGTATCACATTAGAACGGATAAAGAAACAAACGTTATACTGTAACTAAACTCAAAGATGAAACGAATGAACGAATAAAAAAAAGACTGATGAAATCAATGCACAGGAAACCAACAACAATAAGTTAATTTTTGAAATTTCATAACAACCCCTTTTACTTTTAGGCTGTCGTTTCTTTTTCAAAACATGAGTTAACTTCTAGCCTCATATTATACGAACATTAACATAAATCAAGATGACAACAAATAAATACCATGGCAACAGCCTCAAGGCTAAAGCAAAACTTTTAATTTTCGTATCAAACTAAATGGGTAAAGGCTTTAACTGATTTGCCAGTAATAGAGCACTTGTAAGTTTACTCGGGGAGCCACAACTTATGTTTAATTTAAACACAAACAAGTTGAAACTAATTGGCAGTAAACGCAATCTACAATAAATTCGATGCGACAAGTCTTAATTTAAATTCATTAATTGCGAATGGGTAATAGAAGTTCTACTTAAGAATGGTCAAAGTGAAATCTTGAATGCATATCAATAAAATGAAATTACTTAAAGGAATCTGAATGAAAAACATGAAATGCTAAAAGGGCAGGTAAGACCTTTAGTAATAACTCAAACACAACTATGAAAAAACAAATTACAGTAGTAAGACAGTTCGGAAATGCTGTAATTATTAATAGTAAACCAAAACAACCTGTTGCTTTATTCAATTCTGATACCTCTCCAAATCAATATATCGGCAGACTCTCTACAAAATAAAGTGATCGTTATGTTTTCATTTAAAGTGTTAATAGCTTGTTACGCCATTGACATAATATCGATTGCAATTTATTTGTTTTCCCCATTGTTCTGACTTAAGCTTTTGTTTTATTTATTTCTCTCGCCGGAATGGTGGAAATAGAGGGGCAAGGATTTTTCTAAAACGTTGGGAATATTAATGCATGGAACTAATGATGGCCAATAACGATACCTTGCCCTGACCTGAAACTAATAGTGGCCAACAACGATACCGTCCCCCAAAATTAGACCTAACGGTGGCCAATAACGATACCTTGCCCTATAGTCTAGAATTAAGGATGGCCATTAACAATGCTTTCTCTATCTTGTAAACTAATGATGACCAATAACGGTACTTTGCCCTAACTTAGACCAATGGCCTATAACGACACCTTGACCTAACTTAGACCAATGGCCTATAACGACACCTTGACCTAACTTAGACCAATGGCCTATAACGACACCTTGACCTAACTTGGAGCGATGGCCTATAACGACACCTTGACCTAACTTAAAACGATGGCCAAAAACGATACTTTTCCTAAACTTAGATCTGAAGAGGGCCACAAAGGATACCCTACGTAGAACTAATGATGGCCAACAACGATACCTCGACCAATTTAGAACGATTGCCAATGACAACACCTTGCCCTATTGTAGAACTAGTGGTGACCTATGGTCTATTATCTACAAAATGGAATTCAGGGAACATTCGTCGCTTGTAACGTGCCTGTAAGGGGCCAATGCCTGAAAAAAATCATAAAGTTAACACGTGATGCGTGTTCCTCTAGCCATGGAGGTGTATGCACGTGGGTAGGTTTACACATTCAAACCGGGGATCTATAACAAAAGGGACATTAGGTCCACGGTTGCTATCACAAAGGAAAACATTGAAGTCCACGGTTTCCATCAAATAAAGGGTTGAACAAAGGAGGGTCCACGATTGCAGGTGTTTAGAAAAAGGAATAATAGAACAACAATAGCAGGACCCCACAAGGCACCATCGGTAAGGGTGTGTGTGTGTGTGTGTGCGTTGAATTGAATGTACATCACCAAATTCAACAGCGACTGCTCGACAAAGTTCATTTGCCTCAAACCGGAGAGTCCAATAGTTACCATCAATAACAATTCCCCTTAATACAAATAATGAGAGAATCGTCAAAAACTGAACTATAAACGATTTGAGTTTGAAAAATGTTTGCTCCCTTAAACACACCTATTCTTGCAGGAACGAATTATCACTGGGAATGTATAACTACTACTATAATTTTGACAACATGTCAATGAAACTGTAATCTAATTACGCGGTCAATATATCAAATAATCTCAAGCTGAAGTTTGGCGGAAAGGCGAGCGTTCATTTAAATCATGCACAAATTTGACCCTCTGGCACACAATATCGGTTTGTTTTTTTTAGAAGGTGAACTCTATTTAGCTGTTCCGACTTAGCAGTCGGAACAGGTTTTGTTTTTCTTGGGATTATTATTTTTATTATTATTATTATTATTATTATTATTATTATTATTCTTTGTTTCTGTCAAAATTGCCATAGCTTTTGTACACGATTTTGTACGAACCTAAGCTCTAAAATAATAGATATGGGAGATTCAGATCTTACATCAAATTGAAGCTTAGAACATGAAATTATGCTAAGAGTAAAATTGTTCAAGTTCTTCATTAATTAGCTGAGTTATAATGACATGAATATTTAATTAGGCAATCTTGTTCCCACCATATCTCAAGAAGTATATGTCTGATCCTCAAACTGTTTTCAAATATAGACTCGTCTTATTATGTAGCTCTGTAGCGTGGCAAAAAATTCATAAAACGTCATCAATGACGTCATTTGTTGGCGCGTTTTTGTTCTGTGTACAAAACACTTGGCGCTGAAAGGACAAATGTTTTGACAGTCAAAAACACGATATTTTCAATTAAAATTACGAATTAGTTTCCTAAATTATATAAACTGTTTTGAAAAGTTAATTGCTTTTAATAAGAGATGTTCCTGGTCATTAAAACTTATCAAAGTAGAACAAATTCCACGATAACTAACGATTCAGTGACAAATCGGACACCAATGGCTTGGAGACAAGGTTCCGTTCATCGACTAAAAATGTAGTCAGGATGCCCTGCGACACAGAGAAAAATGCACGCGAAATGCCGTAACGAAATAGCCGACTTCTGGGTACCAGTCGCTGCACACTATTTATACAAAAATATCGATCTATAGCGTATTGAAACGGTGGCTTGTGCATGTGTACATGTACGTCGTGATTCTGTTGCCCAGGGCGCTCGACGATTTTGTCCCAGGCGCTACATTTGAATATTTAACTAGTTAATCTTTGCAGCACCATATCTCAAGAAGTACACAGCCGATTTTCAAACTTTTATCAGTTATAGACTCCTTGGGCATTGGAGATTAGCTTTGGGAAAACGTGACCCAATGTTGACCTTTATTTAGGGGTCAACCGGAAGTGGGACCATATCTCAAGAACTACACAACCGATTTTCAAAAATTTTTCAGTTATAGACTCCTTGGGCATTGGAGATTAGCTTTGGGAAACCGTGACCCAATGTTGACCTTTACTTAGGGGTCAACCAGGAGTGGGACCATATCTCAAGAACTACACAACCGATTTTCAAATTTTTTTCAGTTATAGACTCCTTGGGCACCAAAGATCAGCCTTGGGTAACCATGACCCCATGTTGACCTTTACTTCCGGGTCAACCGGAAGTGAGACCATATCTCAAGAACTACACAACCGATTTTCAAACTTTTTTTCAGTTATAGACTCCTTGGGAACCAAAGATCAGCCTTGGGTAACCATAACCCCATGTTGACCTTTACTTCCGGGTCAACCGGAAGTGAGACCATATCTCAAGAACTACACAACCGATTTTCAAACTTTTTTTCAGTTATAGACTCCTTGGGCACCAAAGATCAGCCTTGGGTAACCATAACCCCATGTTGACCTTTACTAGGGGTCAACCGGAAGTGGGACCATATTTCAAGAACTACACAACCAATTTTCAATTTCTTTTCAGTTATAGATCCTTTGAGCATTAAAGATTGAACCTGGGTAACCCTGACCCCATGTTGACCTTTACTTCCGGGTCAACTGGAAGTGGGCCTATATCTCAATAATTACTTAGCCAATTTTCTTTGTTTTCAGTTATAAACCCTTTGAGCATTGAATATAAGCCTTTGGTTACCGTAACCCCATGTTGACCTTTAATTCCGGGTCAACCGGAAATGGAACCATATCGTTCAATCTTGAACTTAGGCTCACTTTAAATGTCTGGATCAATTAATCAAAGCACAACAAAACGGAACAGCTTTGTGTTTGTTCACAAACACTTAGTGTCTAGTTTGTTTTTTACTTTTTGCCTTTGACTAAAACTCAAGCGTTATGATACAAAGAAATTGCATTTGTGGCTCTGTGTATCGCAAATCCACTCACCCCTTACACGGCGAAGGTTTTTCCAACGTTGGTAATCATACAAAAGGGATCGACAGTTTCCAAATGATATAGGCCCTAGGCTCTAAATTTTTCTTGCATTTAAATCAAACGCATTTTGGCTCTTGTTATGTTTTTCAAATGCTCGATTATTTATTTTTATTTCGTTAACCAATCGTACCTTACATTATTTGTTATGTCCTACGGAAAAACAACAACTACAAATCCTTTATCAACTCTAACCCAATAAGTCTAAAGGTGCATTTCAATGTTTAAGATTTACCCCGAAACGTTGTATCCCGTTTTCCCAGATCTACAGCTGCACATACTTCCACATCCTCCAGACATGAAGTTAGATTTTAATCAAGTGTTGAAATTCAATTTGTATATGGCTTATGATTAAAGTAAGCAACGAGCGATTCCAAGTATTTCAAATAAAAACGTTTTTTTACCAATTAAAATATAATATAATATGGATTGGTTTTTATCTTCATAGGAATCGCGCCATGTTTAAACTGATTCAATGAATTTACATTGTCACTATATTTTTTCAGGGATCTTGGTAGCCGATATTATACTGATCTCAAAACACAGCATAAAAGCAAAACTACAACAGCATGAAAAGTGTTTACAGACCGTTTGTTTTGGGGGTGACTTTATTTACTAATAATGTATTTATTTATTTGTTTATTTATTGTTTTTATATCATCCATCGTTCATAATTAATGTTTCTGTTCTGTTGATTATCATTCAATATAAAAATGGATAAGTTATAGTTTAGGGTTTTTTTTGCGAAGTATCCAATACTTTAACTACAAAATAATTAGAGTAATACTAGTAATAATAATGATAGAAGAATAATCTCAAAAACAATGTAAATACAAATAGATAACACTACATGATGTTATTAAAAGTGTACTGTTGAAATGTGGTTCAGTATGATGTTGTTGAGAGAGTTTGAATAAATCTCAAATCTAATTTTAATTATCTATTAGATCTGCATCACAAAGTTTTAAGCGGTGTAACTTCCAAGCCTCAATAATAACTCTTCTAATTTTTTACGATTATCAAATAATATACGCTTCCCTTTAAAACACCATACACTATTATTAAAACAATTGAATCCGTCATCATTGGAATGTCCTCTTCGTGTCCACTATGCCGTTCATATCTATAAAGAAACCAAACAAATCTCAATGTTTGATACATTATGGAAATGACATTCGGGGGAAATATGGCTTGTCTAACGCAGACACATTTTAGTCTATACCAGTCTATTCATAAGGTCGTTTATTCTCAGAATTGTGATGTTTTGTTTAATATTTGTTGTTTTCCTTTTTGTTACTATGTATGGATTGTCTCATTTGAGAATGTAACACATTAACGACAACAAAAATAGTTGTTAACCGCACGGGTGGTGCACAGTTTCGTGATTGCGCAAAAATCTAAATGTTTATGTTATGTGGGTTATGGGTTTCAGGGGACCTCAGTCATAAATGGTCCGTGTGGCTCAAAATACCCAAAAATGAGTCCGAGCTAAGGTAAACAATTTTGCCAGTTTCTGGTTAGAGCGTGAACAAGGAATGGACGCACCCCCGTGAGTTTTCCGTGAGTTTTTATAGTGGGTGGCTGTCAGAGAAGTAGTTGCAGTTGTGATTGACGGTCAAGGTTTTATATTGTCCCTGATGTTACGCCTGTAAATAATGTTTTGGTTGCAGTTTGGGTGGTTTCGTGTTCACGCCTTAAAAGCATTATTATTGCTGTTTGGTTCGTCTGTTGTTATTACCCAGCCATAAGTTAACTTTAACTCATACATACCTTTGACCTCCATGACACTTGTTCTAATGATCCGAGTGAACATGTGTTGTAAGACTCCGTGATATCATGTCTTAAGACTTCTTTATCATCCACTTCCATTATGTATTTGCCGCCAGAGATCCTTATCGAAACTACCATTTCAGTTTTGTTTAAAGAGCAGTTTGAAATTGCTGGGGGGCTGCAACTCTGGGCCTTTGAGTCAACGCACTGTTTGATCCTGCATTTTTGTCCGTTTACATCAAACTCTGTAAAAAGAATAATAATTATTTGGAAACTCGTCAAATCTCCAACTATTTAGTTTCGCCTTCATCTTAGGTTTTTGTCCATATTTTAAAAGCAGTTTTACATCGTCTTCTCTTTCACCATCTTCATTATCAGTCTGTACATCGACGATAGTAGTCTACGATATTAGCTACAATGTCACCCGTAAGGAGCATGTAGCTTACCGAAACTAGTTGCGATGCCAATCATATCGGCTGCAATGAAATATTCCAGAATACTTTCTGTTGTTTACTTACCAGCCGCAAGAAGGTGATTCGTGTCAGTTGATCGAAGTGCAATGTAAACGTTGTTAGTTGCTCCTGCAACTGTGTATTTCTTTTGGACGTTGTCCCCAGGAAACTTTTCCAAGTCAATCCAAATCGGAACTAAAAGAAATTAAGTGTAGTGTTAGGGCGCTGTTTTAGAAACTGCTACATTTGTTGTGGCATAATGTTTGCAATGCTGTTTTCAAGTTGACGAACAAATGTGACCCACAATTGTGGAAAGGAATAGGAACAACCAGTTATTCATTTTTAATTGACAAAGTTATGTTACATATTTTGCTTGAAGTTGGCATATCAAAACTGTTGCTTTGTTGGGAAATATTTCAGATATTATATCAGGCTTGTTTATTATCAGCAGATCGCCCTGTTAGGCTGTGCTCCTGCCACGCTATGAGCAAAGCAAATACGTGTAAATATGCACAAAGCAATATATACTCTAAAATACTAGCAATGAAGCAGAGAGGAATTTAATAAGACAAACTGATTTTCCTAACAGCCCAAGTCCTGCAAAAGATAACTGTGAACTATGATTATGGACAGGCTAAAACAAGATAAGTATCAAACGAAAATGGCATCTGAGAGTGAAAGTAATATATATATAACAACTTACCAAGATAAGAGCTGCTCTCTGTTCGTTCACTCTTGATTATTTCTGTCAATGGAAAAATATAACTATAAATATTAATGCTTGAGTAAGGAATAGACTAAATAGAGTTAATTATTTATTTGTTTTTAAAGTTATGGACATACTAAAACAACAAGAGTGCATTAATTACCGGACTGCAACTCAAACACGTGCGTAACTTCTTTTACTTGCTTTATTGTAGGTATTGGAATCACTTTGGGTTGTTTTGTTCCGCTCATTCATTTCAAGGGATATTTGCATTTAACTAAATGGGAGGAAATAACTACCTTTAGTCTGATATACAATTGCTCCATTTCTGGCCGTTCCTGTGCAAAATAAATCATTGATAACGACATGGTAATTAGTTTTTATTTACAAAACTTACACTAATCGCTATATATTGATATCCTAAACATAAGGTTCAACTAACGTTTTCTTCTTTAAAAAATGAATCAAGCTGTAATTTATTGTATGGATGTAATTTATACGTGTAATAATTTTAAGCCCTTAGTTAAATGAAATCGCTTAAGCAATGTTTTGACCAGAACCCATTGTCCTAGAGTTGCTTATTCAAAACAAAAAGCTAAGCACAGCAAACGTAGACATACCAAAAGAAATGTACAAGCCAAAATACCTTATGACACATGTACTATTTTTGACTCAAGTATCCTGCCAAGCGTTC
This sequence comes from Pisaster brevispinus, assembly GCA_023634235.1. Lineage (NCBI taxonomy): Eukaryota > Metazoa > Echinodermata > Asteroidea > Forcipulatida > Asteriidae > Pisaster > Pisaster brevispinus. The sequence goes on along the minus strand of JAMKCF010000010.1, from coordinate 20,977,740 downwards.
TCGCTTGGCAGAGAGTTGCCATTTGGGTCATGTCCTTTATATAATGCTTTCCTGAGATTTAGTTTTCACTGATTGAATATTTTGTCTTCAATTCTTAGTAAGTTGGATCATGTGTATATACATATAAATTTACCTGCTGATGTTTGGGTTATTTTTTTGCAAATTCCTTTATGTTGACGAACGATGAATGGCGAATCTTCACCAGCAATAAAGATTCTAAAACCACCGTTAAAACACTCCAGAGAGAAGTCCAACTTGTTGTTCTTCACTTTGTTGCCGAGTGCTTTCTCTTCGAGTACTACATTGTCAGATTTGACGGTCAGTTTTTGAGAGGTGAAATCTTAGTTTTTAAAAAGGAAACAAGAAAAAGAAAAGTATTAAATAACAGAACAAAGAAATGTCCACAGAGTGAATGGAAAACAGAGCTGCGTAAGTATATGTTTAGGTGTGTTTGTCTGTCTGTTTGTTAAGTTGGGCGGCCGAGAGATATATTGTGGGGTGAGTTTTAGGTAGGATGTGTAGTTGTGGGCTTTTTTTTTACATTGTGGGGCTAAGCCCACAATGTTTTTATTAGGAAAGATTAAAGAAAAGGGATCATAGACAACACCTGTGGAAAGCCCACAATGTAGCTCTCCTATAGATGTCTGTCTGTTTGTCTGTCTGTCTATCTATCTATCTGTATGTATGTCGGTCAGTAGGTCGGTCGGTCGGTCGGTCGGCCGGTTGGTCGGCCGGTAGGTCGGTAGGTCGGTCGGTCGGTTGGTTTGTCGGTTTGCCTGTAGGTCGGTGCAACAAACATCCCAGAAGAATCGGTAAGTATATAAACTTCAATATTGAGCTCTCCCCCCCCCTCTCTCTCTCTCTCTCTCCCCCTCTCCCTCTCTCCCCCTCTTGATCTTGATCTCCCTTCTCGCTTTAAATAGTAAAATATGTACCAAAGAAACTAATTACCAAGGTTAACCGTGTCACTGGAATATCTTATATAAAATATGTCCTCCTTGTCGTCATTGAAATCTATGGTTTTTGTTATCATCTTGCCTCCTAATGGTGAAACGGATATTACAAATTAATTGATGAATAATGAAGTAAGTGGTCACAAAGTTAATTACTTAAATTAAATTGTTTAGAAAACGATCTGAACCCCTTAACCCACCATGCGTCAGTACGTGTACTGCAGCTGCAGTAAGAGTGACTAATATTTGTTTTATTAACACAACAATGTCTGAAGCAGACTTTTATTAGGATTGCAACTGTTTGACAACACTCATATATGTCCCTTTGGAGTGTTTATTATTATTTCTTTTTTTTTCTTTTCTTTTTTGGCATATTACATGTTTTTCAATATATTACATAAGAACACAACGTAGTAACATAAGAAGTAAAACATAACATTAAAATGAGAGCAGTATTCTTGAAATGATGGATTGAAATGATGTAAAATGAAATGGGAATGGACTATCTGGAAGGATGGGGTAAATAATCAAACAAGAGAGAAAAAGTAAATGCCCTAAATAGTGATTTGCTGAGACAGCCAGAGTACACGTACTTCCTCGGAGAAGTCTATCTAAGGAACCACGTGCACTGTAGCCGTCTCACTTTCTCATTGCATAACTCTGTAGAAAAAATTGTATTTTCCTAATCCTTCCAGATAGTCAACAAAAATTGTGTGTCAGAGGTGGACTATTTTAGAGAAGAAGTAAAATAATTATATCAGATATTTGTCTGACGCAGCTTGCACTCTGCTAATCCTGTCCTTTCATGTTTACCGCAAAACCATGCATGCAGTTACCACGTTTTTGGTCCACTTTTTTTTTTTTTTTTTTTAAACTAGTAGAAAAGATAGCCTTAGCTTTTTGAACCAAACCGGACCTTCGTTGCAGACAAAAGCAAAATAAACAATAGATCTATTAATAGCGAAAAAAGGATAAGATTAAGGGAAGGAATTTAGCAAAAAGCGGAAAAATCATAGCCAATCAAAGTAATTAATTTGCAAAAAATTAGGTGGCTGAGAACCAATCAGAGTCAAGCAGTGAGGACAAAAGATGGTAAATACGAGAAAAGGGACAGGGTAATACAGGACAATAAAGGTACTAAAAGCATTCTGGGAAATACAAATTAGTACTGAGAAACAACAGGATGTATAGTGATTCGTTTCCTCAAAATATAATTTGGTACCCTTAATGTATGTTTTTGTTTCTACAAAATAATATTGTGTGAAAGAAAAAGCATCTGGTAATTAATTGATTAAGACTTATTGTAATATACAAAAACTGGGCTGATGCATATCAAACATTACATAAGTTTCAGCTTTTTTAGGTACATTATACAGGGCGAAAAAGTACAAAGTAAGGTTAAATTGGTCTTTAAAATTATGAAAATTTAAAATGTAGCCTATATTGATGGCAAGCCAATTGTGTCACTAAAGCATCATTAAACTAACACAAAAATCGTAAAAGTTGATATTGAAGCTAGAATAAGCTTAAGGTTTGCAAGTTTTGTTTCTGGTTACAGTGAGTGGGTTTTTTTTCCCTTTGTTTTGAAAAACAACACAACAAGATTTACTCCTTCCGAAATACAGAATATGCCATTTCGTAACATCCGGTTGTTCTTGCATTGTTTTAAAGCACCTACGGTACTTATTTGCAAGCTGTACATTGACAAGTATTTCACGATTACTAATATCTTACCTTGTTGTTTTCTTTCAGGTCGTTGAATTCTCTCCTTTTGTTCCGTGGCTATAAAAAAAAACAAATATAAAATCAGTCAAACGAAATGGGTAAATGGAGAAAGACGACTTTCGTTGTTACACTTGAAATCAAGGAACCATACAATAATTATTGCATTTTGTACCAACAAATAAAATACTTACCTGCAACATTTATTCGTTCACCCCTTTTAGATTTTTTCTCTGCAAATACAAAACGAAAATTTGCTGATTTATTTAAGGCAAATTACCATCTGAAGTGCAAAGGTTTCATCCTAAAGTGAAATACATCTGGCAATAACGTTAACAAGAAACTCATCCAAATGCATTCAAGAAACTGAGGATTTTTCATCATCATTTTTAAGTTAGAACTTTGAAGGACTGATTCCAGTATTGGAATTTCCTCGCAACCAATTGGATACACTACAGCCATTGTGACACGGAGCCCCAGTCGGTAGCCACTTACCTGAGCTCGGTCGTTCTTTACTGCTATTTTCACTGCTACTTTTACTGCCACTTCCTCTCCCTGAAAGAAAGGTTTATCATTAAAAGAAGAATACTATTATTTCTGATTCGTTCTGAACTTGTTAAGTGTTTTTGTTCTTTGATTTGAAAAACAACACAACAAGACAATTATACTCCTTCCTAGATACAGAAGAATGCCATTATGCTAACATCTATTTGATCTCGCATTGTTTAAAACCATGTAAAGTACTTGTTTGCAAGCCCTATATTGAAAAGTGTTTGACGATTATGTAACCAGCTGACCTCGAATATTTGTTCATTGATTACGTACTAGAAAGTATTTTAAGTTATTAATTAATGCCACACTCGTAAATTAAATACTGAGTTGCGATGGAGGAAGAAATGGAATGTTTTAGATAATAAATCCGCTGAGAGAATATTCATCTAATAGGTTAAGTAAATTCCTGAGCATGGGACCCAATAGACACAAACATTTGAATATGACCGGACGTCATAGCTGAAATACCTGAATTCAATTAGCAATGCATGTACCCTCTTTTCTGGAAATTGGGAATCATTCCTGCAATTGCCGTCATGACGAGATGTCGACTGTAGGGAGCAGTTATGTTTCCGTTTCCTTAGTTTGTTAAGTTCAGCCAAATTAGTTTTATATAAGTTGCGACTTTGGGGGGCTAAACTATTACAACAGTATGGCGTTCAAGCAATGAATTGGTGAATCAAAATGTAGGAAATAATTATTGTAAACGCTGCAATGTAATTACAATGTGTAATGTTCAATTGCCGTATATTTTGTTAATAAAAGAATTGTTAAAAACGCCGGGGTACTCTCGTAATAGAAATGCTAAAGAAATATGGCAGGAACTGTTTCATATGTTGAAGATGGCATATAGTTGAGACTGAACCTATTCTTTGTGTATTTATTAAGAACAATCAAAGTTATGACCCGCTTGTAAATTGTATTCAATACCAGTCAAGTTATTTTCAGTAACAAATGGTGTGGGACCAACCGGTATCAGAGCAATACAATACATCAGATAAATAACTATTCGGCAAATTACTACTTTCATGTTCCACGTCGTGTAGCTAATTATTAATTATCAGAATGTATGACATATTTGTCTTCAGTTAAAAACCGACCACTTTGTGACGGGAACTTCGTACCATCAAGTCACCAACGATTCTGTTATTTATTGAAGGTACGGAATAATTAAACTACCACGAAGAGTTTTTATCTGAAAGTATTAGTTTGCAAAGTGTTGTTAAATAAATCCTCGTGCATGGACTGGAATAGTGATGATTGAACTTGCAGTCAGTCCATATACGTATTGGATTACTGAGAAATAGTTGAACTTGCATTTGAATGATCTAGTATGAAGTATAACTTTTGAGTGTAATGCTGTGAATCTTGTGGCCTACAAATCGTGATTTGACGGTTTGCAAAGAAGATTTTTTTATTAGCTGAACCGGTTGTCGTTAAGTCTTTTATTAATAGGTGTCTAATGTTTTCTCTAGATTTAATATATTTTACCGACTGCCCCAATTATCTGGTAGCTTTATAGATTGGGTTTAAACGTAATTTAGTCAAACTAGTACAAAGATGATTAATTATTTTTCAGAGGAAATGAAACACTTTTGATCAGACCTGCATTTTTCGTTACAAGACTTTCCTTAACCTCTCCCTGGTTACAATTACTAATATCTTACCTTGGTTTTTTCTTTTAGGTCGTTGAATTATCTCCTTTCGTTCTGTTGCTATAAAACAAAAACAATAAATCATTCAAACGAAATGAGTAAAAGGTGAGAGACGACTACCGTTGTTACAGTTGACCGTTGTTACAGGAATCATACAATAACTACTGCGTTTTGTAAAAAAAACAAATAAAATACTTACCTCCAACATTTATTCGTTTAACCCTTTTAGAGTTGTTCCCTGCAAATAAGAAAAGAAGATTTGCTGATATATTTATGCAAATTACCACCTGTAGTGTAAAGGTTTCATCCTTGAAGTGAAGTACACCTAGCAATAACGTACACAAGACACTTTTCCAAATGCATTCAAGAAACTGAGGATTTTTCATCATCATTTCTAAGTTAGAACTTTGGAGGACTGATTCCAGTATTGGAATTTCCTCGCGACCAATTGGATACACTGCAATCATTGTGACATGGAGCCCCAGTCGGTAGCCACTTACCTGAGCTCTGTCGTTCTTTACTGCCATTTTCACTGCTACTTTTACTGCCACTTCCTCTCCCTGAAAGAAAGGTTTATCATTAATAGAAGATCATAATTATTTCAGTTTCCTTCAATATCTTTATGGGTTTTTGTCCCCTTTGCTTTGAAAAACAACACAACAAGATTTACTCCTTCCGAAATGTAGAATAAAGCCATTTTGTTAACATTTAGTTGTTCTTGCATTGTTTAAAAGCACGTACGGTACTTATTTGAAAGCTGTACATTGACAAGTATTTCACGATTATTAATATCTTACCTTGTGGTTTTCTTTTAGGTCGTTGAATTCTTTCCTTTTGTTCCGTGGCTATAACAAAGTAAAAAACATAAAATCAGTCAAACGAAATGGGTAAAAGGTGAGAGGCGACTTTCGTTGTTACACTTGAAATCAAGGAACCATAACATAATTATTGCATTTTGTACCAACAAATGAAGTACTTACCTGCAAGATTTATTCGTTCACCCCTTTTAGATTTTTTCTCTGCAAATACAAACAGAGAATTTCCTGATTTATTTAAGGCAAATTACCACCTGAAGTGCAAAGGTTTCAAACTAAAGTGAAATACATCTGACAATAACGTAAACAAGACACTCATCCAAATGCATTCAAGAAACTGAGGATTTTTCATCATCATTTAAGTTAGAACTTTGAAGGACTGATTCCAGTATTGGAATTTCCATGCGACCAGATGGATACACAATACAAACATTGTGACACGGAGCCCCAGTCGGTAGCCACTTACCTGAGCTCGGTCGTTCTTTACTGCTATTTTCACTGCTACTTTTACTGCCACTTCCTCTCCCTGAAAGAAAGGTTTATCATTAGTAAAATAACATAATTATTTCTAATTCCTTCAATGTTGTTATGGTTTTTTTTCCCCTTTGTTTTGAAAAACAACGCAACAGGATTTACTACTTCCGAAATACAGAGTAATGCCATTCTGTTAACATCTAGTTGTTCTTGCATTGTTTAAAAGCACGTACGGTACTTATTTGAAAGCTGTACAATGACTAGTATTTCACGATTACTAATATCTTACCTTGTGGTTTTCTTTTAGGTCGTTGAATTCTCTCCTTTTGTTCCGTGGCTATAACAAAGAAAAAAACATAAAATCAGTCAAACATAAATGGGAAAAAGGTGAGAAACGACTTTCGTTGTTACTTATGAAATCAAGGAACCATAAAATAATTATTGCATTTTGTACCAACAAATGAAATACTTACCTGCATTATTTATTCGTTCACCCCTTTTAGATTTTTTCTCTGCAAATACAAAACGAAAATTTGCTGATTTATTTAAGGCAAATTAACATCTGAAGTGCAAAGGTTTCATCCTAAAGTGAAATACATCTGCAATAACGTAAACAAGACTTTCGTCCAAATGCATTCAAGAAACTGAGGTTTTTTCTTCATCATTTTTAAGTTAGAACTTTGAAGGACTGATTCCAGTATTGGAATTTCCTCGCGACCAATTGGATACACTGCAATCATTGTGACAAGGAGCCCCAGTCGGTAGCCACTTACCTGAGCTCGGTCGTTCTTTACTGCTATTTTCACTGCTACTTTTACTGCCACTTCCTCTCCCTGAAAGAAAGGTTTATCATTAATAGAAGATCATAATTATTTCAGTTTCCTTTAATATCTTTATGGGTTTTTGTCCCCTTTGCTTTGAAAAACAACACAACAAGATTTACTCCTTCCGAAATGTAGAATAAAGCCATTTTGTTAACATTTAGTTGTTCTTGCATTGTTTAAAAGCACGTACGGTACTTATTTGAAAGCTGTACATTGACAAGTATTTCACGATTATTAATATCTTACCTTGTTGTTTTCTTTTAGGTCGTTGAATTCTCTCCTTTTGTTCCGTGGCTATAACAAAGAAAAAAACATAAAATCAGTCAAACGAAATGGGTAAAAGGTGAGAGGCGACTTTCGTTGTTACACTTGAAATCAAGGAACCATAACATAATTATTGCATTTTGTACCAACAAATGAAATACTTACCTGCAAGATTTATTCGTTCACCCCTTTTAGATTTTTTCTCTGCAAATACAAAAAGAGAATTTCCTGATTTATTTAAGGCAAATTACCACCTGAAGTGCAAAGGTTTCAAACTAAAGTGAAATACATCTGGCAATAACGTAAACAAGACACTCATCCAAATGCATTCAAGAAACTGAGGATTTTTCATCATCATTTAAGTTAGAACTTTGAAGGACTGATTCCAGTATTGGAATTTCCATGCGACCAGATGGATACACACTACAAACATTGTGACACGGAGCCCCAGTCGGTAGCCACTTACCTGAGCTCGGCCGTTCTTTACTGCTATGTTCACTGCTACTTTTACTGCCACTTCCTCTCCCTGAAAGAAAGGTTTATCTTATCATTAGTAAAACAACATAATTATTTCTAATTCCTTCAATGTTGTTATGGGGTTTTTTCCCCTTTGTTTTGAAAAACAACACAACAGGATTTACTACTTCCGAAATACAGAGTAATGCCATTCTGTTAACATCTAGTTGTTCTTTCATTGTTTAAAAGCACGTACGGTACTTATTTGAAAGCTGTACAATGACAAGTATTTCACGATTACTAATATCTGACCTTGTGGTTTTCTTTTAGGTCGTTGAATTCTCTCCTTTTGTTCCGTGGCTATAACAAAGAAAAAAACATAAAATCAGTCAAACGAAATGGGTAAAAGGTGAGAGGCGACTTTCGTTGTTACACTTGAAATCAAGGAACCATAACATAATTATTGCATTTTGTACCAACTAATGAAATACTTACCTGCATTATTTATTCGTTCACCCCTTTTAGATTTTTTCTCTGCAAATACAAAACGAAAATTTGCTGATTTATTTAAGGCAAATTACCATCTGAAGTGCAAAGGTTTCATCCTAAAGTGAAATACATCTGGCAATAACGTAAACAAGACTTTCGTCCAAATGCATTCAAGAAACTGAGGATTTTTCATCATCATTTTTAAGTTAGAACTTTGAAGGACTGATTCCAGTATTGAAATTTCCTCGCGACCAATTGGATACACTGCAATCATTGTGACAAGGAGCCCCAGTCGGTAGCCACTTACCTGAGCTCGGTCGTTCTTTACTGCTATTTTCACTGCTACTTTTACTGCCACTTCCTCTCCCTGAAAGAAAGGTTTATCATTAATAGAAGATCATAATTATTTCAGTTTCCTTTAATATCTTTATGGGTTTTTGTCCCCTTTGCTTTTGAAAAACAACACAACAAGATTTACTCCTTCCGAAATGTAGAATAAAGCCATTTTGTTAACATTTAGTTGTTCTTGCATTGTTTAAAAGCATGTACGGTACTTATTTGCAAGCTGTACATTGACAAGTATTTCACGATTACTAATATCTTACCTTGTTGTTTTCTTTTAGGTCGTTGAATTCTCTCCTTTTGTTCCGTGGCTATAACAAAGAAAAAAACATAAAATCAGTCAAACGAAATGGGTAAATGGTGAGAGGCGACTTTCGTTGTTACACTTGAAATCAAGGAACCATAACATAATTATTGCATTTTGTACCAACAAATGAAATACTTACCTGCAAGATTTATTCGTTCACCCCTTTTAGATTTTTTCTCTGCAAATACAAAAAGAGAATTTCCTGATTTATTTAAGGCAAATTACCACCTGAAGTGCAAAGGTTTCAAACTAAAGTGAAATACATCTGGCAATAACGTAAACAAGACACTCATCCAAATGCATTCAAGAAACTGAGGATTTTTCATCATCATTTAAGTTAGAACTTTGAAGGACTGATTCCAGTATTGGAATTTCCATGCGACCAGATGGATACACACTACAGCCATTGTGACACGGAGCCCCAGTCGGTAGCCACTTACCTGAGCTCGGCCGTTCTTTACTTCTATTTTCACTGCTACTTTTACTGCCACTTCCTCTCCCTGAAAGAAATGTTTATCATTAGTAAAACAACATAATTTTTTCTAATTCCTTCAATGTTGTTATGGGTTTTTTTCCCCTTTGTTTTGAAAAACAACACAACAAGATTTACTACTTCCGAAATACAGAGTAATGCCATTCTGTTAACATCTAGTTGTTCTTGCATTGTTTAAAAGCACGTACGGTACTTATTTGAAAGCTGTACAATGACAAGTATTTCACGATTACTAATATCTTACCTTGTGGTTTTCTTTTAGGTCGTTGAATTCTCTCCTTTTGTTCCGTGGCTATAACAAAGAAAAAAACACAAAATCAGTCAAACATAAATGGGAAAAAGGTGAGAAACGACTTTCGTTGTTACTTATGAAATCAAGGAATCATAAAATAATTATTGCATTTTGTACCAACTAATGAAATACTTACCTGCATTATTTATTCGTTCACCCCTTTTAGATTTTTTCTCTGCAAATACAAAACGAAAATTTGCTGATTTATTTAAGGCAAATTACCATCTGAAGTGCAAAGGTTTCATCCTAAAGTGAAATACGTCTGGCAATAACGTAAACAAGACTTTCGTCCAAATGCATTCAAGAAACTGAGGATTTTTCATCATCATTTTTAAGTTAGAACTATGAAGGACTGATTCCAGTATTGAAATTTCCTCGCGACCAATTGGATACACTGCAATCATTGTGACAAGGAGCCCCAGTCGGTAGCCACTTACCTGAGCTCGGTCGTTCTTTACTGCTATTTTCACTGCTACTTTTACTGCCACTTCCTCTCCCTGAAAGAAAGGTTTATCATTAATAGAAGATCATAATTATTTCAGTTTCCTTTAATATCTTTATGGGTTTTTGTCCCCTTTGCTTTTGAAAAACAACACAACAAGATTTAGTCCTTCCGAAATGTAGAATAAAGCCATTTTGTTAACATTTAGTTGTTCTTGCATTGTTTAAAAGCATGTACGGTACTTATTTGAAAGCTGTACATTGACAAGTATTTCACGATTACTAATATCTTACCTTGTTGTTTTCTTTTAGGTCGTTGAATTCTCTCCTTTTGTTCCGTGGCTATAACAAAGAAAAAAACATAAAATCAGTCAAACGAAATGGGTAAATGGTGAGAGGCGACTTTCGTTGTTACACTTGAAATCAAGGAACAATAACATAATTATTGCATTTTGTACCAACAAATGAAATACTTACCTGCAAGATTTATTCGTTCACCCCTTTTAGATTTTTTCTCTGCAAATACAAAAAGAGAATTTCCTGATTTATTTAAGGCAAATTACCACCTGAAGTGCAAAGGTTTCAAACTAAAGTGAAATACATCTGGCAATAACGTAAACAAGACACTCATCCAAATGCATTCAAGAAACTGAGGATTTTTCATCATCATTTAAGTTAGAACTTTGAAGGACTGATTCCAGTATTGGAATTTCCATGCGACCAGATGGATACACACTACAGCCATTGTGACACGGAGCCCCAGTCGGTAGCCACTTACCTGAGCTCGGCCGTTCTTTACTGCTATTTTCACTGCTACTTTTACTGCCACTTCCTCTCCCTGAAAAAAAGGTTTATCATTAGTAAAACAACATAATTATTTCTAATTCCTTCAATGTTGTTTTGGGGTTTTTTCCCCTTTGTTTTGAAAAACAACACAACAAGATTTACTCCTTCCGAAATACAGAGTAATGCCATTCTGTTAACATCTAGTTGTTCTTGCATTGTTTAAAAGCACGTACGGTACTTATTTGAAAGCTGTACAATGACAAGTATTTCACGATTACTTATATCTTACCTTGTGGTTTTCTTTTAGGTCGTTGAATTCTCTCCTTTTGTTCCGTGGCTATAACAAAGAAAAAAACACAAAATCAGTCAAACATAAATGGGAAAAAGGTGAGAAACGACTTTCGTTGTTACTTATGAAATCAAGGAATCATAAAATAATTATTGCATTTTGTACCAACTAATGAAATACTTACCTGCATTATTTATTCGTTCACCCCTTTTAGATTTTTTCTCTGCAAATACAAAACGAAAATTTGCTGATTTATTTAAGGCAAATTACCATCTGAAGTGCAAAGGTTTCATCCTAAAGTGAAATACATCTGGCAATAACGTAAACAAGACTTTCGTCCAAATGCATTCAAGAAACTGAGGATTTTTCATCATCATTTTTAAGTTAGAACTATGAAGGACTGATTCCAGTATTGAAATTTCCTCGCGACCAATTGGATACACTGCAATCATTGTGACAAGGAGCCCCAGTCGGTAGCCACTTACCTGAGCTCGGTCGTTCTTTACTGCTATTTTCACTGCTACTTTTACTGCCACTTCCTCTCCCTGAAAGAAAGGTTTATCATTAATAGAAGATCATAATTATTTCAGTTTCCTTTAATATCTTTATGGGTTTTTGTCCCCTTTGCTTTTGAAAAACAACACAACAAGATTTACTCCTTCCGAAATGTAGAATAAAGCCATTTTGTTAACATTTAGTTGTTCTTGCATTGTTTAAAAGCATGTACGGTACTTATTTGAAAGCTGTACATTGACAAGTATTTCACGATTACTAATATCTTACCTTGTTGTTTTCTTTTAGGTCGTTGAATTCCCTCCTTTTGTTCCGTGGCTATAACAAAGAAAAAAACATAAAATCAGTCAAACGAAATGGGTAAATGGTGAGAGGCGACTTTCGTTGTTACACTTGAAATCAAGGAACAATAACATAATTATTGCATTTTGTACCAACGAATGAAATACTTACCTGCAAGATTTATTCGTTCACCCCTTTTAGATTTTTTCTCTGCAAATACAAAAAGAGAATTTCCTGATTTATTTAAGGCAAATTACCACCTGAAGTGCAAAGGTTTCAAACTAAAGTGAAATACATCTGGCAATAACGTAAACAAGACACTCATCCAAATGCATTCAAGAAACTGAGGATTTTTCATCATCATTTAAGTTAGAACTTTGAAGGACTGATTCCAGTATTGGAATTTCCATGCGACCAGATGGATACACACTACAGCCATTGTGACACGGAGCCCCAGTCGGTAGCCACTTACCTGAGCTCGGCCGTTCTTTACTGCTATTTTCACTGCTACTTTTACTGCCACTTCCTCTCCCTGAAAAAAAGGTTTATCATTAGTAAAACAACATAATTATTTCTAATTCCTTCAATGTTGTTTTGGGGTTTTTTCCCCTTTGTTTTGAAAAACAACACAACAAGATTTACTACTTCCGAAATACAGAGTAATGCCATTCTGTTAACATCTAGTTGTTCTTGCATTGTTTAAAAGCACGTACGGTACTTATTTGAAAGCTGTACATTGACAAGTATTTCACGATTATTAATATCTTACCTTGTTGTTTTCTTTTAGGTCGTTGAATTCTCTCCTTTTGTTCCGTGGCTATAACAAAGAAAAAAACACAAAATCAGTCAAACATAAATGGGAAAAAGGTGAGAAACGACTTTCGTTGTTACTTATGAAATCAAGGAACCATAAAATAATTATTGCATTTTGTACCAACAAATGAAATACTTACCTGCATTATTTATTCGTTCACCCCTTTTAGATTTTTTCTCTGCAAATACAAAACGAAAATTTGCTGATTTATTTAAGGCAAATTACCATCTGAAGTGCAAAGGTTTCATCCTAAAGTGAAATACGTCTGGCAATAACGTAAACAAGACTTTCGTCCAAATGCATTCAAGAAACTGAGGATTTTTCATCATCATTTTTAAGTTAGAACTTCGAAGGACTGATTCCAGTATTGGAATTTCCATGCAACCAATTGGATACACTACAACCAATGTGACACGGAGCCCCAGTCGGTAGCCACTTACCTGAGCTCGGTCGTTCTTTACTGCTATTTTCACTGCTACTTTTACTGCCACTTCCTCTCCCTGAAAGAAAGGTTTATCATTTATAGAAGAACATAATTATTTCAGTTTCCTTCAATATCTTTATGGGTTTTTGTCCCCTTTGCTTTTGAAAAACAACACAACAAGATTTACTCCTTCCGAAATGTAGAATAAAGCCATTTTGTTAACAGTTAGTTGTTCTTGCATTGTTTAAAAGCATGTACGGTACTTATTTGCAAGCTGTACATTGACAAGTATATCACGATTACTAATATCTTACCTTGTTGTTTTCTTTTAGGTCGTTGAATTCTCTCCTTTTGTTCCGTGGCTATAACAAAGAAAAAAACATAAAATTAGTCAAACGAAATGGGTAAATGGTGAGAGACGACTTTCGTTGTTACTTTTGAAATCAAGGAACCATCAAATAATTATTGCATTTTGTACCAACAAATGAAATACTTACCTGCAATATTTATTCGTTCATCCCTTTTAGATTTTTTCTCTGCAAGTACAAAACGAAAATTTGCTGATTTATTTAAGGCAAATTACCACCTGAAGTGCAAAGGTTTCATCCTAAAGTGAAATACATCTGGCAATAACGTAAACAAGACACTCATCCAAATGCATTCAAGAAACTGAGGATTTTTCATCATCATTTTTAAGTTAGAACTTTGAAGGACTGATTCCAGTATTGGAATTTCCATGCGACCAATTGGATACACTACAACCATTGTGACACGGAGCCCCAGTCGGTAGCCACTTACCTGAGCTCGGTCGTTCTTTACTGCTACTTCCACTGCTACTTTTACTGCCACTTCCTCTCCCTGAAAGAAATGTTTATCATTAATAGAAGATCATTAATATTTCTGATTCCTTCAGAAATTGTTATGGTTTTTTTTCCCCTTTGTTTTGAAAAACAACACATCAAGATTTAAGACCGGTTCACACTTCCTGCGAACGCGAATGCGAAGCGAATATTGACGTCACAAATTCGCAACGAATAATTCGCAGCAGTTGAAATATGCTCAACTCCTGCGAAACATTCGCTGCGAAAGCGGCCCTGTGACGTCAAATTTCGCTTCGCATTCGCATTCGCAGGAAGTATGAACCGGGCTTTACTCCTTCCGAAATACAGAATAATGCCATTTTGTTAACATCTAGTTGTTCTCGCATTGTTTAAAAGCATGTACGGTTATTTGCAAGCCGTACATTGACAAGTATTTGACGATTACTCATATCTTACCTGCTCGTTGTTTTCTTTTAGGTCGTTGAATTCTCTCCTTTCGTTCCGTGGCTATAAAAAAGCCCACATAAAATCAGTCAAACGAAATGGGTAAATGGTGAGAGGCGACTTTCGTTGTTACACTTGAAATCAAGGAACAATAACATAATTATTGCATTTTGTACCAACGAATGAAATACTTACCTGCAAGATTTATTCGTTCACCCCTTTTAGATTTTTTCTCTGCAAATACAAAAAGAGAATTTCCTGATTTATTTAAGGCAAATTACCACCTGAAGTGCAAAGGTTTCATCCTAAAGTGAAATACATCTGGCAATAACGTAAACAAGACACTCATCCAAATGCATTCAAGAAACTGAGGATTTTTCATCATCATTTAAGTTAGAACTTTGAAGGACTGATTCCAGTATTGGAATTTCCATGCGACCAGATGGATACACACTACAGCCATTGTGACACGGAGCCCCAGTCGGTAGCCACTTACCTGAGCTCGGCCGTTCTTTACTGCTATTTTCACTGCTACTTTTACTGCCACTTCCTCTCCCTGAAAGAAAGGTTTATCATTAGTAAAACAACATAATTATTTCTAATTCCTTCAATGTTGTTTTGGGGTTTTTTCCCCTTTGTTTTGAAAAACAACACAACAAGATTTACTACTTCCGAAATACAGAGTAATGCCATTCTGTTAACATCTAGTTGTTCTTGCATTGTTTAAAAGCACGTACGGTACTTATTTGAAAGCTGTACATTGACAAGTATTTCACGATTATTAATATCTTACCTTGTTGTTTTCTTTTAGGTCGTTGAATTCTCTCCTTTTGTTCCGTGGCTATAACAAAGAAAAAACACAAAATCAGTCAAACATAAATGGGAAAAAGGTGAGAAACGACTTTCGTTGTTACTTATGAAATCAAGGAACCATCAAATAATTATTGCATTTTGTACCAACAAATGAAATACTTACCTGCAATATTTATTCGTTCATCCCTTTTAGATTTTTTCTCTGCAAATACAAAACGAAAATTTGCTGATTTATTTAAGGCGAATTACCACCTGAAGTGCAAAGGTTTCATCGTAAAGTGAAATACATCTGGCAATAACGTAAACAAGACTTTCGTCCAAATGCATTCAAGAAACTGAGGATTTTTCATCATCATTTTTAAGTTAGAACTTTGAAGGACTGATTCCAGTATTGGAATTTCCATGCGACCAATTGGATACACTACAACCATTGTGACACGGAGCCCCAGTCGGTAGCCACTTACCTGAGCTCGGTCGTTCTTTACTGCTACTTCCACTGCTACTTTTACTGCCACTTCCTCTCCCTGAAAGAAATGTTTATCATTAATAGAAGATCATTAATATTTCTGATTCCTTCAGAAATTGTTATGGTTTTTTTTCCCCTTTGTTTTGAAAAACAACACATCAAGATTTAAGACCGGTTCACACTTCCTGCGAACGCGAATGCGAAGCGAATATTGACGTCACAAATTCGCAACGAATAATTCGCAGCAGTTGAAATATGCTCAACTCCTGCGAAACATTCGCTGCGAAAGCGGCCCTGTGACGTCAAATTTCGCTTCGCATTCGCATTCGCAGGAAGTATGAACCGGGCTTTACTCCTTCCGAAATACAGAATAATGCCATTTTGTTAACATCTAGTTGTTCTCGCATTGTTTAAAAGCATGTACGGTTATTTGCAAGCCGTACATTGACAAGTATTTGACGATTACTCATATCTTACCTGCTCGTTGTTTTCTTTTAGGTCGTTGAATTCTCTCCTTTCGTTCCGTGGCTATAAAAAAGCCCACATAAAATCAGTCAAACGAAGTGGGTAAAAGGTGAGAGACGACTTTCGTTATTACAGTTGAAATCAGGGAACCAAACAATAATTATTGCATTTATATGTACAAAACAAATAAACTTCTTACCTGCAACATCTATTCGTTTAACCCTTTTAGATTTCCCCCCTGAAAATACAAACAAAGAATTCGCTGATGTATTTTTTTTTAACACATGCAGTTGAATTATAATTGTAGTTGCAAATTGCATCTATCAATAATGTAGAAATCACGATTTACCAAATGCAATGCTTTTGCAACCATGAAACATTAAAAAAAAATAAGCAGTAACAACACTTGTTTAGTTCGTAAACAGGAAATCAGATATATTGACAATCTCATTTCGGCACAACGATATTTAAATATTTTCCTTCTCTTTTTCTTCTTCTTTTTGTTGTTGTTGGGGGGTCTCCTTTTGAAGCAATGAAGTTCATCTTTACGTGCAGTTAAGATCAGAAGCCAGATATCCGATCATGATAGAGGCAGTTGGTTTAATACATATCTTACACTACATACTGCATATTCTCCATGGAGCTGTTTGTTCATAAAACTGATTGAAATCCCTTTACTGTCCCAATACTTACTCAGATGTCTTGCTCGTCTTACGAAGTGGAATTTATAAACTGTAACACCTTCTTCTTTGTCTGTTTTATGTGCTTATTAAACTACCTGCCCAGGGCGACATAGGCCTACAACAGTTTTGTGTCCAATAAAATAATATGAAACGAGACAATTCGGAAAATTATGGAGCCCTTAAATGGACAGGTAAAACGTTTACTACTACAAAAAAAAAATCAGAAAAGGAGATATAGTACAGTTTTTCCTCAAAAACATGTTCGTTCCCTCGCAATGGTATTTTGCTTCCACGAATTTACTTCGAAATCTCATAATTTAACAAAAGTGGTTAAGGCATTAGGTAATACTAAATATTTCGCTGATGCAAATCAAACGTTACATACAGTTCGGCTTCTTTCGTGTACTTTAAACTAGGTGAAAAAGAATAAGGTGGTGTTTAAAACTGGTGTTTCAGATGATGACCGTTAAGGGCAAGTTATGTCACTCAAGCACCCCATGCTGATTTATGCATTCATTCACCCCACTTTGACCGTGCAATGTTTCGGGTGTCCTGCAACATGTCTGATTACATTGGTTGGGCTATGACACAAAATTATGTGAGGTACCGGTAACTACAACTAGTAAGCTAGCGAGAAAGAATTCTGACGTTTTATTGAGTAATTCGATTTCCATTTTTAGGCAGCACGACCTACGCAGATTCAACACAATTTCAAAAACTATTCGCTAGGGTTGTGCATTTTATACACAAAATCACTACAAAACCAATAAAAACAGCTGAAGTTGTCTGTTAGAGGGCAATATCCAAGTTAGTGAATTAATTAATAATTGGCTCTTATAAAGCTTACATATCGCGGTAGCTAATTATTGAACCAATTAATATTTGGTTCTGAAAAAAAACTTTAATATCCCAGTGGTTAATTACCGAACTAATTAATACTACCTTCTTATAAAGTGCTCTTACTGCAGTAGTAAAAAAACAAATTAATAATAAACAATTTAATACTTGGTTCTAATAAAGAAATCATATCGCAGTAGTTAGATAACGGTTTTCTGCACATTATTTTCCTCGCTCATGAGGCAGACTTGAACCTTTCATCAACCTTCCCACGGAACAACATATTTTTTTTGTGGTAACACATTATTTTGAAGAGACACAACACATAGGCCCCCAAAAATTAACTTCTTTATTTGTTTGTTTACTAGTCTGTAGGGGTTCGTCTGAAAATAACTAATTAAAGCACATATCGAATATCATTATGATTGTGTTTGTTTTGTTTTTGTTTTTGTTTTTTGTTTTTGTTTTTGTTTTGTTTTGTTTTTTTTTGGGGGGGGGAGTTCACACTTTGTCTCATCTCATAATTTGCTTGCACATGGCATGTCATGCCCGTCGTACAAAAACTATTCTGAAGACGTGGATATAATATATTTTCTATCACATGCAGAGTTAAACAAAAAAACAAACAAACGATAAAGGAAAAACGCTTCTAGTTAACATGAACAATACTACTTTCATCCGCCATCTGAATCTTAAACACAGAATAGTGCTTAACTTTTGTGCTGTTCTGGGCAGTATATTTTATCTGCAAATAATGTAAATCTCGACATGTACTTTATCAGGGATGATTTAAAAAGCAGAAAAATAGAAAATATTGATTTGGCGTTTTTAATATAGTATGGACGACCAACCGCTAATTGTGTATTTCCCAGTACCTTGTGATGCCTTTTGCGAGTCTTTGATATGAGCGACGTTGTGTTTATCAAGAAAATTTGAAGAAGTTAATAATAGTTAAAAAAAATATGACCTCATAAGGAGCTAGTTTGCTCGCATGTGTCATGCAAACATTAATTTGACATGAAGCATTTATGCACTCACTTGTCTTTTTGAAGCACTTAATTTTAGTTTGCACTTGGCTGAATGAAATCTCGGACATATCATGGCACTTTAAGTCACTGCTAGATACGTATTCAAGCAAGGGTTTTCCAGCACTGACTTCAATTATCCTGTCGCCGATGTTAATGTCAAGTTCAAGCTTCCCACTGGTCGTATCGAGATCCGCTGACTTGAGGACCTTCTGTGAACCGTCCTCTAAACGGATATTGCCACTTTCGAGAACTTTATGAGAAAAAAAGAAAAAAAACCTTAATAAATATATTTTGCACAATATTTCCCCTAACGCAAAACCAAACAGTTTCACCCGCTACCAATTATGACATGCATCTGCTGAAGCTTTGGGTTATCGTGAATGCATCTTCATAAGACCTGGGAAATCGGACTTACTGAGTTTATAGTTGGTTATGCAGTAAATGGTGAGTTCGTCAGACACATCTTTGTTGAATGGATCGTAGGAGATTGTGGAGTGGCCCTGGTATTCAGTGAAGACATTGGTAAGCATGTGCTTTTTGCCAGACGTTGTAAATATCTGCTCGCCGTCATCTTCTTCATCTTCTTCATCATTATCAGGTGAGTTATCTGTGGATGTTACAATGGTTATAATGTAAAGATGCTCAACGAAATTTATTGAGCTTCAAACAGTTCATTACAACTAGACGGACCGGCAAACATCCTACAAGTTACAATTACCGATTAAAACATGTTTCCATGTTGTGTTTGCCATTTGCTGCTCTTGATAAAGACACTATAAACATTGAAGGAGGAACAATAATCTCACCTTGTGGTCGTCTTCTAGGAGGTGGACTTTCCTTCTTTTCTTCCGTTGCTGTTAAAGGAAATCATTAATTCAGTCAAAATAGAAGAGGGGTGACAGACAACTATCGTTATTACAGTTTACTTCATGGCATAAAATACATTAATGTGATTCGTACGATACGAATTACTGCTTTACCTGCTACAGGTACTTCTGGAACATCTTCTGAAGGTTTCCCTGCAACATGACAAGAGGATATGACGAAACAGAGTGAAAAGGTTAAAGTAAGGTTGAACATTGTTTTAGCCGAAAACTGGTGGACGAATTAAATTGAAAAGTTAGGACATTAAAAAGGACCAATTTTAAAGGATTATTGCTGTTTTGTCGATCATACACTAGGCCAGTCTAGGACAAACTTTATTCAATTTGTATTCATTAAACCTTTACTTTTGAGAAAACGGGAAGAACATTTTTGTAAATTCAGTCCTTTTTGCTGGTCTGTTCTTGTTCTATAGGCAAGAACGGTTATGAAGAAATTTATCAGTAAAGTATCAATCAAACTCGAATAAGATGATGGTCTACCGATGCCGTTTGTAGTTTTAGTGACAGAACCATCAGAGTGTGCAATTGTTTGAATCCAAGTTTGGCATCTGTGTCCTGAAAGAGACCAATGCCTTGCTTTGCCTTGCCTTGGCCATGTTTATCCAGTGTCGGATGTTGACCTCTTCATGAGCTTGACATTTTTCTCTGTTTTCCTAATTACTATAATTGATTAATAAAACTTAACTAAGGAGGAATTATCTTTGTTTGGACATGGTTTTAACCATTTTATTTGTTTCTATTAAGTCAATCTCACCTTTGTTTTTCTTGTTCTTCCTGCCTTTGGGAAAGTCTGTTCGGAGAAAGAAAAACAACAGTCTGAACTTATGTCGAAGGACTTGTTCTCAAATTCAACAGGTTTTACCTTGTAGGTTTTACCTTATAATCTTGTTTTGTACTTATTTGCAAGACGTACACTAAATTATCGGGTTGTGCTTTTATGCAAAAAGCTAATGGAAATCAACTAACTCCGTTTTCTTCTTCTTCTTTTTTTTGGCATAAAATATTTTTAAGATTGGCAAAAAATACAGTATCAGAATTTTGTCAAAGGGAAGTTACGTTACTCATGCGGCACAAAACAAGTTATGATATCGTAGGCCTATATATAAGGTTTTTTTTAAACTAGGAACAGCTTTAAAGTCTGCCGGTGCAGTTTGTAGTTTGAATGACCAATTCATTAGAATTCGATAACATACTCCGAATGCACACGCTGCATCAACTCTCAAAATATCTCACGTTTTGTCCTTCCGGTCCATTGTTTTCAACTGTTATTCCTTTTTTGGTTTAAAGTCATTCCAACCTTTATTGTTCCTTCCCTTTCTTTCCCTGGGAGACTCTTTTCACAGAAAACAAATAAAAACAATGACCTCGTGTCGAAGGCCTTCTGATGAAATTCAACATAATATTTAAAAGGTTACACCTTAATATCTTATACCGCAGTCATTATTTACAAGATGTACATTTTTTGGTCGGGTTTTGCTTTTTGATGCATAAAGCTAAGAAACATCATTTACATCATTTCTGTTCTTGTAATTTTTTTCAGGCATAGAGTTTTGTAGAGACTGTAGAAAGGTAGTACAAGATTTATATTAAAGGCAAGATAAATCAATCATGCATGATTTATATACTTAACCAAAATTGTAAAATGTGCAACTAACAAGAACTACCCTTTTCCATAATTTGTTTGCTGTTCGCTGCACTTGATTAAAAAAAACTAACAACTTGTACCGCACTTAATTGGAGGAGTTTCAATAATTCACTGTTAATAAGTACGATTATCTCACCCTTATCTCGTCTTCTAGGAGGTGGACTTTCCTTCTTTTCTTCCGTTGCTGTAAAAGGAAATCATTAACTCAGTCAAAATACAAGAGGGGTGGCAGACAGCTATCGTTATTACAGTTTACTTCATGACCATAAAAGACATTGATGTGATTCGTACAATACAGATTACTGCTTTACCTGCTACAGGTACTTCTGGAACATCTTCTGAAGGTTTTCCTGCAACATGACAAGAGGATTTGACGAAACAGAGTGAAAAGGTACAAAGTAAGGTTGAACATTAATTTAGCTGAAAATTGGTAGGCGAATTAAATTGAAAAGTTAGGACATTAAAAAGGACCAATTTTAAAGGAGTATTGCTGTTTTGTCGATCATACACTAGGCCAGTCTAGGACGACTTTATTCAATTTTTATTTATTAAACCTTTACTTTTGAGAAAACGGGAAGAACATTTCTGTAAATTAAGTCCTTTTTGCTGGTCTGTTCTTGTTCTTTAGGCAAAACACTGTTCTGAAGAAATTTATCAGTAAAGTATTAATCAAACTCGAATAAGATGATGGTCTACCGATGCCGTTTGTAGTTTTAGTGACAGAACCATCAGAGTGTGCAATTGTTTGAATCCAAGTTTGACATCTGTGTCCTGAAAGAGACCAATGCCTTGCCTTGCCTTGCCTGGGCCATGTTCATCCAGTGTCGGATGTAGACCTCTTCATGAGCTTGACATTTTTCTCTGTTTTCCTAATTACTATAATTGATTAATAAAACTTAACTATCGAGGAGTTATCTTTGTTTGGACATGGTTTTAGCCATTTTATTTTGTTTCTATTAAGTCAATCTCACCTTTGTTTTCCTTGTTCTTCCTCTTTTTGGGAAAGTCTGTTCGGAGAAAGAAAAACAACATTCTGAACTCAAGTCGGAGGACATGTACTCAAATTCAACAGGTTTTACCTTATAAACTTGTTTTGTACTTATTTGCAAGACAATACTAAATTCTCGGGTTGTGCTTTTATCCAAAAAGCTAACGGAAATCAATTACCTCCGCTTTCTTCTTCGTTTTTTTTTTTTGTTTTTTTTTTTGGGGGGGCAAACATTTTTTTTAAGATTAGCAAAAATTACAGTATCAGAATTTTGAGAAAATGGGAAGAACATTTCCAGTCTCACCTTTGTTTTCCTTGTTCTTCCTGCCTTTGGAAAGGTCTGTTCGGAGAAAGAAAAACAACATTCTGAACTTATGTCGAAGGACTTGTTCTCAAATTCAACGGGTTTTACCTTGTAGGTTTTACCTTATAATCTTGTTTTGTACTTATTTGCAAGATGTACACTAAAATCTCGGGTTGTGCTTTTATGCAAAAAGCTAACGGAAACCACCTACCTCCGTTTTCTTCTTCTTTTTTTTGCATAAAATATTTTTAAGATTGGCAAAAATTACAGTATCAGAATTGTGTCAAAGGTAAATTACATTACTCATGCGGCACAAAACAAGTTATAATATCGTAGGCCTATATATAAGTTTTTATTAAAACTAGGAACAGCTTTAAAGTCTGCCGGTGCCGTTTGTAGTTTGAATGACCAACTCATCAGAACTCGATAACATTCTCCGAGTGCACACACTGCATCAACTCTCAAAATATCTCACGTTTTGTCCTTCCGGTCCATTGTTTTCAACTATTATTACTTTTTTTTTAAAGTCATTTCAACCTTTATTGTTCCTTCCCTTCTTTTCCCTGGGAGACTCTTTCACAGAAAACAAATAAAAACAATGACCTAGTGTCGAAGGCCTTCTGATGAAATTAAACATAATATTTAAAAGGTTACACCTTAATATCTTATACCGCAGTGATTATTTACAAGACGTACATTTAATGGTAGGGTTTTGCTTTTTGATGCAAAAAGCTAAGAAAGATCAGTTACATCATTTCTGTTCCTGTAATTTTTTCAGGCATAGAGTTTTGTAGAGACTGTAGAAAGGTAGTACAAGATTTATATTAAAGGCAAGTTAAATCAATCATGCATGATTTAAATACTTAACAAAAATTGTAAAATGTGCAACTAACAAGAACTATCCTTTTCCATACTTTGTTTGCGGTTCGCTGCACTTGATTAGAAAAAACTAACAACTTGTACTGCACTTAATTGGAGGAGTTTCAATAATTCACTGTTGATAAGTACGATTATCTCACCCTTGCCTCGTCTTCTAGGAGGTGGACTTTCCTTCTTTTCTTCCGTTGCTGTAGAAGGAAATCATTAATTCAGTCACAATACAAGAGGGGTGGCAGACAGCTATCGTTATTACAGTTTACTTCATGACCATAAAAGACATTGATGTGATTCGTACAATACAGATTACTGCTTTACCTGCTACAGGTACTTCTGGAACATCTTCTGAAGGTTTTCCTGCAACATGACAAGAGGATTTGACGAAACAGAGTGAAAAGGTACAAAGTAAGGTTGACGTTAATTTAGCTGAAAACTGGTAGGCGAATTAAATTGAAAAGTTAATACATTAAAAAGGACCAATTTTAAAGGAGTATTGCTGTTTTGTCGATCATACACTAGGCCAGTCTAGGACGACTTTATTCAATTTTTAGTCATTAAACCTTTACTTTTGAGAAAACGGGAAGAACATTTCTGTAAATTAAGTCCTTTTTGCTGGTCTGTTCTTGTTCTTGAGGCAAAACACTGTTCTGAAGAAATTTATCAGTAAAGTATTAATCAAACTCGAATAAGATGATGGTCTACCGATGCCGTTTGTAGTTTTAGTGACAGAACCATCAGAGTGTGCAATTGTTTGAATCCAAGTTTGACATCTGTGTCCTGAAAGAGACCAATGCCTTGCCTTGCCTTGCCTGGGCCATGTTCATCCAGTGTCGGATGTAGACCTCTTCATGAGCTTGACATTTTTCTCTGCTTTCCTAATTACTATAATTGATTAATAAAACTTAACTATCGAGGAGTTATCTTTGTTTGGACATGGTTTTAGCCATTTTATTTTGTTTCTATTAAGTCAATCTCACCTTTGTTTTCCTTGTTCTTCCTCTTTTTGGGAAAGTCTGTTCGGAGAAAGAAAAACAACATTCTGAACTCAAGTCGGAGGACTTGTTCTCAAATTCAACAGGTTTTACCTTATAAACTTGTTTTGTACTTATTTGCAAGACAATACTAAATTCTCGGGTTGTGCTTTTATCCAAAAAGCTAACGGAAATCAATTACCTCCGCTTTCTTCTTCGTTTTTTTTCTTCTTTTTTTTTGGGGGGGGGGGCAAACATTTTTTTTAAGATTAGCAAAAATTACAGTATCAGAATTTTGAGAAAATGGGAAGAACATTTCTGTAAATTCAGTCTTTTTTGCTGGTCTGTTCTTGTTCTTTACGAAAAACACGGTTGCGAAGAAATTGATCAGTTTTATATCGATGGCCTCTTTAACAAAATACAAACTGTAGTATCATCAATAATTTTCTTCATCATCACATACTCCCGTATTTCCTCTTCTTCGGTTTTTTCTATGAAGGGGTCTTTTTC
Source organism: Pisaster brevispinus (assembly GCA_023634235.1). Taxonomy (NCBI): domain Eukaryota; kingdom Metazoa; phylum Echinodermata; class Asteroidea; order Forcipulatida; family Asteriidae; genus Pisaster; species Pisaster brevispinus. Next base: position 20,952,818 of record JAMKCF010000010.1, on the reverse strand, counting down.
TGAGAGGAACAATTTTAGTTTCAGATTGATGGTATGGGCAAGTTATTTCATCCGTGCATCGATCAACAATTAAACATATCGTAAAAGTATCAATCAAACTAGAATAAGATGATGGTCTACCGATGCCGTTTGTAGTTTTAGTGACAGAACCATCAGAGTGTGCAATTGTTTGAATCCAAGTTTGGCATCTGTGTCCTGAAAGAGACCAATGCCTTGCTTTGCCTTGCCTGGGCCATGTTCATCCAGTGTCGGATGTAGACCTCTTCATGAGCTTGACATTTTCTCTGTTTTCCTAATTACTATAATTGTTTAATAAAACTTAACTATTGAGGAGTTATCTTTGTCTGGACATGGTTTTAACCATTTTATTTTGTTTCTATTAAGTCAGTCTCACCTTTGTTTTCCTTGTTCTTCCTCTCTTTGGAAAGGTCTGCCTAATTACTATAATTGTTTAATAAAACTTAACTATTGAGGAGTTATCTTTGTCTGGACATGGTTTTAACCATTTTATTTTGTTTCTATTCAGTCAGTCTCACCTTTGTTTTCCTTGTTCTTCCTGCCTTTGGAAAGGTCTGTTCGGAGAAAGAAAAACAACATTCTGAACTTATGTCGAAGGACTTGTTCTCAAATTCAACGGGTTTTACCTTGTAGGTTTTACCTTATAATCTTGTTTTGTACTTATTTGCAAGATGTACACTAAAATCTCGGGTTGTGCTTTTATGCAAAAAGCTAACGGAAACCAACTACCTCCGTTTTCTTCTTCTTTTTTTTGCATAAAATATTTTTAAGATTGGCAAAAATTACAGTTTCAGAATTTTGTCAAAGGTAAATTACATTACTCATGCGGCACAAAACAAGTTATAATATCGTAGGCCTATATATAAGCTTTTATTAAAACTAGGAACAGCTTTAAAGTCTGCCGGTGCCGTTTGTAGTTTGAATGACCAACTCATCAGAACTCGATAACATTCTCCGAGTGCACACACTGCATCAACTCTCAAAATATCTTACGTTTGGTCCTTCCGGTCCATTGTTTTCAACTATTATTACTTTTTTTTTAAAGTCATTTCAACCTTTATTGTTCCTTCCCTTCTTTTCCCTGGGAGACTCTTTCACAGAAAACAAATAAAAACAATGACCTAGTGTCGAAGGCCTTCTGATGAAATTAAACATAATATTTAAAAGGTTACACCTTAATATCTTATACCGCAGGGATTATTTACAAGACGTACATTTAATGGTAGGGTTTTGCTTTTTGATGCAAAAAGCTAAGAAAGATCAGTTACATCATTTCTGTTCCTGGAATTTTTTCAGGCATAGAGTTTTGTAGAGACTGTAGAAAGGTAGTACAAGATTTATATTAAAGGCAAGTTAAATCAATCATGCATGATTTAAATACTTAACAAAAATTGTAAAATGTGCAACTAACAAGAACTATCCTTTTCCATAATTTGTTTGCCGTTCGCTGCACTTGATTAGAAAAAACTAACAACTTGTACCGCACTTAATTGGAGGAGTTTCAATAATTCACTGTTGATAAGTACGATTATCTCACCCTTGCCTCGTCTTCTAGGAGGTGGACTTTCCTTCTTTTCTTCCGTTGCTGTAGAAGGAAATCATTAATTCAGTCACAATACAAGAGGGGTGGCAGACAGCTATCGTTATTACAGTTTACTTCATGACCATAAAAGACATTGATGTGATTCGTACAATACAGATTACTGCTTTACCTGCTACAGGTACTTCTGGAACATCTTCTGAAGGTTTTCCTGCAACATGACAAGAGGATTTGACGAAACAGAGTGAAAAGGTACAAAGTAAGGTTGAACATTAATTTAGCTGAAAACTGGTAGGCGAATTAAATTGAAAAGTTAATATATTAAAAAGGACCAATTTTAAAGGAGTATTGCTGTTTTTTCGATCATACAATAGGCCAGTCTAGGACAAACTTTATTCAATTTTTAGTCATTAAACCTTTACTTTTGAGAAAACGGGAAGAACATTTCTGTAAATTAAGTCCTTTTTGCTGGTCTGTTCTTGTTCTTTAGGCAAAACACTGTTCTGAAGAAATTTATCAGTAAAGTATTAATCAAACTCGAATAAGATGATGGTCTACCGATGCCGTTTGTAGTTTTAGTGACAGAACCATCAGAGTGTGCAATTGTTTGAATCCAAGTTTGACATCTGTGTCCTGAAAGAGACCAATGCCTTGCCTTGCCTTGCCTGGGCCATGTTCATCCAGTGTCGGATGTAGACCTCTTCATGAGCTTGACATTTTTCTCTGCTTTCCTAATTACTATAATTGATTAATAAAACTTAACTATCGAGGAGTTATCTTTGTTTGGACATGGTTTTAGCCATTTTATTTTGTTTCTATTAAGTCAATCTCACCTTTGTTTTCCTTGTTCTTCCTCTTTTTGGGAAAGTCTGTTCGGAGAAAGAAAAACAACATTCTGAACTCAAGTCGGAGGACTTGTTCTCAAATTTAACAGGTTTTACCTTATAAACTTGTTTTGTACTTATTTGCAAGACAATACTAAATTCTCGGGTTGTGCTTTTATCCAAAAAGCTAACGGAAATCAATTACCTCCGCTTTCTTCTTTTTTTTTTGGGGGGGGGCAAACATTTTTTTAAGATTAGCAAAAATTACAGTATCAGAATTTTGAGAAAATGGGAAGAACATTTCTGTAAATTCAGTCTTTTTTGCTGGTCTGTTCTTGTTCTTTACGAAAAACACGGTTGCGAAGAAATTGATCAGTTTTATATCGATGGCCTCTTTAACAAATTACAAACTGTAGTATCATCAATAATTTTCTTCATCATCACATACTCCCGTATTTCCTCTTCTTCGGTTTTTTCTATGAAGGGGTCTTTTTCTGAGAGGAACAATTTTAGTTTCAGATTGATGGTATGGGCAAGTTATTTCATCCGTGCATCGATCAACAATTAAACATATCGTAAAAGTATCAATCAAACTAGAATAAGATGATGGTCTACCGATGCCGTTTGTAGTTTTAGTGACAGAACCATCAGAGTGTGCAATTGTTTGAATCCAAGTTTGGCATCTGTGTCCTGAAAGAGACCAATGCCTTGCTTTGCCTTGCCTGGGCCATGTTCATCCAGTGTCGGATGTAGACCTCTTCATGAGCTTGACATTTTCTCTGTTTTCCTAATTACTATAATTGTTTAATAAAACTTAACTATTGAGGAGTTATCTTTGTCTGGACATGGTTTTAACCATTTTATTTTGTTTCTATTAAGTCAGTCTCACCTTTGTTTTCCTTGTTCTTCCTCTCTTTGGAAAGGTCTGCCTAATTACTATAATTGTTTAATAAAACTTAACTATTGAGGAGTTATCTTTGTCTGGACATGGTTTTAACAATTTTATTTTGTTTCTATTCAGTCAGTCTCACCTTTGTTTTCCTTGTTCTTCCTGCCTTTGGAAAGGTCTGTTCGGAGAAAGAAAAACAACATTCTGAACTTATGTCGAAGGACTTGTTCTCAAATTCAACGGGTTTTACCTTGTAGGTTTTACCTTATAATCTTGTTTTGTACTTATTTGCAAGATGTACACTAAAATCTCGGGTTGTGCTTTTATGCAAAAAGCTAACGGAAACCAACTACCTCCGTTTTCTTCTTCTTTTTTTTGCATAAAATATTTTTAAGATTGGCAAAAATTACAGTATCAGAATTGTGTCAAAGGTAAATTACATTACTCATGCGGCACAAAACAAGTTATAATATCGTAGGCCTATATATAAGCTTTTATTAAAACTAGGAACAGCTTTAAAGTCTGCCGGTGCCGTTTGTAGTTTGAATGACCAACTCATCAGAACTCGATAACATTCTCCGAGTGCACACACTGCATCAACTCTCAAAATATCTTACGTTTGGTCCTTCCGGTCCATTGTTTTCAACTATTATTACTTTTTTTTAAAGTCATTTCAACCTTTATTGTTCCTTCCCTTCTTTTCCCTGGGAGACTCTTTCACAGAAAACAAATAAAAACAATGACCTAGTGTCGAAGGCCTTCTGATGAAATTAAACATAATATTTAAAAGGTTACACCTTAATATCTTATACCGCAGTGATTATTTACAAGACGTACATTTAATGGTAGGGTTTTGCTTTTTGATGCAAAAAGCTAAGAAAGATCAGTTACATCATTTCTGTTCCTGGAATTTTTTCAGGCATAGAGTTTTGTAGAGACTGTAGAAAGGTAGTACAAGATTTATATTAAAGGCAAGTTAAATCAATCATGCATGATTTAAATACTTAACAAAAATTGTAAAATGTGCAACTAACAAGAACTATCCTTTTCCATAATTTGTTTGCCGTTCGCTGCACTTGATTAGAAAAAACTAACAACTTGTACCGCACTTAATTGGAGGAGTTTCAATAATTCACTGTTGATAAGTACGATTATCTCACCCTTGCCTCGTCTTCTAGGAGGTGGACTTTCCTTCTTTTCTTCCGTTGCTGTAGAAGGAAATCATTAATTCAGTCACAATACAAGAGGGGTGGCAGACAGCTATCGTTATTACAGTTTACTTCATGACCATAAAAGACATTGATGTGATTCGTACAATACAGATTACTGCTTTACCTGCTACAGGTACTTCTGGAACATCTTCTGAAGGTTTTCCTGCAACATGACAAGAGGATTTGACGAAACAGAGTGAAAAGGTACAAAGTAAGGTTGAACATTAATTTAGCTGAAAACTGGTAGGCGAATTAAATTGAAAAGTTAGGACATTAAAAAGGACCAATTTTAAAGGAGTATTGCTGTTTTGTCGATCATACACTAGGCCAGTCTAGGACGACTTTATTCAATTTTTATTTATTAAACCTTTACTTTTGAGAAAACGGGAAGAACATTTCTGAAAATTAAGTCCTTTTTGCTGGTCTGTTCTTGTTCTTTAGGCAAAACACTGTTCTGAAGAAATTTATCAGTAAAGTATTAATCAAACTCGAATAAGATGATGGTCTACCGATGCCGTTTGTAGTTTTAGTGACAGAACCATCAGAGTGTGCAATTGTTTGAATCCAAGTTTGACATCTGTGTCCTGAAAGAGACCAATGCCTTGCCTTGCCTTGCCTGGGCCATGTTCATCCAGTGTCGGATGTAGACCTCTTCATGAGCTTGACATTTTTCTCTGTTTTCCTAATTACTATAATTGATTAATAAAACTTAACTATCGAGGAGTTATCTTTGTTTGGACATGGTTTTAGCCATTTTATTTTGTTTCTATTAAGTCAATCTCACCTTTGTTTTCCTTGTTCTTCCTCTTTTTGGGAAAGTCTGTTCGGAGAAAGAAAAACAACATTCTGAACTCAAGTCGGAGGACATGTACTCAAATTCAACAGGTTTTACCTTATAAACTTGTTTTGTACTTATTTGCAAGACAATACTAAATTCTCGGGTTGTGCTTTTATCCAAAAAGCTAACGGAAATCAATTACCTCCGCTTTCTTCTTCGTTTTTTTTTTTGTTTTTTTTTGGGGGGGCAAACATTTTTTTTAAGATTAGCAAAAATTACAGTATCAGAATTTTGAGAAAATGGGAAGAACATTTCCAGTCTCACCTTTGTTTTCCTTGTTCTTCCTCCCTTTGGAAAGGTCTGTTCGGAGAAAGAAAAACAACATTCTGAACTTATGTCGAAGGACTTGTTCTCAAATTCAACGGGTTTTACCTTGTAGGTTTTACCTTATAATCTTGTTTTGTACTTATTTGCAAGATGTACACTAAAATCTCGGGTTGTGCTTTTATGCAAAAAGCTAACGGAAACCACCTACCTCCGTTTTCTTCTTCTTTTTTTTGCATAAAATATTTTTAAGATTGGCAAAAATTACAGTATCAGAATTGTGTCAAAGGTAAATTACATTACTCATGCGGCACAAAACAAGTTATAATATCGTAGGCCTATATATAAGTTTTTATTAAAACTAGGAACAGCTTTAAAGTCTGCCGGTGCCGTTTGTAGCTTGAATGACCAACTCATCAGAACTCGATAACATTCTCCGAGTGCACACACTGCATCAACTCTCAAAATATCTCACGTTTGGTCCTTCCGGTCCATTGTTTTCAACCATTATTACTTTTTTTTAAAGTCATTTCAACCTTTATTGTTCCTTCCCTTCTTTTCCCTGGGAGACTCTTTCACAGAAAACAAATAAAAACAATGACCTAGTGTCGAAGGCCTTCTGATGAAATTAAACATAATATTTAAAAGGTTACACCTTAATATCTTATACCGCAGTCATTATTTACAAGACGTACATTTAATGGTAGGGTTTTGCTTTTTGATGCAAAAAGCTAAGAAAGATCAGTTACATCATTTCTGTTCCTGTAATTTTTTCAGGCATAGAGTTTTGTAGAGACTGTAGAAAGGTAGTACAAGATTTATATTAAAGGCAAGTTAAATCAATCATGCATGATTTAAATACTTAACAAAAATTGTAAAATGTGCAACTAACAAGAACTATCCTTTTCCATAATTTGTTTGCCGTTCGCTGCACTTGATTAGAAAAAACTAACAACTTGTACCGCACTTAATTGGAGGAGTTTCAATAATTCACTGTTGATAAGTACGATTATCTCACCCTTGCCTCGTCTTCTAGGAGGTGGACTTTCCTTCTTTTCTTCCGTTGCTGTAGAAGGAAATCATTAATTCAGTCACAATACAAGAGGGGTGGCAGACAGCTATCGTTATTACAGTTTACTTCATGACCATAAAAGACATTGATGTGATTCGTACAATACAGATTACTGCTTTACCTGCTACAGGTACTTCTGGAACATCTTCTGAAGGTTTTCCTGCAACATGACAAGAGGATTTGACGAAACAGAGTGAAAAGGTACAAAGTAAGGTTGAACATTAATTTAGCTGAAAACTGGTAGGCGAATTAAATTGAAAAGTTAGGACATTAAAAAGGACCAATTTTAAAGGAGTATTGCTGTTTTGTCGATCATACACTAGGCCAGTCTAGGACGACTTTATTCAATTTTTATTTATTAAACCTTTACTTTTGAGAAAACGGGAAGAACATTTCTGTAAATTAAGTCCTTTTTGCTGGTCTGTTCTTGTTCTTTAGGCAAAACACTGTTCTGAAGAAATTTATCAGTAAAGTATTAATCAAACTCGAATAAGATGATGGTCTACCGATGCCGTTTGTAGTTTTAGTGACAGAACCATCAGAGTGTGCAATTGTTTGAATCCAAGTTTGACATCTGTGTCCTGAAAGAGACCAATGCCTTGCCTTGCCTTGCCTGGGCCATGTTCATCCAGTGTCGGATGTAGACCTCTTCATGAGCTTGACATTTTTCTCTGTTTTCCTAATTACTATAATTGATTAATAAAACTTAACTATCGAGGAGTTATCTTTGTTTGGACATGGTTTTAGCCATTTTATTTTGTTTCTATTAAGTCAATCTCACCTTTGTTTTCCTTGTTCTTCCTCTTTTTGGGAAAGTCTGTTCGGAGAAAGAAAAACAACATTCTGAACTCAAGTCGGAGGACATGTACTCAAATTCAACAGGTTTTACCTTATAAACTTGTTTTGTACTTATTTGCAAGACAATACTAAACTCTCGGGTTGTGCTTTTATCCAAAAAGCTAACGGAAATCAATTACCTCCGCTTTCTTCTTCGTTTTTTTTTTTGTTTTTTTTTTTGGGGGGGGGGCAAACATTTTTTTTAAGATTAGCAAAAATTACAGTATCAGAATTTTGAGAAAATGGGAAGAACATTTCTGTAAATTCAGTCTTTTTTGCTGGTCTGTTCTTGTTCTTTACGAAAAACACGGTTGCGAAGAAATTGATCAGTTTTATATCGATGGCCTCTTTAACAAAATACAAACTGTAGTATCATCAATAATTTTCTTCATCATCACATACTCCCGTATTTCCTCTTCTTCGGTTTTTTCTATGAAGGGGTCTTTTTCTGAGAGGAACAATTTTAGTTTCAGATTGATGGTATGGGCAAGTTATTTCATCCGTGCATCGATCAACAATTAAACATATCGTAAAAGTATCAATCAAACTAGAATAAGATGATCGTCTACCGATGCCGTTTGTAGTGTTAGTGACAGAACCATCAGAGTGTGCAATTGTTTGAATCCAAGTTTGGCATCTGTGTCCTGAAAGAGACCAATGCCTTGCTTTGCCTTGCCTGGGCCATGTTCATCCAGTGTCGGATGTAGACCTCTTCATGAGCTTGACATTTTCTCTGTTTTCCTAATTACTATAATTGTTTAATAAAACTTAACTATTGAGGAGTTATCTTTGTCTGGACATGGTTTTAACCATTTTATTTTGTTTCTATTAAGTCAGTCTCACCTTTGTTTTCCTTGTTCTTCCTCTCTTTGGAAAGGTCTGCCTAATTACTATAATTGTTTAATAAAACTTAACTATTGAGGAGTTATCTTTGTCTGGACATGGTTTTAACCATTTTATTTTGTTTCTATTCAGTCAGTCTCACCTTTGTTTTCCTTGTTCTTCCTCTCTTTGGAAAGGTCTGTTCGGGGAAAGAAAAACAACATTCTGAACTTATGTCGAAGGACTTGTTCTCAAATTCAACGGGTTTTACCTTGTAGGTTTTACCTTATAATCTTGTTTTGTACTTATTTGCAAGATGTACACTAAAATCTTGGGTTGTGCTTTTATGCAAAAAGCTAACGGAAACCAACTACCTCCGTTTTCTTCTTCTTCTTTTTTTTGCATAAAATATTTTTAAGATTAGCAAAGATTACAGTATCAGAATTTTGTCAAAGGTAAATTACATTACTCATGCGGCACAAAACAAGTTATAATATCGTAGGCCTATATATAAGCTTTTATTAAAACTAGGAACAGTTTTTAAGTCTGCCGGTGCCGTTTGTAGTTTGAATGACCAACTCATCAGAACTCGATATTATTCTCCGAGTGCACACACTGCATCAACTCTCAAAATATCTCACGTTTTGTCCTTCCGGTCCATTGTTTTCAACTATTATTCTTTCTTTTTTTTAAGTCATTCCAACCTTTATTGTTCCTTCCCTTTCTTTCCCCGGGAGACTCTTTTCACAGAAAACAAATAAAAACAATGACTGTACGAAAGTACCTCGGGACAGTTTTTTTGTAGTATCGAATTAGAATGTCCAATGTTTCCATGATCATATCAATCGCCATTTTCGTAGCCACAATTCCAAACTAATCACGTAAATTCCTCAAATAATTCCTAATATCCAGGTCAATTTAATCTTTGAATCATTTCCCTTAATTACCAAAGCCCCGTGCGTGCATCATAATAGTGAGTATTGTTTTAATTATTGTAAAAGGTGATTCTTAGGGGATTTGTTATTCCATGTCATTCACGTTTGGATTTGTTTAATACATGTAAACATGGTTGCCAATACATAGTCTATAGTTTATGTAGGCCCTATCAATCATAGTGTATAATTCTAAAGATAATTATTGTTACATGCCCAATGTGTATAATTGATTGGGGTTAATTTGTGTTTCTCTTTATAGAACCACGGGTATATGATCAACCACAATAAACAGTCCAGAATTAAAGTTCAAAACCTGTGCACTTCTTGTCATGGTCCTTCGAGCCGGATTCGAACCAGCGACCTATGGATCCACCAACACCCAATCGTCCTTTCCGAACAATCCATCAACCGAAGCACTTACAAGATTATGTTGTCGGCTCTTCAAGCAGTAGACACTCCTCTTCATCAAGTAAATCCATCCATTCTACTCAATCCGTTGTATCAAATTTGAGTGAATCTCAGACAGCCAAACTTGATGCCATCAAGAAGAGGTCAGAGTTCGAAGAACTGCAATGTCAACTTGCAGAAGATGAGGTCGCAGATGAACAACTTAAACAACTTGATGACCAAGCCCGAACAGCTCGCCTCCAATTAGAAGAATTGGAACGTAATGCCTTGAAAGAACGTGAGGTACTTACATCTAAGCTTTCCCGTCAAAGAAGGCTACGTAAGGCAGAAATGGAGATGAGGCAAGCAGAAATGATACAGTCAATGCTTGCTAATGAAACCACCACTGTATTGACGACACCTCCCCCTGAAGCGACACCTCCCCCTGAAGCGACACCTCTCCTTCAACCGACACCACCCACTGAAGTGACACCTCTCCTTCAACCGACACTACCCTCTCAAGCGACAATGACGGTGATGTCCTCCCCATGGCCAGTTCTGGCTCCACCGGTAACAGTGTTTGCAGCCTCTACACCCAGAACCAGAGGTCCAGTGACAGCCAGTGCCACAGATATCCTAACCACAAGCACAACAACCGTGCAATCATGTGGGCTACCAACTGTGTCACAGTCTCCCAGTCCAATCATACCTCTACCCAATGCAGCACCAGCACCGGCACCCGACATCACCGATCTCCTCATCGCTTCCTCGTTCGGTGTATTCAAGCCAACTCTTCCAAAATTTTCCAGTGGAAAGGAGAAGGAGTTTGCACTGCTGAAGATGGGGCTTGAAACCCTCGTCAATGTTCATCCTCATTTGGGCAATGACTACAAATATCAAGTCCTGATAGGCAGGCTAGAAGGTAAGGCCTTGAAGCCTGCACAGTCATTCATGTACAGCAGTCGACCATTTACTGATGCCATGGCAGCATTGACTGATAAATACGGTCAACCACGTCAGCTTGTCCAAAATGAGATAGCAGCACTGATGTCAACCCCACCGATAAAATACGGTGACACAGACAGATTTGATGAATTCTACCTTGATGTCCAGTCTTTGGTAGGAATGCTCCGTTCATTAGAGGGTGAATGTGGAGTAGAACTGAAGTGCGGCTCCCACGTTGACAAACTCCTGAGTAAGCTTTCCCCAAGCCTCCGTACAAGTTTCATAGAATACTGTATCAAGACTGGAGTGATCAAATCCAACTCAGGCCAGACTAATACCTTGCAACATTTCGCACAGTGGCTGAAAATGAAGTCACAGTCACAGAGCCTTGCCCAGCAAGCTGTTTCCGGCTACGTCCATGACCAGGGGACCCGTCCCAAACAAAAGAGAGATAATTTCACCGTAAAGGAAAGAGAAATTCCTACTTCTGCATTCCTGACTGGAAACCAGCTAAAAACGACCAACATCAGTCAACAGCCAGCATCTAACAACCTATCAATTTTGAAGCCAAAACCGAAACCATTCTGTGATGCCAAAAATCACTTTCTCAATGGCTGTGAGAAGTTCAAAGCACTCTCAAAAGAAGACATCGTGAAGTGGATCAGAGAAAATAAGCACTGTTGGAAGTGTTGCCGTAAACACAAGTCTGATGAATGCACTTTAAAGCGACCATGTCACACATGCAAGGAGATACATCTCACCATACTGCATGATGCTTCACAGCAACACACCAACATTTATATGGCAAAGCCAGAGAGCCGACCAGTCTATATTGATAAACCAAGCCGACCTTGTGACGTCATGTTGAAAGTGGTCCGAGTGGTACCTCCACGGTCCAGCCGGTGTTATTGACACATACGCAGTTCTTGATGACGGCTCCGAGCGCACAATGCTACTGGAGCAGGCGGCACAGCAGCTCAACCTTCAGGGTGAACCAGAAACTATGTATCTCAGAACCATCCGAGATGACCTCGTCAGTTGTAAGGGTATGTCAGTGTCGCTGTCATTGTCCCCTCATGACCAGCCAGATGCCAGGTTCTTCATCGAGGGTGTGTTCGCAGCAAGCAACCTGTGTTTGTCTGAGTATTCATACCCTGTCAAGGCACTGCAGCAGCGATATAAACATCTCCGTGAACTACCGCTGCCCACCATCCATGGAGCGCATCCTGTCATCCTCATTGGATCAGATCATGCACACCTCATAGCCCCGAGACAGCCTATTGAGTTTGGACCCAGTGGAGCACCCGTCGCCACTCTTACCAAATTGGGCTGGACTCTGCAGGGACCGGCTGGAAAACTTATGCAGCAATCTAACGAACAAAAGTGTTTCCAGGTTTCCATATTCTCTGAGACGTCTGACTTGATGAAGCACGTTGAGAAGCTCTGGCAAATAGATGTCCTCCCCTACATGAACGAGAAAAGTGCTGTTCGCTCAAAACAAGACCAGCAAGCTGTGAAACTGCTTGAAACACACACAAAGCGATTACAAGACAATGGAGTCCTCCGTTACGCTACACCTATCCTGCGATAAGATGATGACGTAAAGTTTCATGCTCCCAAAGAAGCTGTCCTGCCAATCTTGAGGAGGACAGAGAAACATCTTGAAGCCCATCCGGTGTCTGCAGAGAAGCACAACGAGCTGATAAAGAAACTAGTTGATGCTGGACACGTGAGAATCTTGCCTGAGAAAGAATCATCCATAACTGATGAATCCTGGTTTATCCCTCATCATCTCGTAGAACATAACGGGAAGTACCGATTGGTGTTCAACTGCTCTTTCAAATATGGCAACCAGATATTGAATGAGCACCTACTTCCAGGGCCAACTCTAGGTGCCTCACTCATTGGTGTAATGCTACGCTTCCGCCAGCACGATGTAGCAATATCAGGAGACATAAGAGCGATGTTTCATCAAGTAAAGTTACTGCCAACTGACAGATCTCTTTTCCGATTTCTGTGGCGAAACATGAAGGTTGATGCGAGTCCAGACGTTTACGAGTGGCAGGTTCTCCCCTTCGGCTCAACCTGTAGTCCGTGCTGTGCCACTTATGCCTTAAGAAGACATGCCTTCGACCACAAAGAGATGTTCCCAGAAGTGGCAGAGTCAGTGGACAAGTCATTCTACGTCGATAACTGTCTTGACAGCCTTCCTCGGGTAGCTGAAGCTAAAACTCTTGTCCACAAGATGCGTGACCTACTCTCAGATGGGGGATTCGAGATACGGCAGTGGGCAAGCAATTTCCCTGAGGTAGTAGAGGATCTTCCCCCAGAAGCCCGCTCAGATGGTTGTGATCTATGGCTATCATTTGGTGAGACTGATACAGTGGAGCCTATGCTCGGCCTTCAGTGGGACTGTACTACTGATGAGTTGCATTACCGCCACAGGGAAGTTAACTACGACAACCTCAACATGAGAAGTATGTACAGGATACTCGCAAGTCAGTACGATCCTGTTGGATACCTCACTCCATTCACCGCGAGAGCCAGAGTTATTGTACAGGACTTATGGAAGACTAAACAGAGCTGGGATGATGTTCTTGATCCTGGTGACCTACGAGACAGATGGCAGACATGGCAAAATGAGTTACCAAACTTGCCCAACGTCAAACTCTGCAGATGCTACCTACCAATTGGCATTCCCCGGAAGACAACAAGTCACCAACTCCATGTCTTTTGTGATGCGTCTGAAAGGGTCTACGGTGCAGTGGCGTATCTTAGAACAGAGGACAGTGAGGGCAACAAACACGTCAGCTTCGTCATGGCCAGATCAAGGGTTGCCCCTAAGAAGCAGCTATCCATGCCTCGTCTGGAGCTCTCCGCAGCGCTGGCAGGGGCTCAGCTGTGTTCTCTCCTTCGGAAAGAGTTAACTCTACCATTGCAACTGGTATTCCTGTGGAGCGACTCTACAACTGTTCTCACATGGTTGAAATCAGAATCTTGCCGCTACAAGGTTTTCGTGGGAACCAGAGTAGCAGAGATCCAAACCCAAACTGATGTAAACGATTGGCGTTATGTTGATACAAAGAATAACCCTGCTGATGATCTCACCAGAGGGAAAACTCTGCTTGACCTTGCACAGCCCTCCCGATGGCGAGATGGACCCCCATTCTTGATTTCAGCTCAAGACCAATGGCCTGCACACCCACCAGCACATCCTGAAGACATATCAGAAGTAAGGAAGTCCACATTCTGTGGTGTAGTGACGATAGAGGCAACTTACGTACCAGACCTGTCGCAGCACAAAACGTGGGACAGTCTTGTCTCCGCTTGCAAACTTCGCCAAGACGGGGCGGCTCAGAAGGCACACACAGCCGATCAGCGATCTGAAGTCGAACTTCAACTCTATCAGCATGCCCAATGTGGCAGTTTTCCAGAAGAGTACACTGCCCTCAAAGCGAACAAGGAGCTCCCACGGAACAGCAGACTTCTGGCTCTTGCTCCAGAATTTGATGAATCTTGCGATATCATCCGAGTAGGTGGACGTCTGAGACGTGCTTAAGACACACTAGAAGGCATTAAGCATCCGGTTGTACTCGACCCCGCTCACCCAATCACACAACTGATCATCCAAGACTATGACAAGAAACTCATGCATTATGGTCCAGAGCGTCTTCATGCTGAACTTCGCCGCAAGTTTTGGGTTTTACGCGGTAGACAAGCCATCCGTTAGCATCAGCGCCAGTGCCACGAATGTCAGAAATGGCGAGCCAAACCGCATGTCCCAAAGATGGGTGACTTGCCACCTGCTCGTCTTCGCATCCACAAGCCTCCATTTTATTCAACTGGCGTGGATTGCTTTGGTCCAATGACTATCAAGATTGGAAGAAGAAATGAGAAGCGATGGGGCATCATCTTTAAATGTATGACTACCAGAGCAGTACACCTTGACCTTCTTGACAGTTTGGACACTGATGCCTTCCTGATGGCTTTCAGACGATTCATCGCCCGACGGGGAAAACCGTGCGAGATTTTGTCTGACTGTGGTACCAATTTCCAGGGTGGATGTTCTGAACTCCAGAATGCCTTCTCTTCCATGGAGCCAAACCTACAGCAGGAGCTTGCTAAGCACCAAGTAAGGTTCGTGTTCAACCCACCAAAGGCCCCCCATTTCGGAGGAGTCTGGGAGCGGGAAATTAAATCTGTCAAAGATGGTCTCAGGGTCTCCCTCAATGACCAAACTGTTCCAGAGCCAGTACTGCGCACAGTTCTTATCGAGGTTGAAGGAATTCTCAACTCAAAGCCATTAGGGTACGTGTCGTCAGATGTTGCAGACCCAGATCCAGTCACTCCAAATCTTCTTCTAATGGGTCGTTATGACGCATCGTTACCACAAGTCGTCTATCCAGCAAGGGATCTCCTAGGCAGGCGCCGTTGGAAGCATAGTCAAGTGCTCGCTGATCATTTCTGGTCAAGATTCATTAAGTTCTATTTACCAGACCTACAGAGACGTCAGAAGTGGCAGACTAACTCAGCTGAAGTGTCCCCAATGATGTTGTTATGATTGTTGATCCAAACCTCAACAGAGCTCAGTGGCCCATTGGTAGAATTGCTGAAACGTTCCCAGGCTCAGATGGCCACATCCGAACCGCAAGCGTGAGGATTAGAGACAAGATCTACACTCGTCCTGTTGCCAGGCTGATATAGCTTCCAGAGATGAGTGATTCCGATGCCAAGGAAGATGGTGAAGAAGTCCCTACCGAGACCTGAGTCAAGTTATCTACACAAAAGAACTTTCTTTAGATTTAAATTTGGCGCCCAAATTTAAGGGGCGGCTGTACGAAAGTACCTCGGGACAGTTTTTTGTAGTAGCGCCCTCCATCAAATTAGAATGTCCAATATTTCCATGATCATATCAATCGCCATTTTCGAAGCCACAATTCCAAACTAATCATGTTAATTCCTCAAATAATTCCTAATATCCAGGTCAATTTAATCTTTGAATCATTTCCCTTAATTACCAAAGCCCCGTGCGTGCATCATAATAGTGAGTATTGTTTTAATTATTGTAAAAGGTGATTCTTAGGGGATTTGTTTTTCCATGTCATTCACGTTTGGATTTGTTTAATACATGTAAACATGGTTGCCAATACATAGTCTATAGTTTATGTAGGCCCTGTCAATCATAGTGTATAATTTCTAAAGATAATTATCGTTACATGCCCAATATGTATAATTGATTGGGGTTAATTTGTATTTCTCTTTATAGAACCACGGGTATATGATCAACCACAATAAACGGTCCAGAATTAAAGTTCAAAACCTGTTCACTTCTTTTCAATGACCTAGTGTCGAAGGCCTTCTAATGAAATTCAACATAATATTTAAAAGGTTACACCTTAATATATTATACCGCAGTGATTATTTACAAGATGTACATTTTAATGGTCGGGTTCTGCTTTTTGATGCATAAAGCTTAGAAAGATCATTTACATCATTTCTGTTCTTGTAATTTTTTTCAGGCATAGAGTTTTGTAGAGACTGTAGAATGGTAGTACAAGATTTATATTAAAGCCAAGATAAATCAATCATGCCTGATTTATATACTTAACCAAAATTGTAAAATGTGCAACTAACAAGAACTACCCTTTTCCATAATTTGTTTGCCGTTCGCTGCACTTGATAAAAAAAACTAACATTGTACCGCACTTAATTCGAGGAGTTTCAATAATTCACTGTTGATAAGTACGATTATCTCACCCTTATCTCGTCTTCTAGGAGGTGGACTTTCCTTCTTTTCTTCCGTTGCTGTAAAAGGAAATCATTAATTCAGTCACAATACAAGAGGGGTGGCAGACAGCTATCGTTATTACAGTTTACTTCATGACCATAAAAGACATTAATGTGATTCGTACAATACAGATTACTGCTTTACCTGCTACAGGTACTTCTGGAACATCTTCTGAAGGTTTTTCTGCAACATGACAAGAGGATTTGACGAAACAGAGTTAAAAGGTACAAAGTAAGGTTGAACATTGTTTTAGCTGAAAACTGGTAGGCGCATTAAATTGAAAGGTTAGGAAATTAAAAAGGACCAATTTTAAAGGAGTATTGCTGTTTTGTCGATCATACACTAGGCCAGTCTAGGACAAACTTTATTCAATTTGTAATCATTAAACCTTTACTTTTGAGAAAACGGGAAGAACATTTCTGTAAATTCAGTCCTTTTTCTGGTCTGTTCTTGTTCTTTACGCAAAACACGGTTATGAAGAAATTTATCAGTTTTATATCGATGGCCTCTTTAACAAAATACAAACTGTAGTATCATCAATAATTTTCTTCATCATCACTTACTCCCGTATTTCCTCTTCTTCGGTTTTTCTATGAACGGGTCTTTTTCTGAGCGGAACAATTTTAGTTTCAGATTTATGGTATGGGCAAGTTATTTCATCCGTGCATCGATCAACAATTAAACATATCGTACAAATAGCAATCAAACTAGAATAAGATGATGGTGTACCGATGCCGTTTGTAATTTTAGTGACAGAACCATCAGAGTGTGCAATTGTTTGAATCCAAGTTTGACATCTGTGTCCTGAAAGAGACCAATGCCTTGCCTTGCCTTGCCTTGGCCATGTTTATCCAGTGTCGGACGTAGACCTCTTCATGAGCTTGACATTTTGTCTCTGTTTTCCTAATTACTATAATTGATTAATAAAACTAAACTATGGAGGAGTTATCTTTGTTTGGACATGGTTTTAACCGTTTTATTTTGTTTCTACTAAGTCAATCTCACCTTTGTTTTTCTTGTTCTTCCTGCCTTTGGGAAAGTCTGTTCGGAGAAAGAAAAACAACATTCTGAACTTCTGTCGAAAGACTTGTTCTCAATTTCAACAGGTTTTACCTTATAAACTTGTTTTGTACTTATTTGCAAGACAATACTAAATTCTCGGGTTGTGCTTTTATGCAAAAATCTAACGGAAATCAATTACCTCCGTTTTCTTCTTCGTTTTTTTTTTTTTTTTTTGGGGGGGGCCGTACAATTTTTTTAAGATTGGCAAAAATGCCAGTATCAGAGTTTTGAGAAAACGGGAAGAACATTTCTGTAAATTCAGTCCTTTTTGCTGGTCTGTTCTTGTTCTTTACGCAAAACACGGTTATGAAGAAATTTATCAGTTTTATATCGATGGCCTCTTTCACAAATACAAACTGTAGTATCATCAATAATTTTCGTCATCATCACTTACTCCCGTATTTCCTCTTCTTCGGTTTTTTCTATGAACGGGGTTTTTTTTTAGAAGGAACAATTTTAGTTTCAGATTTATGGTATGGGCAAGTTATTTCATCCGTGCATCGATCAACAATTAACATATCGTAAAAGTATCAATCAAACTAGAATAAGATGATGGTCTACCGATGCCGTTTGTAGTTTTAGTGACAGAACCATCAGAGTGTGCAATTGTTTGAATCCAAGTTTGACATCTGTGTCCTGAAAGAGACCAATGCCTTGCCTGGGCCTTGCCTTGGCCATGTTCATCCAGTGTCGGATGTAGACCACTTCATGAGCTTGACATTTTTCTCTGTTTTCCTAATTACTATAATTGATTAATAAAACTAAACTATGGAGGAGTTATCTTTGTTTGGACATGGTTTTAACCATTTTATTTTGTTTCTATTAAGTCAATCTCACCTTTGTTTTTCTTGTTCTTCCTCCCTCTGGGCAAGTCTGTTCGGAGAAAGAAAAACAACATTCTGAATTTATGTCGAAGGACTTGTTCTCAAATTCAACAGGTTTTACCTTATAAACTTGTTTTGTACTTATATGCAAGACGTACACTAAATTCTCGGGTTGTGCTTTTATGCAAAAAGCTAACGGAAATCAATTACCTCTGTTTTCTTTTTCGGTTTTTTTTTTACGCCCTTTTTTCAGGCCTTTTTTCAGGCACGCAACACCGTGCAATAGAACAAATCGGATGGAACGAAAAATGCACGGTAAATGACTTAGCGTGCTGTGGTACGTTTATTTGCTATCACGTGACGGACAATCCTCCAATCAAATGGCAAAGGTCTTCTGTGGTGTTATATAACAAGCGATAACTTACTCCCAGTTGTTATATTGCACTATGCGTATTGAGAGTGTCAATGCGTCACGCCTTGCATACGGTCAGTGCAAAATTTACGTTCTAAACTTTGCGCGTGCATGCTGTTCGTCATGAAATAACTCTCTGAAATGTTAAACTTTGGTTGACTTTTTTATACTAGGAGCGAGTTCGGGCGGGCGACTAGAGTGATTAGATTCTTCCTTGATAAAAACAGGATTACCAACCAAATATCCATGTGTTGCATATTGCTTGTTACTGGTAGTCAGCTGTTGTTTGCTTATCCTGAAAATCACGTGGAAATTTGGTTGGTAATCCTGTTTTTATCAAGGAAGAAATTTCATGCTAAGCAAATTTTTGTGCTTAGCAGCTCTATGAAATTGGGCCCTGGCGCATGGTCGATCTAGTCAATCTCCCTGTGCTCTATGGTTTCTGGTAAGTCTAGTCACTCTAGCCGCCCACCCGAACTTGCTCTAGGCTGGAAGATAAAATATCCAACGAGGCCGATATGGGACGCAGACGCGCTATATTTTTCCGTCTTCCACTCGCGCTTGTGTGATAACTTATATAGACCTTATGCATTAACGTCATCCAACCGCCATCTTAGAGCAAGTTCGGGTGGGCGGCTAGAGTGACTAGACTTACCAGAAACCATAGAACAAAGATTGACTAGATCAACCATGCACTAGAGCATGGTCGAGATAGTCAATTTAAGAGTTACGTCACACACGGCGCACAGTCTAGTCACTCTAGTCGCCCGCCCGAACTCGCTCTTAGAGGTAAAACGGTGACGAAGCAATCTAATCGCACAGATTTTTACGCGCGGCGAACAGGATTGGCCAATGAACAACCTCCTTTTGACCTCTAGGTGAGGGCACCCTACTGAAATGACGTCATGTGCATAAGGTCTATTATAACACCCCTTACAAAAATTCTGCCTTTTCATTGGTTTAGAGCGCGTCACATGATATGTCTTAGTTTTACTAGAAACCCGGCGGCCGTGTGGGAGCGGGAAATTAAATCTGTCAAAGATGGTCTCAGGGTCTCCCTCAATGACCAAACTGTTCCAGAGCCAGTACTGCGCACAGTTCTTATCGAGGTTGAAGGAATTCTCAACTCAAAGCCATTAGGGTACGTGTCGTCAGATGTTGCAGACCCAGATCCAGTCACTCCAAATCTTCTTCTAATGGGTCGTTATGACGCATCGTTACCACAAGTCGTCTATCCAGCAAGGGATCTCCTAGGCAAGTTATTTCATCCGTGCATCGATCAACAATTAAACATATCGTACAAATAGCAATCAAACTAGAATAAGATGATGGTGTACCGATGCCGTTTGTAATTTTAGTGACAGAACCATCAGAGTGTGCAATTGTTTGAATCCAAGTTTGACATCTGTGTCCTGAAAGAGACCAATGCCTTGCCTTGCCTTGCCTTGGCCATGTTTATCCAGTGTCGGACGTAGACCTCTTCATGAGCTTGACATTTTGTCTCTGTTTTCCTAATTACTATAATTGATTAATAAAACTAAACTATGGAGGAGTTATCTTTGTTTGGACATGGTTTTAACCGTTTTATTTTGTTTCTATTAAGTCAATCTCACCTTTGTTTTTCTTGTTCTTCCTGCCTTTGGGAAAGTCTGTTCGGAGAAAGAAAAACAACATTCTGAACTTCTGTCGAAAGACTTGTTCTCAATTTCAACAGGTTTTACCTTATAAACTTGTTTTGTACTTATTTGCAAGACAATACTAAATTCTCGGGTTGTGCTTTTATGCAAAAATCTAACGGAAATCAATTACCTCCGTTTTCTTCTTCGTTTTTTTTTTTTTTTTGGGGGGGGGGGCCGTACAATTTTTTTAAGATTGGCAAAAATGCCAGTATCAGAGTTTTGAGAAAACGGGAAGAACATTTCTGTAAATTCAGTCCTTTTTGCTGGTCTGTTCTTGTTCTTTACGCAAAACACGGTTATGAAGAAATTTATCAGTTTTATATCGATGGCCTCTTTCACAAATACAAACTGTAGTATCATCAATAATTTTCGTCATCATCACTTACTCCCGTATTTCCTCTTCTTCGGTTTTTTCTATGAACGGGGTTTTTTTTTAGAAGGAACAATTTTAGTTTCAGATTTATGGTATGGGCAAGTTATTTCATCCGTGCATCGATCAACAATTAACATATCGTAAAAGTATCAATCAAACTAGAATAAGATGATGGTCTACCGATGCCGTTTGTAGTTTTAGTGACAGAACCATCAGAGTGTGCAATTGTTTGAATCCAAGTTTGACATCTGTGTCCTGAAAGAGACCAATGCCTTGCCTGGGCCTTGCCTTGGCCATGTTCATCCAGTGTCGGATGTAGACCACTTCATGAGCTTGACATTTTTCTCTGTTTTCCTAATTACTATAATTGATTAATAAAACTAAACTATGGAGGAGTTATCTTTGTTTGGACATGGTTTTAACCATTTTATTTTGTTTCTATTAAGTCAATCTCACCTTTGTTTTTCTTGTTCTTCCTCCCTCTGGGCAAGTCTGTTCGGAGAAAGAAAAACAACATTCTGAATTTATGTCGAAGGACTTGTTCTCAAATTCAACAGGTTTTACCTTATAAACTTGTTTTGTACTTATATGCAAGACGTACACTAAATTCTCGGGTTGTGCTTTTATGCAAAAAGCTAACGGAAATCAATTACCTCTGTTTTCTTTTTCGGTTTTTTTTTTACGCCCTTTTTTCAGGCCTTTTTTCAGGCACGCAACACCGTGCAATAGAACAAATCGGATGGAACGAAAAATGCACGGTAAATGACTTAGCGTGCTATGGTACGTTTATTTGCTATCACGTGACGGACAATCCTCCAATCAAATGGCAAAGGTCTTCTGTGGTGTTATATAACAAGCGATAACTTACTCCCAGTTGTTATATTGCACTATGCGTATTGAGAGTGTCAATGCGTCACGCCTTGCATACGGTCAGTGCAAAATTTACGTTCTAAACTTTGCGCGTGCATGCTGTTCGTCATGAAATAACTCTCTGAAATGTTAAACTTTGGTTGACTTTTTTATACTAGGAGCGAGTTCGGGCGGGCGACTAGAGTGATTAGATTCTTCCTTGATAAAAACAGGATTACCAACCAAATATCCATGTGTTGCATATTGCTTGTTACTGGTAGTCAGCTGTTGTTTGCTTATCCTGAAAATCACGTGGAAATTTGGTTGGTAATCCTGTTTTTATCAAGGAAGAAATTTCATGCTAAGCAAATTTTTGTGCTTAGCAGCTCTATGAAATTGGGCCCTGGCGCATGGTCGATCTAGTCAATCTCCCTGTGCTCTATGGTTTCTGGTAAGTCTAGTCACTCTAGCCGCCCACCCGAACTTGCTCTAGGCTGGAAGATAAAATATCCAACGAGGCCGATATGGGACGCAGACGCGCTATATTTTTCCGTCTTCCACTCGCGCTTGTGTGATAACTTATATAGACCTTATGCATTAACGTCATCCAACCGCCATCTTAGAGCAAGTTCGGGTGGGCGGCTAGAGTGACTAGACTTACCAGAAACCATAGAACAAAGATTGACTAGATCAACCATGCACTAGAGCATGGTCGAGATAGTCAATTTAAGAGTTACGTCACACACGGCGCACAGTCTAGTCACTCTAGTCGCCCGCCCGAACTCGCTCTTAGAGGTAAAACGGTGACGAAGCAATCTAATCGCACAGATTTTTACGCGCGGCGAACAGGATTGGCCAATGAACAACCTCCTTTTGACCTCTAGGTGAGGGCACCCTACTGAAATGACGTCATGTGCATAAGGTCTATTATAACACCCCTTACAAAAATTCTGCCTTTTCATTGGTTTAGAGCGCGTCACATGATATGTCTTAGTTTTACTAGAAACCCGGCGGCCGTGTGATAGTCGTTTGCCATGTAATAGTCGACTTTTACATGGCGCGCGCAGCACCCAGACGTCTTTTTTACCCACCTCGAACCCAATCAGTTGTGCATCTGTGTATCTGGTTTTTACCCACCTCGAACCCAATTAGTTGTGCATCTGTGTATCTGAAATGCGCGTACGAACGTTACGTGTACGAGGATAATAAATAGTCTGTTGGGGTGTTATAAAACAACTATTGACTGCTTTTACTCGTGCTATGGTTAAAACTCCGACTCCTTCGTTGATCCCCGGACCATTCCATTTTCCCGAGGCGCAGCCGAGGGAAAATAGAACGCTCCGGGGATCACCTCGGGAGTCGTAGTTTTATGGCCATTGCACTCGAAGCAGTCAATAGTTGTATATTATTACATCTCTTCCTTTGATTCTATCTGTTGATTGGCCGAGAGCGTGTCACATAGTGTTGTGTATGTTTACTCTTGTACATGTTCACCGACCAAACGAACTATTCAACGATAGCCTAAGCGGCCGATGTACTAGTGAATGGATATCTTGTTACCCTGACTACATTGACTTCAAACATTGATTTAAACGAGCTGCTTGACAACCTCGAACCCGGTGTAATGAACAAAATGTGTGCATTTGAAATACGGTTTAGAGAACGAACGTAATAGCAGTAGTCTGGTACCCTCTTATTTTGTAAAAACTCGGTATTTCAACGTAAGATTTTACAGTTCTTGTTTAACGATTGATTACCACGTACGTAAAGTTGTTGACGCAGTGTTGAATGATGAATAAAGGTGTTGTGTGAATTAATTTTATTAAAGTATACAGATAGAATCAAAGGAAGAGGTGTTATAAAACAAATATTGACTGCTTTGTCTCGTGGCGTAGTAAAACTAGTCACTCTCGGTGATCCCCGGATCAACAAAATACAAATCGTTGTATCTTTAATAAATGGCGTCATCATCACCACTTACTTCCGTATTTCTTTTCAACAACTTGTACCGCACTTAGTTGGAGACGGTTTAATACAACACTGTTGTTGAACACAATGATCTCACCTTTACGTCGTCTTTCAGGAGCCGGACTTTCCTTTTTTTCTTCAGTCTCTGTTTAAGAAAACCATTAATTCGGTCAAAATAGAAAATGCAATTATGAAAAACGGCTACTGTAATTACATTTGACTTCGTTACAACAAACCAAACATTCAACAGGTAATTGAGCGACTTTTTTTAACGGGCGAGGTATTCAAACTTGTTTATAACGTGTTTGTTTATCCTTTTAATGTAACTTTGATATTTTGTACACTTCTGAATTTTTCATAACTATTGATCTAAAAAAATGGGCCACAACCCCAAGGTATTGACAAAACTAGATACACTCTTATCCCTTGACAGCGTGAGTAAAAATGACAAAACTTTGACGTCATGTGTGGGAGTTTGCGTTGTTATACGTCCATGCTGCAACAAAGCGGCTATACAAAAAGGAGCCCCACTTATTACGTAACATGAGTGATGACGTAACAGGGCTTTTCGAGAACATTTCTGAAAAGCACCGGAGGGGAGTATTCAAAATTACTGTTTTTGACACTATTAAAATTTGTTTAATCTCACGTGAACTCAATTTCCTTATTGACTGAGAACATTTTAAATGAATTCCACCAAAGATCACTTGTTGCCGTTTTCGTTCAAGTAGGTCATTAGTGTGAATCATAAAATAATACAAATTATTGCCTTACCTTCGACAAATGTATCTGGGAACTTACTTTCTTCTGCAAAAAGACAAGAAGATTTTAAGAAACAAAATAATCTTACTCATGTAGACTTCTGTGGTTGGTGTGTACATTAAACAGTGAAAATTTTATATGTATAAATAACAACAACAATAACAACAGCAGCAACAACAACAACAACAGCCAAACACAGGTCATGTGACGTGCACGTGAATAATCTTCATCAAGCGTTAGAAGCCGATAGATCACGTGACTCTTTACCTGCTTGTATTCTTATCCGTAAAACAAATATGTTACCGTGGACCCCATTTAGGGAAAAAACATGTTTTTGAAGCCGTAACATTTTGTTTTTGTTTGTTTACTGTAAATCTTCGGACTAAAGGACATAAATATACCGGGTCAAGACGAAAGTTAAAACAAAAAATGTCATGATAGATGTGTAAGTCCTAACAAAACCTATACTACCAATAATATGTAGATAAAATAAATAAACACAAAAGGCAAAATACAAAATGTGAATCTAACGTAGCTTTTGGTGACAGAATAAAAAAACAAAATAGAGTGACTAACTAGGCAAACAAGAAAACTTGATTAAAAAGAAATAACAACATAAAGAAGCAAAATTCAAAGATATTTAAAATGTTTTTTATTTTAGATCTAAAAACATGGAAAGGTTTAGTAATGAGATTGTTCCGATTGTCAGGAGCAAGATTAGAAAACATTTTTGGAAAACGAACTAGGCCATTGTATTTAATTATGTCTGTACGAGCTTTACATGGATAAAATATAAGTACATCCAGATGTCTGAAATTTACAGTCAGTGAATTAACAGCTACCCATAACGTGAAGTCATTTGATGGTTGGACAAGTAGTTTGGCAACAAAAGACATATTTATACGAGTCCTTAAAGCCCTTCGTTGTGTTGATTCCAGTTATGATTACCAGATTATTATGAAAACCACCGTACCGGAGAACAGAAATCTAAGATTGATCAAACCAAAGTCTTGAACAGGTGAAGTGAAACACTAGGGGTCGACCCACCCGCAATCGCACGAATGAGGTCAATCTGTCACAGCACTTCAAGACAGGGTCCCTCACCTGCTTGTCCCAGGATACGTTACTTTGGAAGGTGATTCCAAGAAGTTTTAACATATGAACACTTATACTATCCGGTCTTGAAGCTTGGGTGGCTGGCGCTCATATTTGTATCACTCTGGAAACTTCGAGGCGTGTAAATTGCGTGAACTGAGCGGGGGAAATTTTCAGACCAAACAATGTTAAAGGCTGCAGATAAGGAGTCCAGATCTATGGAGTTTAAAGTTTCTTCAAGCTAGACAACACCGGCATTTTTCGAAGGTGGTCAATAGTAGCACCCGCGTAGCCACCGTTCAGCTCCAAGATAAAAGCTCAGCGAAAACGATTTTGGTTCCATTCAAGGAGTGTGGACTGGGATGAAATGACAATGGGCGGAGATTGTTAGAGACTGCCAATAAAACTCCACTGCCAAGACGGTTTTTGTCATTACGAAAAAACAAATAGCGTTCGGAGTCCACTGATGCAGTTTATGAACAATCAAGCCACGTTCCGATGGTAGCAACAACATACGGGGTCGTTAAATGAACATTGGCTTGTAGTTCGGACAATATGTTCTTTATACTGCGGGTATTTTAAGCGGAATAGCTTGGACACCTGACTGGCACGTAGTTTTGATTGAGCCACTTTGTCTGCAAGGACTGCTGGCGCCCAGGAAATCAACATACGAGGAAACACTGGACATGCTTTATAAAAAAGAGTATGTAGAGTTTGGTAAACTTTTAACTTGGCAATACCAAGGATCTTCGGAGGGATCCTTTAAGCGTGCATAATAAGCATCTGAAACATAGCTACATCAAGTGTGAAAACATTTCTGACAAAATGTTCCCATCTGGTTTTTCTCATCAGAATTTCTATACATTAGCCCTGGTACGACGCCATTGTATGCTGTACTACACTGACGTCCTGGTTATAAAGCTTCTCTAGCATGCGGAACAAATTTGACTATTTTTTTTTCTTCATATTTTTACCTGATGAAGCAGAAATTCTGTACATATATTCTTCACGGCCATTACTACACTTTTGAGGCATAAGAAAATATAAAAATATATCCATGGATGATATTATTCCAGAAAATAAATCGCAGATCCACGCTAACGTTTCGAACATCATGTACCGATTGATGAGTAAACACGTGTGCACATGTGCGAAATGCATAGCAACTGCATCGACTTCCGGGTCAACGCGCCTTGCAGCCCGAACGAATGTAGCGTCGGTGTAAGACTTCGTTTTGATTATTCCCAGCGAAATGGCACTATCCTTATTTTTCAGGTGGGTTTGTGGATGATAGCCCTTTCGTGTGGAATCATGAAACACCAAAACGAGAGGAGTCTTGCACCAGACTAGAACAAGAGTGTGACGAGCTATCGTGCGAATATTCATAAACGGAGTCAAAACAGAAAGTTACAGAGGAGACGTCAATGTCATTTCCATTTTATTTTCCAAATAATGCAACCCAAGGTTAAAACTAGACATTCAGTTTTTGTTTACTACAAAAACAAGGTGTTCGTGATCGATGTCATCAAATTATTCTTGAACAAGATTTCATTTTATCAACCCGATTTGTGGTTCAGGAGTAAGATTTTGTTCCGATATAAATCTTCAACTTCCGGTTTGAACCAAAACTTAGGTCAAATGAGGTCATACTGTGTAGCGCTAGAAAAGTCATAGGAGCCCTTTGTAATGCCGTAAAGTTATTAAAAAACCAATGTGTGATTCGGGAATTATAATTGGTTTAAGTATTGAATTTGATCATCCAGTTTGAACCGGAAGTCAAGGTCAAATGGCATAACAATTTGTGTATCGTTTCTTCACTTGTTACCTACCTCCCAAATGATGCATAGATTGTAAAAAACCAATGTGTGGTTCAGAAGTTATATTTTTTGAAACATAAAACATCAACTTCCGGTTTGAACCGGAAGTTAAGGTCAAACAAGTCATATTTTGTTTAGCGCGTGTTTAATTCATCAAGACCGTTCAGACGACGTTTGGATTGTGAAAAGCCAACGTGTGGTTAAGGAGTTATTAATTTTTCAATAAATACACGGACTATCATTAATAAAATTATTCTGTCACAGAGCTCTGTAAATAATAACCATTCATGTGATATAGCGCCCTCATGTGACATGTACATGTACTGGCAAGGCTGCGTGGACTTTGAACCTTATAAACAATGGAGCGGAACGGCCAGCTACAGTGAATCGGAAAAATACGCAGTTTAAATGCGGTGGTTGTGTACAGTGTCGGCGTATTTTGGCCTACACTATCGTGCATTGTCACACGGTGAAAGTCAACAGACACATGCGCTTTGACGCCCAGTTTTGACCAGATGCAAAGATTAAAATGCTATAATCTCTGTGCAAATGTTTCGGCAGAATAACTCATCTCTAACCTGATGCAAAATTTATGTTAAAATATTACGTAGTTTATGAGATATGAATTTTCAAATTTTCAACTTCCGGTTTGAACCGGAAGTCAAGGTCAAATGAGGTCACGTTGTGTGCAGCGTTTGTTGAACTTTTCACGACCTATCCGGGGATGCGTAGATTGAAAAAATCCAACTTGCGGTTCATGAGTTATGATTTTTTACAAATATTAAACTTTGATTAAATGTAATTCATTACCCGATTACGTCGTCATGACATCATTAAGCTTGTGTCGTCTTGATACTAAGGTTCAACTGTCTGGTGAGTTTCAACCTTCAGTTCAATTTGAATCTTGAGTTATGCTGTAGAAAAGCCAAAAACATGACTTTTTGAAGGAAAATCAACGAAGGCAAACTTCGACCCAGGGTAACGACCCGGAAGTTAAGGTCGTACGACTTTGGCGTTAACTTTTCAAATGTTGTCCAAGTCTTTATCTATTTGATGCCTAAGTATGAACATCATAGCTTATATATTCGTTGAGATACAGCAACAAGCAAATGGTCATTTTTCAACATTAAAAACCTTGTCATGACGTCATCAATGTCGTCATCATTCCAAAAAGTGGCGGTTTCATCTACTCACTATTGCCTATGTACACAGTAGGTTTTAAGTTTGTACAAGCTTTACTTTTGTTTAAAATTGCTGGAGAAGGTTCAGAGTGAATAATAAAAATACAATGAGTGGTTGAGGAGTTATTAATTTTTTAATTATTCAATTCATCTTCCGGTTTGAACCGGAAGTCAAGGTCGAAGGGCAAAACATTTTGTGTATAGTTTCTTCACTTGTTACCTACCTTCCAAATGATGCATAGATTGTAAAAATCCAATGTGTGGTTCAGAAGTTATGATTTTTTGAATCAATTTGAATCTTGAGTTATGCTGTAGAAAAGCCAAAAACATGACTTTTTGAAGGAAAATCAACGAAGGCAAACTTCGACCCAGGGTAACGACCCGGAAGTTAAGGTCGTACGACTTTGGCGTTAACTTTTCAAATGTTGTCCAAGTCTTTATCTATTTGATGCCTAAGTATGAACATCATAGCTTATATATTCGTTGAGATACAGCAACAAGCAAATGGTCATTTTTCAACATTAAAAACCTTGTCATGACGTCATCAATGTCGTCATCATTCCAAAAAGTGGCGGTTTCATCTACTCACTATTGCCTATGTACACAGTAAGTTTTAAGTTTGTACAAGCTTTACTTTTGTTTAAAATTGCCGGAGAAGGTTCAGAGGGAAAGAAGAACACGAGGAAAAACATAGAATTTTTGTTTATTACAAAAATATGGTGTTCGGTTGAACGTTAAATGATGACGTAGTTCAAAAACATTGAACATAAAAAGATGAATTTTTATACAATGTGTCGTGAATTTATTGTTTCTTCCCACAAATGCAATAATGTTTGTTTGACATTGGCATCAGGTTTTATTTTGGTTTTTTGTTTTGCACCTTATGAAAGCCCTTTATAATGTTCGCTCATCTGGCAATGGATGTTGTGCATTACAGATTTGAGAATCCCATTGAAATGTTTTAGAAAAGTGTGCCATAATGCGATCGTTAATGCAAAGCCACTCCGGATTTTTAGGTTTAATTTTTTTAACTGAAAATCTTATGTCACGATAAAAAGCCGGTTCTAAACGAAAGCAAGGTCAAACACTAACAAAACACTTTTGTTGTGGAAAAGACCATGAAAATAGCTTATTGGTAGCATTTGTGGTTCTCAAGATATGAATTTTCTAGCTATTTAATGTAATGACGTCATCAATATTTCATCAATCCCAAAAAGTGGTGGTTTTGGTGCGAGACGTTATCACTCAACTATTGCGATTTTCCGCTCTGCACACAGCGCTCAATGTTTCTAAAATCGTTATTCCCAACAGCGCCCTCTTTCGTTTGACCAAAGAGACCGCCGTTGGGAATTCCCCCAAAAATTCGCGCCATATGATTTTTACAAATTTTAAACTTTGATTCATTGTAACTTAATGCCACATGACGTCATTATAACGTTATTAGGTCTGTGGTGTCTTGATACTAAGGTTCACCTATCTGTTGAGTTTCAACGTTCAAATCAATCTCAATCTTGAGTTATTCCGTAGATAAGCTCGAAAGTTTTTTTATGAAAAAATACGAAGGCGAACTTTGACCCAGGGTAACGACCCGGAAGTTAAGGTCGTACGATTTTTGCGTTTACTTTTCAAATATTGTCCAAGTCATTATCTATTTGATGCCTGAGTATGAACATCATAGCTTTTATATTCGTTGAGATACAGCAACAAGCAAATGGTCATTTTTCAACATTAAAAACCTTGTCATGACGTCATCAATGTCGTCATCATTAAAAAAAGTGGCGGTTTCATCTACTCACTATTGCCTATGTACACAGTAAGTTTTAAGTTTGTACAAGCTTTACTTTTGTTTAAAATTGCTGGAGAAGGTTCAGAGTGAATAATAAAAATACAATGAGTGGTTGAGGAGTTATTAATTTTTTAATTATTCAATTCATCTTCCGGTTTGAACCGGAAGTCAAGGTCGAAGGGCAAAACATTTTGTGTATAGTTTCTTCACTTGTTACCTACCTTCCAAATGATGCATAGATTGTAAAAATCCAATGTGTGGTTCAGAAGTTATGATTTTTTGAATCATTAAATTTCAACTTACTGTTTGAAACTTACGGTTTGAACCGGAAGTTAAGGTCAAACGGGTCAGAACTTATGTACCGCGTGTTTAATTTATCAATACCGTTCAGACGACGTATGGATTGTAACAATCCATTGTGTGGTTAAGGAGTTATGAATTTTTCAAATATTACACGGACTACCATTATTTGGATGTGCAATATACAATGAAATAGCGAGCGACGCCAAAAGTATTCCTATAGATGGCTTTACAGTTTCAATCAAAGATCGTATAGCGCCGTAGGCGGTAACGATCTTTGGTTTCAATACAGACATGTTAACTTAAACTACGCGCGCAATGGACATGTGGCTGTATGGACATGTAGCGAGACCTTGACTACACGTGCATCGTACACGTGCGTGGCTGGTACAGGTTTGACATACATTGTATTTACGTGTAGGCCTACACTACAGTGCGTTGTCGTACAAGGTCGTTCAACAGACACTTGCGCTTTGACGCCCAGTTTTGACCAGATGCAAAGATTAAAATGCTATAATCTCTGTGCAAAAGTTTCGGTAGAATAACTTATCTAACCTGATGCAAAATTCATGTTAAAATATTACGTACTTTTTGAGATATGAATCTTTGAAATTTTCAACTTCCGGTTTGAACCGGAAGTCAAGGTCAAATGGGGTCATGTTTTGTGCAGCTTTTGTTGAACTTTTCACGACCTATCCGATGATGTGTAGATTGTAAAAATCCAACTTGCGGTTCATGAGTTATGATTTATTACAATGATTAAACTTTGATTTATTGTAATTCAATACCCGATGACGTCATCATGACATCATCAAGTTTGTGTCGTCTTGATATTGAGGCTCATATGTCTGATGAGTTTCAACCTTCAGTTCAATTTGAATCTTGAGTTATGCTGTAGAAAAGCAAAAAACATGACTTTTTGAAGGAAAACAATCAAAGGCAAACTTCGACCTAAGGTGACGACCCGGAAGTAAAAGAAGAAGAAGAAGAAGAAGAAGATGGAGAAGAAAAAAAAACAGAACAATAACAAGAGGTGTTCGTGCACATGTTGCACGAACACCTAACAAAAACAAGAGGTGTTCGCGCACATATTGCACGAACACCTAAAAATCAATAGGTGTTCGTGCACAATTGCACGAACACCTAATTTACAATTCTGAACCACGCAGGTTGGGAGTTCCGGACCAAAGAATATGTGTTACGAAGTTTCAGCTTCCTCCATCAGGTAAAAATATTTAAAATACTTGTTATACATTTTGTTCGCAATGGTACGGGACCCTTTACACCCTGGACTCCGTCACGTTGTACGCAGCGGAGGAGTCTAATCTGGGCTAGTTTCCTACATGATCGACAAGGGTATTTGTAGGAAAGGCCAAGGTTCATTTCGATGTATCCACAAAAAACCAAAGCATGTACAACAACGTGAACAATTTGAAATGTCTAATGTTTGTACCTTGGGTGCGTCACTAGCGACCAGCGTCATGTTGCTGACATTTGTCATGCACTGTGACCATGAACATGGCTGACAATTTTGCAGGAGAAAGTCCAACCCACTAAGGCGTTTGCTCGTTTCTCACCGGTTCGCGAACCCCCCTCGGTTAGCTCACTCGGTATTTGCCGTCCCCTTCTATATCTATTTCACCCGGTGTTCTTCCCGACCCGGTATCTGTCCGGTCTGGAGCTGTGAGCTTAAAGTTACTGAAGCGGATAGAATTAGTAGCATACCTACTGCACGATCCGACCATGCTTCCAGAAAACAATAATGGGGCAATGTAATCGGATTACTTTCTATACATACCGTTTATTGAGGCAAACAATAGGGGATGTACGTTTTATTTTACTTTTTTACGTCCGTTTATTTTATTACTGGTTGTTCCGTAGATATCATATTTTGCTGTGAAAATATGTTTTATGATACTGCTTCCAACGATGTATTAGAGTGGTACTCCAACCGATGTTCACCACGTTCGTTCATGCTTCAAGCTCATTATGCATTGGTATCGATTATTTACAACAGTAAATATCACCAAGTACATGACTGACATAATCACTTTTTATAACAAAATATGCAGTATCAATACCAAAATAGCACGAATCTAATAGCACTTACTTCAGATGAGAAAGTCGATCGAAGTTGCCATGCAATTCGCGCGTGCGCACACATATTTACACGTCAATCGGAACAACATTTACAACGGAAGCGTGGGTCTCCTTTTTATTTTCTGGAATAATTTTTCTGTGGATATATTTGGTTTTTCTTGTGGACCCATCAGAAGTATATGAAGAATATATATACGAAACTTCAGCTTTTAAATCAGGTAAAACTAAAACACAGCGACTGCTTTTTTGTGATTACCAGGCTTTCCCATTGTCTAAATTAATCCTTTACGAATTAACTTATGTGGTTTTAAATCCACCTGGCCAAAGTTGCCAGGCTGCGGCATGGCTTTGATAATGCCACTTAACTTGAACCCTTGTCCGCCTCTGGCAGATTATTCCCAGCTTAAGGTTGTGTCTATTGTTTGGTTCCAGAAGCAGAGCCAGGGCAGTAGACTTGGTAACAATGGCCCTAAAAGGAACAGCTTGAAGCTTTGCCAGTAATTCTTCCACTTGAACCAGACGAGTGTGAATGTCAACCCAGTTGCTCACCCGGCATGGAGCTAGAGTAAACCAGGTTGGGTACAGGGGAGGGGGCGAGCGGTTGGCGAACCGGGTGTATTTAGATCTATGAGAGAGCGGTATTGGAATCCACCAGGAACTCACCAACCAGGTCTATGGAGTAACAAGACCTCAAATCAAACCCAGATATCAACCGAAGGCTTAGTATTATGAGAAACAGTAACACATCCAAAAAGATTCGTAGCATGCCGCAGTCTAAGTGTCACATACTGGAAGCGAAGACAAATCTTTCGTAAGCAAAAATGTCCTGAAGGCCAGAAATTCACCTTGTGGATATACCTTGTCAAAGAAGGTAGACACTGGTCACGATGGATTTGGCTTCAATCTAGAAACAAAGACTGCATATTCTCTATGGAACAGTTTGCTTTTAAAACTGATTTGGGTTGCTTTAAAGTCAAAATATTGCCATGAGTGCCATGCTCATCCTACAAAGTTTAGCTTTTAACTGAAATATCTTAATAATTATTATTATTAATTTGTTTTCCCCATTACATACCCACTCAGGCAAAAGTACAATTACCCAGATTTAAACAATCGCAAACTAACAGAACACCCGAAGGGACAGGTAAAACATTACCAGAACAGAAAAAGGGGAAAGTAAACTGGCTTTTGTTCCCTCGAAATGTTGTTCGTTTTCTAGAAATCAGTTCCAAGAACAAAATATAATTTCTGACGAAAAAAAATGTTTGAAAAAATATTGTTTTAAATAAATAAATTAAAAGGGTCTATATAAACGGAAAAGGCATATATGATAATGAAATATATACATTTTGTTTCTTCACGTTGCTGTTTCAAGGGCACGAAATATTATTTCGAATGGACATATTATTATTTCGAGTGCCCGAAAATGTTAATTTGAAGGAAATTTATCATTTGGTTCACAAAAAAATTATCTTATGAGAGCATTGAATTTCATTTTTGGAAGTATCTAATTTCTCTTTTGGGAGCATTTTAGATTCTTTTTTGAAAGCATCGAACGTCTCTTTTGGAAACAACGAATTTCTCTTCTTGAAGAATTTATCGCTTGAAGACATCGATTTGCTCATTTGAAAGGAGTGAAATTATATTCATTAAAATTTAACCTTGTTCGCTTTTTGGGTTTGGGGGTAATAGCAAAAACATTTCACAGTATCAAAGCAAGCATGTTTAAAAAATACTGGCTTCAGAAATGGTGTAAATAAAGGTGGTATGAGAGGGCAGATAATTTGGGAAAGTCAAAATCAAAATATAGATATTGGTTATTTTAAAGTGAAACGAAAACATGCTTATAGATACGGCAGCTTCTTTCAAGTGAGAGATGACAGTTCCACTTATTTAAAGCTTAGCCGTTAAATAAGCAAACGTCATAATGAAAAACAGCTTTAAATTGATGGAACACATTGGAGTTTATAACGTTTATTAAAGAAGGGGATAAGAATCGTGAGAATTTAGACCTACCTATTCCCACATTAAGCTTCTCTTCGGTACCTGACAAAGACAAATTACGGAAGAGTGTTAGTCGGAATTATTATTGAGCTTATTTTTGTGTAAGTTTTTGTTTGTGATTCTTTTGTTTCTTGACAAGGTTTGCTGATGAGCAGTATGCTGTCTGGCACGAAGGGTACATGGGGAGACAATTGTACAGTTGAGCAAGAGAATTTAACTAAGCGTGTAAACGCCGCGGCACGCTACCACTCGGGGACATTGACTTCCAAAATGACGTAACCAAGATTATTGTGATGATGACGTCAGGTGAATTGGTGAATGAGTCCAGCTCTAAAACTGGCATAATTGTAAGAGGTTTTTTTCAGAAAACACTCATTCAATCGTTCAATGACATTTCTTACAACATTGAGCCTTTTGCAATTTGTGAAAACAAGTCCGAGAAATTAGTTTGTTCTTACATTGATCCTAACAGACCACCATTTCAATGCATTTCCTTTGGGCTTCTCTTCAAGTTTGTGTGAAATAGGCGCGTCTAACAGTGTAATTACGTCACACTAAATCAACACGTTATACAACCCATTTAGGCCGCTTGACAACATTGGAAATGATATTTCGTCTACCAGCATCTGAAGCACCGAAACATAAGTAAGGTTTTGTGTTGTTTTGTCACCGGGTTAAATTACACTGACTGCAAAATGAAACGTCTAGTGATGCCCCAAACAAGTGGTAATGTCCCACCCAGGGTAATCCTGTGCAGCAGAAGAGGGTCTCCTTGTTCTAAATTCAACCCCGTATTTTTAGTTAAGTGTTTCAAAATAACATGAACAATTTCAGTAATGTTTTTTGTTGTGGGTTTTTTTCCGAACAAGATCATGACAACATAGAGAGACCTCAAACAATAGCTCAGTTGGCAGAGGGCTGGCACATTAATTCGTTGGGAGTCATTGGTTCAAATTCAGAGGGGGGGGGGGTCAACCCCAAAGTACATGGATTATAAGAAACTGAACTTATCTTACCTGTTTCTAGAAGCCGGCCTGCAAAGTACAAAAGTATAAAAACATTTTAAGTATGTCAAAGTTATTTGCATAGACCTCTCCAAACAGCTTACCATTTCAACATCGTAGTTACCATGTCACTGAGATTTATCATAAATTATTTGATCATTAAATTCAAAATTTAGAAAGTGAGGCAACCGCAGCAACAGTTTATGTTTCAACTGACTTTGCTTGACTTAGGAATTGTTAAGTTTCATCAAAAATGGTGTTTGTTTGTTGGGGTTGTTTGTTTGTTTGTTTGTTTTGGGGGTTTTCTGTTTGTTTCTTTGGGGTGTTTGTTTGTTTGTTTGTTTGTTTGTTTGTTTGTTTGTTGGGGTGTTTGTTTGTTTGTTTGTTTGTTTGTTTGAGCGTGTGTGTGGGTAGGTATACACATTTAAACTTGGGAACTATAACAAAAGGGACACTAGGTCCACGGTTGCTATCACAAAGGGTTGAACAGAGGAGGGGCCACGATTGCCGGTGTTTTGACACGTGTGCTCATATTCGGTACCTTATGGAGACAAGGACAAAACAAAAAAGGAAAACAAAAAGTCTCCACATGGAAATTCTAAAGACCGGGGTGCTCCACAAGGAAATCTGTGTACAAAGTCTATGGGAAACTGTTAAAAACAGGGAAAGAACAAAAGAATGCTCTACAAGGATGCATTTTTGAGAATGGGTGTGTGCGTGTTTGTGTGTGTGTGCTTGTATTCACTTTGTCTATTGGCGGTCGCTCTGTTTTATGCATCATTATTGTATGTACAAAAAGTGCAATTTTCAGTAATAAACAGTTATTTTTATCGACAATCTATGAGCAGCTTAATCCCATGTTATCCTTACATTACAGAATCACAAAGCACAGTGATGCGTGTATATAAGCTCGACATATGATCATTTTGAATTCAGGATCGGAAGACATCGGGCTGGATAAGCCAAACATTGGTCTGCACCTCAAAATTACATGTCCTTTACTTTAAAGGTAGTGTCATTTGTCAACAAAATGCTGATTGATTTGTCAAGTTTTAACTAAAAGTACATTTTTAGTCAACTGTGAAATTGTCAGTTGAATGCAGCGTCTACTTGAGAAACAGCAACAAAAAATAACAACAACAACAATATTGGCACCAGAAGCGTCGATCCCACCTCCTTCTAGCAAGGTGACGCGGGTACCAATCTACATCACCGGCCACGTTGGAGATTCAAATGTTCGATTTCTTTTATAAATTGATAGTCAACGGGGGCATTTCAGACGAAATGTTTTTGCAGGATGCTTACAATCTTTGTGAAAAGTAAGCTTTAGCATAAAAACTGTACTTTTTTCCGGGGTGTAACTAGCGAATTACGATTCACCTAAAAGGGCCTAAGTAACATTATAACGGATCGTAAGATAGTAGGCCATTCCACTCATTGCCCGCATTAAAGTTTTGCAAAATGTCTTACTTGGAATAAGATCGACGGGCCATCTCCATTCGACACAATGATCATAACCTCCAGCGAATCCGATGTAGCGATAGTTAATGGGCGACAAGGTGTCCGTGAAGTCCATCAGTATTGTAGGGTCTCCCAGACGGGTAATTACGATATGAGATCCCGAAGCCTCAATACAGAAGGACACAAACTCGTTACAGTTTAGGGCGTTATCCACTTCAGCAACTTTGATGTCCTCTCCATGCATTTGACGGCGAAGCACGATCATGGTGTCTTTGTCATAGCCAAATACTATCCACCAACAAAAGAAAAACACAAAACGAAGCTCGTTAACAATTGTATGATTCTGTACAGCCTTCAGTTTGAAAATCGGCTGTAGATCAACAGTTCAGCCTATTGTAAACCATTACCAAGAAACCAAGCGTATACTCTACTTAGATCTTACTTTAAATGTCTCCTATTTAAATATCAGGTGTGCACCTTACCAGGCCAGTGCTAGAGACTATTTGAGAATCCAGGTACATTGCAAATAGAATGTACTGGTATGACTGGACAGTTTTAGGTTACCCCGATTCCATCTGCATTTACGATGTCAATGTGCTAAACAAAGAGACCATTTTAGCAGTCAACTTAATCGTGTGTCGTATCAACTCGTACACACAAATGTCAACCCAAGTGGATAGAGTTAACTCGTATTGCTAATTGATTTATCATTCTCTCTTATCCAACAAATATTTAAAAAAAAATTGGCAACTGTTGCCAAGGACCAGGTTTAGCTAAATGACACGTTTGTCGTTTGCAAAAGTGAATTTATTTTCATTTTATATTTTTACTTTGTTTTTTTCTTCTTTTGTAATCGTTTGGATGGGTGCAATATTGAGAACAAAGGCATGCGAAGGAATTTTAATCACACCAATTGATAATTAATAATATGTTTAAGTACAGTGCGCACAAGACGCCAGCATTTCAAGTTGAAGAAAACCAAATACTGATTTTCCACAATGTTTGATAAGTTTGTAAACTTCAAGCCCAGTACTTTATTGCGATAAATATTGTATTGTGGTCATTTAAAGTTTCGTTT
Source organism: Pisaster brevispinus (assembly GCA_023634235.1). NCBI lineage: Eukaryota > Metazoa > Echinodermata > Asteroidea > Forcipulatida > Asteriidae > Pisaster > Pisaster brevispinus. Next base: position 20,914,693 of record JAMKCF010000010.1, on the reverse strand, counting down.
GTTTTAGTTAATTAAACTCAAATCTTGCCGTTCTTATGCTGTTTTAAATAAACAAGTCTGTGGTAATGTTATTTTAACAATTGCGTGTGAAATCTTGTGCTAGCATTTCAAATTATTATTCGAGTGTGGCACTTTAAAACTCTGATAAATAATGCCTTACCTTGTAAAAGCAAAATTACTAGAAAAATGAATTAGTGTTTAAGAACTACATTATTGTCATTGCATTAAATTGCTGAGTTGGTCTTTCATTAGTAAATCTCTAAATAATTTAAACAAAACGCTATTTGCTATGAATTCAAATGTATGCGGAAAGCGAGACCAACATTCAGAAGGACGCGAGAAAAAACAGACAAATAGCAATCACCCGCACCTCGTCAAGAACAAATGATACCAATTCATCAGCGACGCACCGAAAACAAATCAAATCAAAGAATAAAAATCATACCAATTTCATAAAGAGCTGTCCCGGCGTCAGGATCCCTTTCTGGTGATAAGGCAATAGCAGCCACTCCCTCAGTGCGTGCTTGGAAGCATGTCCTCTCATTAACGGGCATGGCTCTCAATTCCCAATTGTAACAGAATCCTTTGCAAGTTTTAAACTCATGCTCCCAAAACTTTGCTATCGGTTTAAAAGAGAAAAGTTAACAGTTATTTAGTTTTTTTAGTATATTGGGAATGAGCAAATTCATCTTAGAATGTTCTTTGCAAATGATAATAGCACCAAAAGTGCGGTAATTAAAAATGCAAGTAATAACATTTTATATTAAATAAAAATACATTCCAAAGGCTACAATTAGGCCTATGTTTTAGTTGAGTCACTTGACGGTAAAGTATTTGTTCCTTTTTGGGTGGCATACTGCTTTTGGCGACGATTGTTTATTTTATTATGTTCTATATTTTGTATACTTGTTTTGTTCTCCTTGGATCCCACCGTTTTTAAAAGCTTTTCAAAATAATGTGCGTACATAGATTAACAAAACTATCTTCTTCTTTTTTTATGTGCCCGTCACGTAATGTGCTTAAAACAAGTTTTTGAACCTCGCACTATATCTATGTGTTAAAACTTTTGAAACCGTTGTGTTGTTTTGCGATCTGGTACTTATGTTACTTACGTGTCCTCTTCCCAAATGGTTCAAACGAAAAGAATCCAATACTGGTAGGACTCGTTACGAAACCTAACCTAATTGGGTGACCGTCTACACTAAGATCGTCGAAGAGGAGTCTCACGAATGATGCACTCGTGCCAACTACACCAATTTCCAGTACACTAAAAGAAAAAAAACATTTATCCCCATTAAAAAGAGAACCTCATGTTTGGTAGTTTGTTTGTTGGGGTGGCAAGCTGGCAACACTTGATATGTTTTATTTAAAACGATGACCCCACTTTGACCTTTACTTCCGGTCTAAGACAAGACCCGATTTTGTTAAACTATATACACTGTGGTGATCACTCTTGATAACAAGCATTCATTTCGAACACGATTACACCATGAACACAAAATACAGAATCAGGTCATATCTTTGGAAAAAACGTTTAGGTCAACAAAACGGAACAGCTTTGTGTTTGTTCAAAAACACCTAATGTCTAGTTATTATTATTATTATTATTATTATTATTATTATTATTATTGTTATTGTTATTGTTAATTCATCTTATCACAGCATGCAAAATAAAGATCAAATTTTCCTTTGTGGTTGTAACTCTTCGAGTCGAGCTACGTAGACTTTAATGGTCTTTCTCAATTTCTTTGCTGTTCCCAAAAGCGTACAACAACGAGCAGACATTTCGGAACAGTCCTTATCAACGTGGCGTGGATTAACACTCCAATTTAAAATCATAGTTTTTACTGTCGTTCGCACATTGTTCTTGTCAATGCAGTTCAGAAAAAGATAAAAACCTTCATTAAAAAACACTGAAAATTTTTATCCACAAACCTCGGTCCATATAACAACCAAAACTGGCTGAATCGGTCACACTTGAGAACTCCAGGCGTCGATTCAGTCGATACAGGCAACGATCCAAACGCACTTATGATTTCAGTTAAAGAATTTTCTTCGACACCGATTCCTGTTATATCAAAATTGAAGCCAATAAGCTTTTTTCATTGATATTGTATGTCTGTCAATAAAATCATGAGTGGCAGAGCGATCCATACGAAGAGCGCCGAAGCAGGAGTATGGAATGATGCTGGCTTGCTGGACAGCTGGCTCGTTCGTTCATTTGTGTGTTGTTTTGTGCTCATTTTCGTTTCCCTTAAGGAGACCAAGGACAAGACAAAACAAGAGAAAACAGAAGGTCTCCACATGGAAATTCTAAAGAGGTCACAAAAGACTATTCTTTAGAAAAGGGAATATTAGAACAACAATTTTTTGTTTTTTTCCTATAATTTCACAAGCTAACACACTTGAACTCATTTTATTTTGTGCATCTCTGTAGAGACGTCTTTTGTTCTTTCCTTTGTCCCTGTAGTTAAGAGCCTCCCATAGACTTTGTACACAAAATTCCTTGTGGAGCACCACAGTCTTTAGAATTCCCCTATGGAGATCATTTGTGTTCTCTTTTCTGTTTTGTTCTCGGTTTCCATAAGGTAGTGAATATGAAATCAGACTTGTTCGAAAATGTATCAAGTTTAATGATCCCGGTTTAGAGAGCAATGAATTAGGAGTTGTTTTTGAGGACGTCCATACGTGCTGTGCGGCACTTCAACTTACTAGTAACTATAGGACCTTGTCTTTCTCTGGATTATTGGTACTGATGAGTATGTCATGCCAATAAATAATCATTCTAACTGAATTAATAAATACAGTAACTATCAAACATGGGGTTAATATCTGCCTTCATGTAGATATACAAAAAGGAAAGTGGTCCTACCAATTTCGAACATGATGTCACGCGGGTCGTCACTTCTTGACAAGTAGAGTCGCACGTTCTCTATCGCAATCACACTTTTAAAAAAAACGAAGACAACTCACTATTATCAAAAGCCTTTTTTCTCTCTTTTTCTGTTGTCATTGTGTTCAACAACACATTGGAAGATAAACAGGCTGACAGAAGGGATCAGGAGTCAGCGTGGTTTGGGAAACAACATCGCATTTAGCGCTTAGATTTGTGAGCTGAATAATCGTAATAAAACATTGCAAGGTATTTAGAGGAACATTCTGTCTTCACATTGAAATCGTTCGAATGTTTGTCTCTTAAAATAAAATATTGTGATTATTCTATCGATAGCGTTAAGGTAAAGGGACAAAGGAGAGGCCTCACATTGATAGCAATGTAAAGATACAGGTATGTATGACTGTATAAGGGGTGTTAATTTGGGTCACTTGACCGGTTGTTGTTGTTTTGGGTTTTTTACAGTACGATGGAGCTTTAAACTACTAGTTTACAATAACAATTTTCATTTATTTTGTTTGCCTGTAAATTGTTTCAATGTGCCAATGGTCAAAGAAATTATCACACTAAGCTCATAAAAAAAATGAAAAAGGAAGTTGCTGTTCATCACGTGAATTGGTTCACACGCGCCCTCACGCGGTGAAAAATACTGGAAATTGTGGGCACAATTTCAAGTAATAATTTCCTTTTTTGTATTAAAAAAATTGATTTATATAGCACCAAATCATCAATTGACACAAGGGGGAAAACACAAAAGTAATTAGGGGCACCAGCTTCGTCGAAGAAATGTTCGAAGGAAGTACAGTTTGGGTCATCCGGTTCAAAGAGCAATTTTCAACAGAGTTGTAGGAATTATGCTCTATTGACAATTATTGTCAATAATGTTTAATTAAATCAAGTTCAAATTGAAACTGCGAAATCTTACCTGAAAGTAATCTCGAATCGCTCTGTTGGGAGAGTTTCGGGAAGCCACTGGATTGTGCTACTCTTTTCCGTTTGATACAGTTTACAGGTTTGAGACGCCACTAAGATCAATACAAAATAGTTTCTAATTAATCACACAACAAGAATAAGTCAGCTTTTCCTCCCGACACTTAACCTGATGTCTGGTGTGTTTAAATAGTGGTCTGTAAAAGACACCTTTTGGTCGCTTTTGAAGGCTTCTCCATCTCTCTTTTGGGTTGTCCATTTTTTTATTTACTTTTTTTTGTTTGCCCTCACTTGTCGGATTTGATGGCTGTCTCGTCGTTTGTTTGTTTTGCTGATTGTGTTATTGTTGTGGGGGGGGGTTGTCTAATTGTCAATCATGTATAGTTTTTTTCTGTTTTGTGGTGTGTTGTTTGTTTGGTTGTTTTTTTTTGTTGTTTTTTTTTTTTTGGGGGGGGGGTTGGGGGGTGAATGGGGTTGTCCGTCTCTGTTTGCATGCATAATACCGGCACTTTATGGGTTGATAATTTCGTCGTATATTAACATGCATGAGTCATGGGGGAAGGGGGTTAACCCGTTGCTTTCGTGGGTTGTCTTGTCGCTTTGGTGCCTTTGGTTGTTGCTGTTTTGGACTGTTCGGAGGGAGCATGGGTTTAAACCACTCTAACATGTCATCGGGAAGGTTGAGGAGGGGACAGCAAGTTCAAACCATTCTGCTCGTTTGTCGGGGAGGTAGACTATGACACAGTCAAACTAAGACAATATAATTTCGAACTCACCGGTGGAAATGGTCATAGAGATGGCCACCATGATGACACAAAACATTGTTCTTGCCATCATTATTGCCTGCCTCTACCCCTAGGGTGCAGTCTAAAACTAAAACAAATTAGAAACATTTTAGTAACTGGTTTTTAAATTACGGACAACACATACCAGAGGAACGTTTTTTGTACCAACATTCAGCTCGAATATTAAGTTTACAGTCGAGAAAACACCTGAAATAAAAACATTTTAAATGACTATTTTTGTTTTTGACATGGCAACAAAAACATTCAACGTTGTTGATATATTGAACCTGTAGTTTTAAAGTACTGTTGGTTTGCACTCTTTTTTTTTAACAAGGACTTTTTAATTCGGTAAAAACATTCAGACTGTTTGATTGTAAACTGACTCCAAATCTTAAAGTAAACTGAATTTACTTCAGAACAATAATGTGCACGCTAGTGTCAACGCCACTATCATATTGTCCCCCACAACTATCAAGCAATCAAATGTCATATAGGGCATAAGGGTATATCATTCATACTAATATTCATAACTAAGGTGCATTATACTACAACAGTGTATTTTCAAAACTAAAACGTTCAATTTGTTACCCTCTAGACGTGGAACTGATGTTGCCCGTCTCAGAATGTGTACGTAATGAAACCACCGATGTGAAATTGATGTTCACCTTCCAACAGCACGCACAGGTCTAACTTGAAAGTACAAAATGCTACTAACAACTGAGAACAGATTATGACGTATATACATAATTATTGTCTTTGCCAAGCATGCGCAGATATGTCGGTTTTTTGTGCACGTGGTTTTTTTTTTGGGGGGGGGTTAATAGTAGATATTTGCAAGAGAAAAAAATCAATATGGTTTGCTGTTACGCTGTACACAAACAGACCATAAATTAGGGCTTAGGCTTAGGCTATACTGCTAAAAGTTTTTTTCTCAACGGGTTAAAGTGTTCGGTATCTGTGTAAGACTTGTCTCGATTATTTGTTTATTTATTTATATATGTATTATTTTATTTTTATTTTGTATTATTTAAAAAAAAATTGTTTATGTATTTATTTGTTTTTATTTTTATTTATTTTTTTACTTACCATTTTTTAAGATTATATTTTAGAACAACATCTTTACAAAATCCATACAGATTACAAAAAAGTCCAACATCTGATAATTTGTTTACGTAGTTGTCAAAATAACAAAAGATAATCGATTACATATAATATTCTATTGATTTAGTGTTTAGATTTTTTCCCACAGTAAAGATTGTCCATATGGTTGATATTTTGATCATTTTATTTGAGTCTTGTGTTTGTTTTTGTGTTTGTGTTTTTGTTTGTTTATTGTTGTTTTGGGGGTTGGGTCCCCTTTTTTCTTACTTACAACTTATGTTCACTATACAAAAGTTAAAATTACACTAAAACATCAATTTTAGTCTGGGGTTATTCTTTGAAGTAATATTTTACCAATAGAAATGTTGTGATTCACTAAATGGACGTTATGATGTACGGCATTAGACACATTCTCTGTATTGTTCTATTTCTTATAGCAAATCGCGGCACTCCGACCGAATAATTTCCACTTCATTAATTTTGTCTAGGGTTTTCCTTTTTTCCGTTCATATCATGACTGACCTTTTTCTCATTTATTTGTTCAATTTAATTAAATTATTATCATATTTAATTAGTAATTTGCCTGTTTCAATGATTTGCTACGTGTCCTTTAGCAAGGTGAACGCTCATCGCGTTCAAGGTAAACGAGTAAAACATCCTGTCCGTTCGATAGAAATTCCAGATTGACGCGCCTATTGTGTCGGTATCCCTATTGTTTTCACTTTTAAACAAATGATCGTTTGTGTTTCGGTCGACAGTTTCACACCGCAACGGGCTAAGAGACGTCATGGAGGTGTTAATAACAGGTGTTGGCATTTGGTCAATGTGTAGCATAGGCAAAGCGTATCCTTACCAATTAGTTGTTAAAATTACTGTAATATCTTATATGTAAATACAACTCTTTTCATGCGAAGAACAGAGCTAAATTTATGTTATTTCCTACTGAACTTGAATAGAAAGCCAAAAAAGCAAACCTAGGCCATTCTGTAACAATTTTCAAAATTATACAAATACCAAATTTATGTAACACCCAATTAAAAAAAGCACAGGCACCGACTACGATGCTCCCAACCATACTAGGTCCGCTTGCACTTGCAAATGATTAATACAGAATTGTTTGGATAAAAAGCATGAATAGTTCCAGGTGATACCGAGATGAAGAAAGTCAAAACATCGAGATGAACTACATAACAAGTTATTGTAAGACTTTTTTACATAAGTTAAAATTATTTGTAACTGTCACTTTTCTCAAAACAGTGACACGTTTTACACAGTAACGATCGTTCCAAACTCGTACGCACTAACCTGACAAATGAAGCATTTACACCGGGTGTTCCCATTGTCCCCTATGAACTGTAGGTTTTCCAGCTTATTTTAGGCAAATAAGCGATCAGTTTATTTTTTGCACAAAATTGAAAGCTCCTTTTAAAACATTCATTACTTCTTTCAAATGTGTAAGTTTGCGTCAAGCGATTAAAAAGGACAACCAATCATTTTCAACAATCCACTTAATTCAAATTCGCAGCAGCTATTTGCAGAATATTATTATCTGATTGTGCAAAGCGCTGCTTACTTGAATGCTGATTCCGCATGGCTAACGTTTAATTGAATAACTTGTATAGATTCGCACGACCTAAGGTGAAAGCTGGTTTCAATTGAAGAAGCAAAAGCACTTTTATACGACCAATGATTGAAAAAAAGCTGTTTTTCGCCCAAAATAGCGGGAAAATCTAAAGCAAGTACTTAATTATATATCGCTCTCTTTCTCATGTTTTATGATTGATACATGCAATGGTTGCGATGATTTCTTTCAGTTTTCATTTAAGAACATGTTCAACTCAATTTAATTCAATTCAGTTGACATTTATTTAGCACTCTCCAATAAACCAATACAAAGTTGGATAATGTAAGTACAGTACAGTTATATTTAAACAAGCAATTACAAAAGTGAAGGTAATCACCACCAGAAAAATAACGCTTTAATTGAATCTAATTATTTAAATTAATATTTTATAATTAATAGCAAGCGAAGTTAAGAAAGAGTCAAATAGGAGAATACAAGGCTGTTCACATAAGCCAAGGCTTGTAGGTGGAACAGCCTAGACAGACTATACAACGTAATCACACAAAACAAGACAGACACGATCGGACACACAAACTGATGACAAACAAAACCAACGTAAGTCATAATATTATAAACCAGGCTGATGCAAGATTGAAGAACAAAAAAAAAGATAACAATGAAAACGAAGGAAAGCCTAAATGTTTAATATTGAAAGAAAAACGAAATAACTAATAAACGGTAAAGAAGGGAAGGCTATGTTGCATACTGGGAGAGAAGAAATTTGTTATATGAAGATTTAAATTGACCCACGGACAGCATTGCCCTGATGTCATCAGGAATGGAGTTCCATAGACGTGGACCATCGAACTTAAGGGTGAGGCTAGCGTATAGGGTGCAAGTAAAGGGAATAAATAAGTTTTTACGTAATCTGGTTGCATGATCGTGTATTTGTTGGACAGATGTGAAATATGCAGAAAAGATGTCAGGAAAGAGGATTGTTGATACATTTATACATGAATATGCCAGTTTGCAGTTTGTTCAGGTCAGTTGGTCAAAGTACGTCGGCGAGTGAAAAGGGGTGCCATGTGGTGTCGATGGTGTGAGAAAGTGCAAGTGCGTATGGCTCTCTTTTGTGTGACTAGCAGTGCATGATGAAAAGTAATGAAAAGTACAAATGAGCAGAAAGGCTCTCATTTGGGCACCATAAATGAAAGTGATGACGTCGATCGCAGAGTGTCACTAGCACAAACTTCCAAATGAATTATTATTAGCGAGTGACGTGCGCCCTCAAACTTTATTTACCGCAAATGTGACCCCGCGCATGTTTATTTATTTAATTAAAATTCAGTTTGATGTGGAAAGAAAAGTATATAAAGTAATTCTTTCATTCATTGTAAACATCTTGGATTTTTCCCAAAAGAAAAATATAATAAAACAAGATGAAGGAACTAAATTTGGGTGAGGGTAGTCGTTTTTCGTTTGTTTTATTTTATATAAGAACCAGCGCCATCAACGACGAGCGATTGTTTTTCTTCTGGCAGATGTTATACTACTAGTACACATGAATTTGATCGGCAAGAAAAGCAACAAAAAGGTGAATTATTATTATCAAGGAGAGCGATATTAAAGCGAAACACTTTTTTTCTGAGCATTTAAATGAAATCTCTCAGCCTAATGGTTTCTCTCTAGGCCTTCCTTTTTGTGTTAATGTTTTTTGAAAGAATGTTACACTCTAATCTATACTAATTTTGTTTTCCGGCGGCAGAAGTGAAACAGAATAATACATTCAAACTGATTTGTCCCAGCACAGAACGGTGCAAGTATTAAGAACTGTTTGCTAATCATCTTTTGATATCACGTGCATGATTAATTGGGATGGTTCTTTTTAAATGGTAATACACTCTGTTTGAGTATTTTTTTTTTTAAATTGCAGTATTCTGCTTAATAACGCGCAAGACTCGGTTAACCTCCACCGAATCAATAATTGTCCATCCTCTGTCTGTCTCTTTCTCTCTGTCACACTATGAATTATTAACATAAGCCCTTCAGATGGATCTGCTAGCAGACTGACGGTACTGCAGAGAGACTGTGTGTTAAACGACAACGGATCTTTTAAATTGAGGTACGTAACTACTGAACAGTTGACTCGTCCAGCAAATGTAATTTGTAATCATCAAATAACATGGGTTGTATATTGTTTTAGGAAAATGATTTCCGAACATGTTAAAGGTGAAATAATTAACTATAAACACATAAGTTTCAAGCCGAGTTTTTCTATTTTATTTATTTTATTTTATTTGTTTTATTAAATATATCAACCATGTATGTTAATTGTCCTACAACGTGGATTGCTTTATGTGTGTGCTTGTTTGTTATATATTGTGTTCGCTGCAATAATTTGTGTTCTATTCACTTTATAATCAAATTGACCCCTATAGTACAACATTTTTGAAAGTTAGGTTCATAGATTGTATTTTGTAAAGTTAATGCTAATTTACTTGCAAAGTTAGTTTAAAAAGCTACTATAAAAATCACATGTTAAAGTTTAAAGCCAAATTCAGTGCTGAGAAAACAGAAAAAAACCTGTCACGGTATCGAATCCATCCTCGTTTAGCGAGGTGTCAGTGGGTAACAACTGCACCCCTTGAAGCTGCATTCGCAAACGGACATCAACCCTCAAAAATTTCATGCATGAATCGTTTCCCCGGATTCAAGTGTTTGGGGTGGAAAATATCCAAACCATTACTTTGAGGGGAATCCTTTCTCAAACTTGTTTATATAGTAACAACAACTGCAGTGCTTCGATCAAGAAACTTTTTTGTCATTATTTTATGGAATATAACCAATCTATGACCATACCTTTAGCACAATCATGACGACTCGATCCCAAATCGTATGTATCCTTTAGAGTATCTTCATAACTTTTAAAGAAAAATACAACCTTGTTCTTTTTCAGGGTTGTGATTCTGTCAGAACAGGACGGCCACTATTTTCAAATGAGCAGCTGAAGTTAGTTAACATGTTTCGCTGTGATATTACGCAATTACAACACGCATACATTTGTGTATTATAGGATGATCATTGTTCGTTTGGGGATCGATGTTTCTTCTGCCGTTCTGATAGAAACAAGAGTCCAGGGTTTCAATATACACGTCGCTTTTCGAAGATTATATGTACACCATGTTTTCTGTACAGTTATGGTTAACCACTAAACCCTTCATATCAATTGTTAATAATAAATTAATTAACTATGTCATCTCGATTTAACCGTCAACTCTCTGATACTTCAGCAGGTGAAACTTTGTTTTGCAACAGGTGCTTATTATTGTATTGTTTGTTGGGGCAGTTGGATGGGTGTTTTTTGTTTTATCATGGCGTTTAGGTTTAATGAATACAAACATGGTTTTAAACAAAAGAAGACAAATTCCTTTGACAGATCAATACTACGGAAGATAATCCTTACAAGGTTAATACAAATCAATTGGCAGTGTTTTTCACGTGGCATTGTATAACGTTGTTTGTGTCATTTCCCACGGTATTGGGAAAATTGATTTTGTATTTGTCTGCGTAATCAAATCCTAACTGATGCAGAAATCACTCATCTGAATTAAACTGGATTAAGTAATACATTACAAAGGATGCTATGGCAAGCGATACCAGTGCCAATAAAACTGATTAGAAATACTGCCTCACTCGAGTAAGATTTCACGTTTAGTTTCTCAAATGAAAAACAAACCAAAATACACGTGAACGAACTTGCTTCAAATTTCACATTTCCAAAGTTGTTAGCGTCCTCTTAAAGTAACATTTAGTAGCATGTCAATTTTCTTTTACCTGCTCTATAATTGTTAATGACTAATTGTTGATTAAGTTTGTTTGTTTGTTTTCTTGTCCCCCACCCTTCCCACAGATTGCCATCAGAGAGACAAACTTCCAAACTCTTGGTTTGCGAAGGAACATTGCCGTGGAGATAGGGTACGTACAATGTGAACTTGTTACAGTTATAGCTGAAGCTTATTTAACTTAAAATGGAACATTATCATTGACTTTTATCTTAGACCATATATTATTGTCTTAATTAGCTAGGAAAACTCAATATCCGAAATATTGTGAAGATAAAACTATTGTCTTGTATTTTTAGTTTGTTTAATGGGATGTTAGGGTGTTTCTTTGGTTTTGTTTTTTTCTGGTTTGTTGATGAAACCAACATAATTTGCGGGTGGGTCAACCTATTAGAGTATACGGCTAGCTGTTAAATTGAATACACATTTTGACCACTAGGCGTCAATGGGCAGTAAATTGTTCCAGATGACAAGTGATAAGGCCACATTTTTGTTTGTAGTGAAGCTTTCGATTCTGTAGGTTTAGAGGCCGATAAGGATTGGGTTTTTCCGGGCAATTTCAAGACCTATTAAATTAAACACATGGCTCATTCAATTGTGTTTGAAACTGACTGCTCCGTTGCATCAATAATCACAAATCAAAAGGAATAATTAAAATTCAAAAGCTTTCACTTTTATTGCCAAACAAGGTCATTTCAATTCCGTAGGTCACAAATAAAGTATATTTTATTTATTTATTTTGATTTGCTGAAACTTAAATACTGTTGTAAATGTTACTGTATTCACTTTATGTTATATATTACCCCCCCCCCCCCTGTATTTTTCTGTTTGTAATTTTGTGCCAGTGAAGAAGTGTAATAACAACGAGTAATAAATTAAAACATGTATTTCTAATTCAAATATATTTGTACATTGGTTATCAGTGCCGTTGGGGTACCGTTGTGGACCATCAAGATGTTTCGAATACTCCTACTTCTCATGTTCACTGCATCCGCGTCATCCGATCACATCATCAGCGGTGGTGAGATTTGGATTTGTTTTCTTACGTGTTTTTGTTTGTTTGTTGGGGTGTTGGGGTGTTTGTTTGTTTGTTTGTTGTTGTTGTTTTTGTTTTATTTTGAATGAGATGATTTCCTGGTTTAATACATCTTGTTTAAAAAGAATTGGAACTATCTTTAATAATATTAACAAGGTAACAATTTCATGGTGAAATGGTCTTCTTGATCTTAGGCGTTGCTGGGATGACTTGCGACATTATCAAAGAGACAGGACACTCTAAGCAATTTATGTGGGATCTCCCCATTCTCAAGAACGATCCGGTCGTGGTTGGATTTTCTGTCTACGCAAAGAGTGAAGTTTACCTTGCCTTGTCCAACAAACTTGGCCCTCACTTACAAGATGCAATAGTATATTACATCGGTATGTATGGACTCGCCAAGTCTTTTGTATGTATTCATTATAAATGTGCATATATATGTAGGTTGTTTTTGTGTGTTTTTTGAAACACTTATTGAGGACTCGAATTCACTCATAGGATGCACTACTTTTTTCTATTGACCTCGATGGACTCACAATTCTCTAACTGACGTTAAATTGGTGTAAAATGTCGTTGTATTTGATACTCATCCAGCGTGAATTTGCTAACATCCCGGAAACATTCAATTGCGTCGCATTTCACATAAATTGGTCTGCACTTTTTATCGCTGCATATCAAGAAGTAGGTCATTGAGAAAGTCCATGAATTCATTAGGCCTTTTCACACTATGAACACGGAGATTTTTCGTAGTGTGAAAAGGCCTATTGACACCAAGAGACATATATATATATATTAATAGACGTTACACGGCGTGGTATTTCGCGTTGTGTTTTGCTGGCAATAGATATTTTCCAGTTCACACCAATGGTTCAAGCATCTCCATTAGGTACCAACTACCTCATACCTCCGCACTTCCTTGAAGTTCCCCACCTACACGCACAGACTACCCCTGTTAACTGCTTATCATTGTCTTCAAAACACAATGCAAACACATTTATCAAAACAACATTGGGGCTTAAGCCTACCGGTAGTTGGTCCAGCTACAACGCAGCCTCCTTGGCACGCAACACAGGGTTTATTTTTGCCATAAATTTGGAGCAAATTTGGGGGCAAAATAACAAGTAGGCCGTCAATTTTCCTGCGTAATCATTTAACAAGAGTTTGTTTGTGTTTTGAAACAGTCATTGGTGGAAATGGCAATACTTTATCGTACATATCACGGTGTCGGGACTGTAAACCACTTCCCGGAGCATCGAGTGAAGCATTACAGTGCGACCGCCTCAACCACTACTGGATTCACTTCGAAGACGGCTTTATTAAGCTTGGTTTACGAGGAAAGGTTGAACCAATCCTGCAGTACAAGGTTCTTCAATCCGACTTCGACCCCCGATATTTGGGATACTCTTCAAACCTGGAGAGCCAGGGGATGTTCACATTCTCATTCGATAAATTTGGATGTAAGTATATATAACTTGACACTGCACATTTGAAGAATTCCACAGCGAGATGGAATTCAATAAGCAGTGCGAGTATTTTGTTCGAGACTTGTAGTTACGTAACAGACACATAAGTTACCGGTTGGGACTTTTAAGACTCGGATACTAAGTCGAATTCATGCCCCACACAAATTACTTTAATATGACTCGCTTTCTATCATTCTATTATCATACAATATATACAAATTATTTTACTCTCATGAGCTGGAATATGAACCTTGAAACTATTGTGAAACAAAAAACAAATGCTTGTGTAAAAAAAAATGCCTGTCTTTAATGTGAATCCTGAAGTGCTTCGTTTGTGAATTTCGTTGTGAATAATTTGAACGGGTCATTCATCACGGTGAGACCTATATCCCGTCACGGCTGCCTTGACCCTCTGTGGTTGTCCCCTTTTAATTGATTTAATAACAAACTTCGCTATTCCATTTTCTCTCCCTTTCAATATTGTATTATTGCAATAGTAACATTTTTATAACTTTGTACAATTGTATTTAATTGTGCAGATCATATCTACAGTGAGCATGTGTACTGGACAGGCGAAGCATTCTGCCTTGATTGGTTTTTAAAAGAAATACCAACAGGGCTGAAAGAGTTCTGTTTTCAAGCCCAGGTCGCGCAGGGACCAATTTACGTTGTTTTCAGCCCCCAACGGTTCAGAAATCCTGGTGAAATAGCTTACGAAATAGGTAAACAAATGTGTTTGTTTTGTTTTGTTTGTTTTGTTCTTTCTTTGAAACACTTATTGATCTTTAAATGAGGATTTGACAAGGGGAAACGTGTTACCGAGAAGGTGAAACCAATTACTGTCAGTGCGTTTCAAGTCGACCCTCGTTTGGCATTTTTGCATCATGTGCTCAAGTTATTCATTAAAACGACTTGTGTACTTCACATAAAACGGTTTACATTATACAACACAATCAAACTCACTAGTTGGGTATTGGGGGGGGGGTTCTTCTTCTTCTTCTTCTTCTCTTTGTTTTTGTCCAACGAGGTTTTAAGAAAACATTGCGGCCATTTTTCGAGTTCATTATGTTATTTTTAACAAAGCCGTTGGACTACTCCTCGTGGGATGTGCATGACAAACATGTTGATTTCCCATGGCTACATATACCAAAATTGTCAATTTTTCTCCGTCCTCTTATCCTTTTTTTCTTCTATGTGGCTTTTTATCAATAATGATTTTCCATCATGCAATGAAGACGAAAATTAACTCTAACCAATTTTGTTTTATCAGTGATTGGAGCAAATGACAATAGCATGACTCTCGTCCACTCTAAACTTCGTGGGGATCATCCGATCAAGGAAGTTTCCACCTCTTCCATTTTAAATCCAAACAGTTTCGTAGAATACTGTTTCGCTTTCAAGGAACTGGAGATTACCTTTGGTACCGCGGGTAACAGAGATTTGGTGGTTTGGAAGAGGGATCTGTCCATTCAAATCAAACATATCGGATTTGCAGGAAGTAAAACACCAGCAAAATTCTTGTTTCCTGTGGAGTTCATTCCATTATGTGAGTAGACCATTTCGGAGCATTTGGAACTTCACAACTGTTTAATAGGCCTCCTCTTATAGATGCGTGAGGTTTAATTTGTTAAATTAATTCAATTATAATTATAAAATATGTTTCGTACTGAAAATACTAATCGTTAAAATATATAATTACCAGAAAGGTCCCGTGGGATCTGACCAGTTTCTGAGTCATAATAAGACTCGAAATCCTAGTCAAAAAGACCCATAAAGAGGTCAATTTAAAATCAGATTACTTAACCCATTTCTGCGTCAGGCCACCTAGGACCCGGAATCCAAGTCAATTCTGACCCCGAGGTTTTTTAGGGTGTGTGTAACAACCAGGTTGTCATTTGAATGAGAAGCAAGTCTGTTGAATTTAAACTGATTTTGATTTCTTAAGAATAAGAAACGCCATCGATACGAGGATTTTTTTTTTCATTCTTTAATTCAGAATAATGTGTCTTGTTTACTTGATCTTGCAGATTACCAAGGCGTTATCAACTTACCTGCCGAACACCCAGCAGGAGAAGGTACTCATTAAATACTATCATAAATTTTAACGATTCGTTCACCCCCTGAATAATTTACTTGACACATTTTGTTTAATTGCATGACCTAATGAAGAAATAGAGAGCAGTTAAATTTATGGTTTGAAGCTAAAAGCCACAGGGTTTTTAGATAAACGTGATATCAGGCTAGTGACATATCAAATGTACCTGATGAGTTCTAATGTCTTAATCTCGTTTTGAAGAGCAATTTGATATGACATGAATCTCGTCGTATTGTCCTTCCTGTCCATGGAAAAAGTACTCATGTATGACATGTATTCAAAAACAACCCTACAGTTAACACATTACTTTCTTGATAACGGTGTGACATTTCACAAATGTTGTGATACAATCTCTGAATGATAGTTATTTGTTTTTTCTTCAGATAAATGTTTAGAGAAACCCTGTGGAGATTACGGTAACTGTGCGGTTGATCATTCGATCACCCACGGTTTCAAATGCACTTGTACTAAAGGATACACCGGAAAACACTGTGATAGTAAGTTTTAAGGTTGCTTTCCTGTTGTCAGTTTCTACCTATGAAATTATTTAATTTCTGCTAAAACCCGCAGTCCGCAAATAAATTAATTTTCAATCAAAAATATTCTCAGCTAATAGAAATGGAGGAGACGTATCTCTGGAACAAAAAACTAAGTAAATTGAACTTTGTGTTACTAACATTTGTTTCTTTAACTTTGTTTTCCTTCACAGCTCCTCCACCGGAAGTGGGTAAATATCCTTCGTAGTTTTCTCAAAGTTATTTTAAAAATAAATATTATCTCCGAAAGACAAAATACTTTACGTATTTAAAATTAGAACGAGTGTTGGCAGAAGATAATGTTGCAAACAGAATAATTGCATTGTGCAGATCGCTAGTACATCTTGCTGGTTACAGGAGATTATATTGGCAGATGTATTCCCTGGTAAGTACCTACCAAGGTGTCACCTGTAAGTATGGAGCAGGCTGTCACTGATTAGTATGGGGGCAAGGTGTCAAACAACTAAGTCTCCTCAACAGAAAACAACTACCCCTCCACCAGAAACACACCAAATCGAGTGCCTTTACATTTTTAAAACGTACATCAAGTGTTGCGTTACCTTCGCTATGGTTTATTAAGCAACTTAAATGCAGAATACTTCGACAAATTATGATGCAAATTTGTCACATTATTTGTAATTATTATTTTGTTTGGTATTGTCTAAAGTCTACTTTGAAAAATCATACTTGTTGCACCATGGAACAATTTCAGCTGAAGATGCTTGTGCTGATGATGGTGCTATATTGCTTTGTTGCCATAGCTATGCTAGGGACGCCGTTTGCTACTGATAACGGTGCCGCGTCTGATGTTACTGCTGTAATCATGTTGATGATGATATAAATGATAATAATACAAATTATGATGATGATCTGATATTAATGATAACAAAGATAGAGATGATAACGACGATAGAGATGATAACGGAGATAATGGGGATAATGATGTTGAGGGATTGTGGCGACGAACTTGACGACGACCATGATAATGAGAGTCATTTCTCTTGAACAGATCAATGTGAAGGCAATCCATGTGGAAAACATGGTGTTTGCAGAAGAAGTCCATTCGGCTACATATGCTTATGTACGGACGGCTACACGGGGAGAATTTGCGATGGTAGGTTTCGTTTGATAAAATCTAGTCATAGGATTTGTCTGTCGGTTCCAGCGTGACCCATAGTGGTCCACGTGTCGAATGGTTAACGTTGACGTTATCAATAAGCACTCTTTGTGTTCATTTGTTGAGACAAAGACAGGCCTAGATCGGTTGAAACGTCTCTTCGGACTTGCGTCTTGAACAATTTATTGGTTATTTCAATATCCAAGGCTTCGGGAATTTTAACAAACTTATTCCTTCACACGTTTTAATCTTTGGACAAAGATGATTTTTGTAAAAACAACAAATTGTTTGAAAAAAACGAAAAATCGAAAAACACAGAGAAATCGGTCATTTACTGATGATTAAAAAAAATTCCACACATTTTCCGAATGGATGGCGGAAATCGATTTTGACGATGAAAACATAAGCGAGAAATTTGCAACCCATGGCTCGAATGTAAAGAATGTTATGGTGCAGTGAAAAAGATCAGCTCCAAAACATGCTATCTTCACTCAAGTCCCATTAAAAATGGCCGACAAAATACTCACTCAGTAAGCTGATGAAAAAGTCCGTATACGCAGAGTAGTCTGCTATTTAGATGATCAATTACTTTTTCATTATTTGTTTGACATGATGAAGTAATATGTATTTTAGTTCTCAAAGTTGGCACAAGATAATATTTCGAAAATGGGGGGATCAAATATCGTAGCGTATAGATAAACTAATTGCAACGTGCAAAATTGTTTCACACAAGCTGGGTACAAAGATTATATTGGCAGATACATTTCCGAAATATCTACGAAAGTTAATTGGATTGAAACAGTGGCAAATATTATTATTTCAAACAGCATCATACAAAAAAATGTCATATATAAACCAAACTACTATAAAATAATGTTATTCTGAAAATAGTTGATTGATCGAGAAAACAAACAACGGGTTAAACTATTTATTTTGTATAATTTTACGTTATAGAACCAGAACAACAGCAATCTGGTAAGTGAATGTAAATTTTAGATGTTTTCTTAGTATTTGTATGATGAATTCAATTAATACAAACAATCACTTCAGACAGAAGTTTAAATATAATTTCTTTATTACCAACTTTTTCATACTGATAAATAAGTTTATCCAGTATGGAATAATAAAGTTTTCGTTTTATCTTACGTCATGTTATCTTAAATACGAACGTCTTTCTTTTCTTGATCTACATGTTGCTGCTTTAAATGTAATTTCAATTACTATTTCATTTTGTATTGTCTTTAGTCTACTTAAAACGTCAAACGTGTTTCACAATGGAAGAATTATAATTAATTGTAATTCTGTTTAAAAAGATGTCAAAACAACTACGCCTCCTAAACAGAGAACAACTAACCCTCCACCAAGTAATATGTATTTTAGTTCTCAAAGTTGGCACAAGATAATGTTGCGAAAACGGGAACCATTTTGTTAAAATCTTAGCGTATAAATAAAATAACTGCAAATGCATAATTTGTTGTGCATCTGCTGGGTTCAGAGAACTTATTGGCAGATACATTTCCGAAACGTTTACGAAAATTGATTTGATTTAAACAGTGGGAAATGATAATATTTTCAACAGCATAATACACACAAAACAAGTTTGATAATATATACAAACTAAACTACTCTAAAAGAATGTTAGTTTATTATTATAATAGTTGATTGATTGGGGAAAAACACCGTGTAAAACTAATTATATTGTATTATGTTCCGTTATAGAAACGGAAGAACAGAGAACTGGTAAGTGAATGTAATTTTCAGATGTTTTTCTGTTAGTTCTGGTATGATAAATTCAACTAGTAAAAACAATCACTTCAGACAGAAATTCAAATTTAATTTGTTTAGTACCAACTTCTTTAAACTGATAAATAAATGTATCCAGTATGGAATGAGAACGTTTTAAACTTATCTTACTTATCTTATTTCTTTCCTTGGTCTACATATTTCTGCTTAAAATGTCATTTTAATTATTACTTCTTTTTCTTTCTTTTTCTGAAGTATAGTCAAAAAGTCAAACTTGTTACACCATGGAACAATTTGAACTTATTGTAATTCTTTTTAAACAGATGTCAAAACAACTACGCCTCCTAAAAAAAGAACAACTACCCCTCCACCAGGTAAAACACTAAATCGAATGCATGTACATTTATAAAACGTATCTCAAGTAGTTTAGTAAGTACAGCAATACCCTTGCCATGGTTTTAAGCTAGGTAAATGCAGGATACTTCGACAGATTACAATGCAAATTATTAACATTTACTGAGCACTACAATAATATGAATTTGATTTTGGCAATTTGGAACGCGCTTGAGTATACGTTTTAAGCACGGGCAAGCTTTCAGCCGTATGTACAGTGCAAGGTAACACTGGCAAGTGCCTGGCAATGTGTCCCAGGTACGTACGGTGCATTGTGTGACCGCCAGGTACCTGTGAATGTGTCACCAGTACCTGCAGTGCAAGGTAATACCAGCGAGTACCTGGCAATATGTCCCCGGCAAGTACCTGGCAATGTGTCACCGGTTCGTTCGGTGCATTGTGTCACCAGTATGTATGGGGCGATGTGTCACCAGCGAGTACTTTGCAATGTGTTACTGGTTCGTTCGGTGCATTGTGTCACCAGTCTGTACGGGGCGATGTGTCACCAGCGAGTACTTTGCAATGTGTTACTGGTTCGTTCGGTGCATTGTGTCACCAGTCTGTACGGGGCGATGTGTCACCAGCAAGTACTTTGCCATGTGTCACCATGAAATTCGGTGCATGTGTCACCGGTATGTACGGGGCAATGTGTCACCGGCAAGTACCTGGCAATGTGTCACCGTCACGTACGGTGCAATAGTACCGATATAAGCCAAGCTGTAGCATCAGTAACTTAATGCACAAGGTAAAATCGACGCACATGTAAGTAAGCAGTGTTTAGATATAATAACATTGTTTTTATAAAACATTTTAATTTCTCTTTTGATTGATCGTTCCTGACATTCAGATACACAACCACCTACCATCAATTGTAATGTTGGGCTCGAAGACAATTATGTGGCATCAGCCGATTCAAGGAGGATGCAAGTTGCGTTTAGTTTACCGCGGGCCAAAGACAATTCAGACAAAAACCCACCCGTCGTGTGTGATCAAGCCTCCAACAGTGAATTTCCCATCGGTACTTCTAAGGTGAAATGTACAGCAACTGACAGTGCTGGAAACAAAGCGTCATGCGATTTGATAGTCGAGGTGAAAAGTAAGTGGATTTGTTTACATTTTACAATAAGGCTCTGGATACGTTGAGGTACAGGGATGTCGCTTGATTGAGTTTCGGGATAATTTGAAGAACGGAGTTGTGGCTTTATTATAGTTATAAGACTCTGGATAAATTGAGGAACAGTTGTGTCTTCGTTAAGACTATGGATAAATTGTCGAACAGAGTTGTGGCTTTTTTAATTATCTGGATAACTTTCGGTACCCCGTTTTTTCTTCAATGTGGCTCTAGAAACAATGAAGTACATGGTTGTGGCATTATTCAGACTTGGTAGCGGTATGGTGTTGTGGTTTCAGTAGGCTTGAGATACATCGAGGTACTGGAGGTTTTTTTAAGGCTACTGTAGATGGTACACCCGGAAATGATAAGCGTGTCACCCCTCTCTACAACATCATACAAAGTTAGGCCTACATAAAGTAACGGGGATATGGTGGCAGAGGTTTGAACCCGAGCCACCTTCAGAACCCTGACCTACGCCCTCCACCTACACATCCTGCTATGTGTGACCAAAATAGGTTAATAATTTAAGTAGAACTCATCAAGGCGGAAGCTTCTTAAAATTATTTTAACGTGATTTTCAATGATCTAGTATCTCTCTTTGATTTATTGTGTCAAGCTTTTGTGCCTGTTTTGATGTTGCAATCTTCTACCAAAAAAATTAACTACGTTTGTTGTATTTCTACAAAAATAGTTGTAAATGCTTGAAAATTAATTAAACTTACACTTTGACATTATCATGTAGATTCCTGTCAAAACAATCCTTGTGGAATTCACGGAACTTGCGTAGTCGAAGCGTTTGAACCGTCAAAATTCACCTGTATATGCAATAGCGATTACGAAGGGGATCGATGTGAAAGTAAGTTCATACAAAGAGTAGATTTTCATATGTGTTGATATAATGGTGCTTCGGGTTTTTTATAAGATGAATGTCGAAGGTTCCTAGAAAATAAATTGCTTCGCAAATTGAAATATTGGCATTATACTATGAACTCAAAACACAAGAGCTAGACATCGATACAAACTAATATCACTAACAATGTAACATGGTTGGGTTTATGAAAAACTTCCTTATACCAGAAATTTTACCTGTATTTTCTAATCTAAAATTCAGACCACAAAATTTACTTTTTATTCTGCAGATGCACCACAGGTTGATGAGGGTAAGTTATGAGAAAACAAATATTGAAATAAATCAAATTTCGTGTTTGACATTTTCATTTTGTTTATAAACGTACTGTTAACAAAGATATACTTGTTGTACACATATTGCTTTTTTAAAGAAACTTCTGAATAACTATAAGTGAAGATTATTTCTGACAGACCTGATTAGTTTCAGATTAAATGGGGCTCATTGTAAAGTGATTAGAAATAATTCGTTGTAAATTCTAAATATCACGATAAGATTCATATTATCAGGCAATAACTAAAATTGTATCTCTGTGTGTTTTGTGTGTTTGTGTGTGTGTGTTTTTTGTTGTGTTTGTTTGTTTTTTGTTTTCGATTTTGCAGAGGAAGAGTTTTCATTTGAAGGTACGTTCATTTAGATCAATTATTAGAAGTAGGCCTATTGACATATCGCTGACCTCCAATCTCAAGCATTTTGATTTCGATTTTTTTTTTGCGCACATTTTTGCGATTTTCCACTGTCTTCTGGCAAGCTGTTACCGGTAAGTACGGGGCATGCTGTCACCGGTAAGTACAGGGCAAGCTAAACAAATAGTTAGTGGCCTGACGTTTCGACACTATAGGAGGACCTTTCTCTCATTTAGCCTTTGAAAAACAAACTGCAGGGTCAAAACGTCAGGTTCCCAACTCTTTTGTGCAATTATACCATAGGTCCTTTTGGTTGGTAAGCAGTTTGCACCAGCTAAGTGGGTTTTTTAAAAAGATAAGTTAACAGCAAGATCGTGGCCCACTGCTGCTCCTCCTCTTAAACTGCTAACAATAGTTGTGCTGCTACAAGCTTTGCTATGGATGCCGTTCATAAGGCTGATAATGGTGCAGCGTCTGCTGCTACTGCTCTGGTCATGTTAGTGATGACAAAAACAATAAGTATATTCAAAACATCCTGTATTCATTCAAGCTCCATACGAAATGGTTAAACAATCACTCAGTAGGCTAATGGAAAATTCCATATACGTCGACAAGTCTGTGATTTAGACAATCCGATTTAGACGATTCTAATTAATTGTGATTCTTTTAAACAGATGTCAAAACAACTGAGCCTCCTAAACAGAAAACAACTACCCCTCCACCAGGTAAAACGCCAAATCTATGCTGATCTAGTCACGTTGATGATGTTTAATAATGACAATAATGATAACAATGAAAATAATAATAGTGATGAAAATAATTATTATAATAATAGTGATGGTATTGGTGATAAAGATATTAATAGAGATATTGATGACGATGATCATTTCTTTTTTTAACAGATCCATGTGAAGGCAATCCATGTGGAAAACATGGTGTTTGCAAAAGAAGGCCAGACGGCTACAAATGTTTATGTACGGACGACTACACAGGGAGAGTTTGCGATGGTAGGTTTCGTTTGATGATATCTAGTCATAGGATTTGTCTGTCGGTTCCAGCGTGACCCATAGTGGTCCACGTGCTGAATAGTTAACGTTGACGTCACCAATAAGCACTCTTTGTGTTCATTTGTTAAGACAAAGACAGGCCTAGATCGGTTGAAACGTCTCTTCGGATTTGCGTCTTAAACAATTTATCGGTTATTTCAATATCCAAGGCTTCGGGAATTTTAACAAACTTATTCCTTCACAAGTTTTAATCTTTGGACAAAGATGACTTTTGTAAAAACAGCAAATTGTTTGAAAAAACGCAATATCGAAAAACACTGAGAAATCGGTCAATCGCTGTCACCGGTAAGTACTGATGATTTTGCGAATGGAACCGGAATTCGATTTTGGCGATGAAAACATAAGCGAGAAATTGCAACGCATGGCTCGAATGTGATGAATGTTATGGTGCAGTGAAAAAGATCAACTCCCAAACATGCTATCTTCACTCAAGTCCATTGAAAAAGGCCGACAAAATAATCACTCAGTAAGCTGATGAAAAAGTCCGTATACGCAGAGTAGTCTGTGATTTAGACGATCAGTTACTTGTTCACTATTTGTTTGACATGATGAAGTAATATGTATTTTAGTTCTCAAAGTTGGCACTAGATAATGTTGGAAAACGGGAACCAAATTGTAAAAATCTTAGGGTACAAATAAAATAACTGCAACTGCATAATTGTTTGTGCATCCGTCTACTGGGTTCAGAGAACATATTGGCAGATACACTTCCGAAATGTTTACGAAAATTCATTTGATTTAAACAGTGGGAAATATTAATATTTTCAACAGCTTCACACACACACAAAACAAGTTTGATAATAATAATACAATCTAAAATACTTTAAAAGGATGTCAGTTAAGTATTATATTAGTTGATTGATCGGGAAAAAACATCGTGTTAAACTATTTATATTGTATTATTTCAGTTTTAGAACCGGAAAAACAGTTAACTGGTAAGTGAATGTAATTTTCAGATGTTTTTCTGTTAGTTCTGGTATGATAAATTCAACTAGTAAAAACAATCACTTCAGACAGAAATTCAAATATGATTTGTTTAGTACCAACTTCTTTTAACTGATAAATAAATGTATCCAGTATGGAATTGTAACGTTTTAAACTTACCTTACCTCATCTTATCTTAAATACAAAAGTCTTTCTTTTCCTTGGTCTACATATTTCTGCTTAAAATGTCATTTTAATTATTACTTCTTTTTCTTTCTTTTTCTGAAGTATAGTTACAAAGTCAAACTTATTGCACCATGGAACAATTTGAACTTATTGTAATTCTTTTTAAACAGATGTCAAAACAACTACGCCTCCTAAAAAAAGAACAACTACCCCTCCACCAGGTAAAACACTAAATCGAATGCATGTACATTTATAAAACGTATATCAAGTAGTTTAGTAAGTACAGCATTACCTTCGCCATGGTTTTAAGCTAGGTAAATGCAGGATACTTTGACAGATTACAATGCAAATTGTTAACATTCACTGAGAACTACACAATAATATGAATTTGATTTTGGCAATTTGGAACGCACTTGAGTGTACGTTTTAAGCACGGGCAAGCTTTCTGCCGACATGTACAGTGCAAGGTAATACTGGCAAGTACCTGGCAATGTGTCCCATAAATACATTTTTCCAGTATGGAATACTAACGTTTTAAACATATATTTCTTATCTTAAATACAAACGTCTTTCTTTTCTTGATCAACTTGTTGCTGTTTATAGAATTTAAATTATTGTTTTAATTTGTATTGTCTAAAGTCTACTTTAAAAGTCAAACTTGATGCACCATGGAACAAGTTTAATTAATTTAAATTGGTTTTAAACAGATGTCATAAAAACTACGCCTCTTAAACACAGAACAACTACCCCTCCAACAGGTAACACACCAAACCGATTGAATGTACATTTTTCAACTACCCCTCCACCAGGTAAAACACCAAACCGATTGAATGTACATTTTTCAACCACCCCTCCAACAGGTAACACACCAAACCGATTGAATGTACATTTTTCAACCACCCCTCCAACAGGTAACACACCAAACCGATTGAATGTACATTTTTCAACTACCCCTCCAACAGGTAACACACCAAACCGATTGAATGTACATTTTTCAACTACCCCTCCAACAGGTAACACACCAAACCGATTGAATGTACATTTTTCAACTACCCCTCCAACAGGTAACACACCAAACCGATTGAATGTACATTTTTCAACTACCCCTCCAACAGGTAACACACCAAACCGATTGAATGTACATTTTTCAACTACCCCTCCAACAGGTAACACACCAAACCGATTGAATGTACATTTTTAAAACGTACATCAAGTGTTGGGTTACCTTTGCTATGGTTCATTAAGCAACTTGAATGCAGAATACTTCGACGAATGTGTCGACGAACTTGACGACGACCATGATAATGAGGGTCATTTCTCTTGAACAGATCCATGTGAAGGCAATCCATGTGGAAAACATGGTGTTTGCAAAAGAAGTCCAATCGGCTACATATGCTTATGTACGGACGGCTACACGGGGAGAAAATGCGATGGTAGGTTTCGTTTAATAAAAACAAGTAATAGGATTTGTCTGTCGGTTCCAGCGTGACCCATAGTGGTCCACGTGTTGAATGGTTAACGTTGACGTCATCAATAAGCACTCTTTGTGTTCATTTGTTGAGACAAATACAGCCCTTGATCGGTTGAAACGTCTCTTCAGATTTGCGTCTTGAACAATTTATCGGTTATTTCAATATCCAAGGCTTCGGGAATTTTAACAAACTTATTCCTTCACACGTTTTAATCTTTGGACAAAGATGACTTTTGTAAAAACAACAAATTGTTTGAAAAAACGAAAAATCGCGAAAAATACTGAGAAATCGGTCAATTACTGACAATTAAAAAAAATCCGCACATTTTGCGAATGGATGACGGAATTCGATTTTGACGGTGAAAACATAAGCGAGAAATTTGCAACGCATGGCTCGAATGTTAAGAACGTTAGGGTGCAGTGAAAAAGATCAGCTCCAAAACATGCTATCTTCATTCAAGTCCCATTAAAAATGACCGACAAAATACTCACTCAGTAAGCTGATGAAAAAGTCCGTATACGCAGAGTAGTCTTTTATTTAGACAATCGGTTACTTGTTCACTATTTATTTGAGACGATGAAGTAATACTTATTTTGGTTCTCAAAGTCGGAACAAGATAATATTTCGAAAACGGGGGGGGAATCAAATATCGTAGCGTATAGATAAAATAATTGCAACGTGCAAAATTTCTACACAAGTTTCTATACAAGCTGGGTACAAAGATTATATTGGCAGAAACATTTCCGAAATATCTACGAAAGTAAATTGGATTTAAACAGTGGCAAATATTGTTATTTCAAACAGCATCATACAAAAAAATTGTAATATATAAACCAAACTACTATAAAGAGAATGTTATTCTGAAAATAGTTGATTGTTCGAGAAAACAAACAACGGGTTAAACTATTCATTTTGTATAATTTTACGTTATAGAACCAGAACAACAGGAAACTGGTAAGTGAAAGTAAATTTTAGATGTTTTCTTAGTATTTGTATGATGAATTCAATTAATACAAACAATCACTTCAGACAGAAATTTAAATATAATTTCTTTATTACCAACTTTTTCATACTGATAAATAAGTTTATCCAGTATGGAATAATAAAGTTTTCGTTTTATCTTACGTCATGTTATCTTAAATACGAACGTCTTTCTTTTCTTGATCTACATGTCGCTGCTTTAAATGTAATTTTATTTATTATATAATTTTGTATTGTCTTAAGTCTACTTAAAAAGTCTAACGAATTTCACCATGGAAGAAGTCTAATTAATTGTTATTCTATTTAAACAGATGTCAAAACAACTACGCCTCCTAAAAAAAGAACAACTACCCCTCCACCAGGTAACACACCAAATCGATTGCCCGTACAAAATTTAAAACGTATATCAAGTAGTTGAGTGTAGCGTTACCTTCGTCGTGGTTTATTACGTAACTTAAATGCAGAATACTTCGACAGATTACGATGCAAAATATTTACAATCTCGTACAAATGCATTCACTGAGAATTACAATAGTACTAAGTGGTAAACATTTTAATATTTATTTAATTTAACCTCCACACCTTTTCATCGGGTTGACTCATTTTTGCTGCGCACTTTCATTGTTTCTTAAAAATCTTCGTTTTGTGATTTTCTGTTTCGTTGATAGTTTTTCAACTGCGTAGGTTGTTCGAATTCCGAGACCAATTTTGACCCCAACCAAAATTGCGTATTATACTTCTTAAAAAACTTTAACTTTAACGTATTTTAAACGGCCACAAATTGTATATCATATTAATGAGAAAGTTTTGCCATAAAATATACAAACATAACAAAAAACTGAACAAAGGAAACCCGATAACAAGAATTGACCTACAGAGAGGTGGGTCTAAAAAAAAATTAAGCATCCCCGTGCAATTTATTTGTTTCGTCTTCTTTTTTCAGTGTATTTTCACAAAATTATTTGTAGTGCGTGAAAATTGGAATTGTTCTCGTTACAAATGGGTTTACAAGAATTGCGAATGGTAACGAAAACAAATGTTTGTTTTGGGAGTTGGGTTTGTTTTCTGGTTGTTGTTGTTGTTGGGTTTTTTTCTATCACCGTTGAAGAGAATCCTGTCAATTCAACTTTCAAATCACTTGATAAGTCAAGCTTCTTCACAGGACTGTGTAAATAAACCGTTATTCTTGTTTTTGAAATTTTGCCTCTGTCGATTTGAAAATATCAAAAACACACTTTGAGCAGAGTGTGGGTTCGAGTCTCAGTCCTGGCACGTGTGTCCTTAAGCAAGACAATTAACCATGATTGCTTCGTCCTTCGGAGGGGACGTAAAGCCGTTGGTCCCGTGTGTTGTGTAACGCACGTAAAAGAACCCAGTGCACTTATCGAAAAGAGAAGGGGTTCGCCCGGTGTTCCTGGTTTGATCGGCAGCATATTGCGCCACAGCACCTTGTAAACCATTACATGGTGCTATGTTAAGGAGTAGGTCTCATACTTCAAACGTAGCCCCCAATACCTTGCAGGAAAATACTTAATGTTGAAGCGCCTTGAGCGTCACTGAGTGACGGATATGAGCGCTATATAAATAGCCTTTATTATTATTTATTGAGTCATTCTTCTAACTGCTGAAATCCCTTGCCATAATTTATTTTGTGGTTGACAGACAAAGTTGCACCTAAAGTAACTTGCCCAGGAGATATGTTAGAGCAAACAGATCGTGGAAGTAATAGCAAGCAACTGACGTGGGAAGTATCTGCTTCTGATGATGTTGATGGAGACGTTCATGTCGAATGTTACCCAAAATCCAGATCCTCTTTTGAAATTGGTAGAAAGGAAGTCGAATGCCATGCAGTTGACGAAGCTGGAAATAGAGGGCAGTGTGCATTCGAGGTCATAATTGAAGGTAGTATTTGTTTGTCGTGTTACGCTATCATGAACGGATCTATGAGAATATTCACAAGCCTAGCATAATGTGTGGACATACGCAAGATGTAATTCATTCATAGAATTTGTTAGGTAGGCACATAATTTACCCAAATGATTGTATGACTAGACGCGGGCCTTTTTGAATAATTGACAAAACCTTATCCGGAGTTTAAGCTTTACAAAACAAAACATCCGATGACATTCATTGCAAGTATAGCTTGGATCATAAATTTAACGACGGATCACGCTTTAACCGTAAAAAGGGACTAGTCTAGTGTTTGGGTTTTTGTTTTGTTTTTTCATCACTAAAACGATTAGAATTAACTCCCTTTGCTCGTTGTTATTCAATAACTTAAAAATGGTTTATATTCATTCGACATTCCTTTAACTGTCTACTATCTGTATATCTTGATTTTCAAATTAGAACAATGAAATGCAATTTGTTCATGTTTTGAAGGATCTTGGCTTTACTTTCATTGTTTTTGTAACCTACCTTATTCCCTCAGATGTTTTACAATGTCAGCATTTCGTGTGTCATGTTTTACATTTTATCAAAGTTGTTAGTACAGCCGCATAAAGCACGACAATACTCTGCTCATTTATTAGATGGAGAAGAGCCTACGATAGAATGTCCAGAGAACAAAGAAATGTACATTACTAAGGATGGTTCTAAAACAAGACGTGTTTCCTACAATAAACCCAAAACAACGGATAACTGTGGAACTAAACCAAAAGTATCATGCGAGCCTAAACCGCGTTTTGCTTTCCCGATCGGAGAAACAACAGTTGAGTGCACGGCCACTGATACACAAGGCAACAATCGTCAATGTTCATTCGTTGTTACAATTAAAGGTTAGTGCGAAAAAGATAAGTTAGAAAGAATAGTTATAGTGGCCTCATAATTCTACACTAGTACGGTCTTTCTCCCATTTAGCTTTTGAGAAAGACTCTGCTAGCAGGGTCGAAACGTCGGTCTACAAACTCTTTGTCGCATTTATACCATAGGTCGTTTTGGTTGGTATGCAGTTTGCAACAGCTTTTTGTATTTTCTCGAAAAGATAAGTTAACGGCCAGATCGTTGCCCACTGCTGCTCCTCCTCTTAAACTGCTATAACAATAGTAATGCCTAAGCTGATGCAGCTGAAGATGCTAATGCTGATAATGGCGCTATACCACTGTGCTGCTGCGCTGTGATATGGATGCAGTTCGTGCTGCTGATAACTGTGCTGCGTCTGCTGCTACTGATCTGGTCATGTTGACGATGATAATAATGAAAACAATTATAGTAATGACAACGATGATAATGGTAATAAAAATGATGATAATTACTTTATAATAATGATGATAATAATAATGATTATAATGATACTGGTGATAAAGATGATAACAGATATATTGATGATGGGATCATTTCTTTTGAACAGATCAATGTGAAGGCAATCCATGTGGAGAACATGGTGTTTGCAAAAGGAAGAAAAATGGCTACAAATGTAAATGTAAAAAAGGATACAAAGGGAGAAAATGCGATGGTAGGTTTCGTTTTATAATATCTAGTCATAGGATTTGTCTGTCGGTTCCAGCGTGACCCATAGTGGTCCACGTGTCGAATGGTAAACGTTGACGTCACCTATAAGCACTCTTTGTGTTCATTTGTTAAAACAAAGACAACCCTAGATCAGTTAAAACGTCTCTTCGGACCTCCGTCTTGAACACTTATTTCAATATCCAATGACTCGGGAATTTTAACAAATTTCAAATTAATAGTTTACACGTTTTAATTGTTTGGACAACAAAATATTATTTTTGTAAATATAGCAAATTGTTTGAAAATCTGAAAATGAACTCGGAACTGCTTAGTCAAACAGAAATTAGAACTATTGATAAACTCACCCTGTACTTTCCGTTGCTTCAACAGAGAAGACGCCGGAAGAACAACCGAAAGGTAACACATCATTGATTTTGAAGGAAACTGTAAAACAAAAATAAACAATTACAATAAATATAAATAAAAACATCGCCCTCTAATTTATAACTTTTACTTAAAATGCAGCAGCCTTTTTAAAAACTGATAAAAAGGAATGTATGCTAATAAGTTGTTAACCGCCAAAAAATGCTTTCAAATACTGAAAAAAACAGCACGAGTAGGCATCCAAAGATATAATGAGGATACAACGGCATTTTGATATAGGTTTGGGTGACGTTTCACTAAAGGACACTAAAACCTTGACCAAAAACAAAAGCCAAGAACACATTCATTGAAGTGTCAATTGAATAAAAGAGTTCTTGCAGTAAATAAAGTACATGCCTGAACATGAGCGTCTTGTTTTGTTTTCTTTTAGATACTGAGGATCCTACTATTGAATGTCCAACAAATATGAAGGACATACAGGTTCCCGTAGACAAATCCCAAGCCCCTGTTAGCTTCGAAGATCCTCAAGTTCACGATAATGTTGATCCAACCCCAAGCGTAATCTGTAACCCTTCATCTGGAAGTCTCTTTTCCGTTGGTGATACAGAGGTAGAATGCACCGTCACTGATGCTTCTGGCAATGATAATTCATGCACATTCCAAGTAACTGTTGACGGTAAGCAAGCATGAGCTGCATGATTTATCTTCTTTCCTGACACCTGTCTACCTTTTCTTCTTTAATCCAATTCAATGCAAAGCCAGTATTGTGTTTTTATGATGTTGTGTGTTTTTTTTTATATAGACAACACAGCCCCTGAGTTAGATTGTCCAGATGCAATGATGTTTTCTGCTGAGAAAGGGTCGAATAGTCACAAGGTGGAATTTTCTGTTAATGCCAAGGACAACGTAGATGGCGAAAGTGCCGTAACCTGCACTCCGCCATCCGGAACTTCATTTATAGTTGGACCCCACACGGTGATTTGTAGGTCAACCGATGCTGCACAAAATGAAAACCAGTGCTCCTTTGGGATCACAGTTAAAGGTAGAACAATAAAGTGGATTTTTGTTATAAGTAACTTCTTTACTGCATTGATGTAAGGCTACCTTTATTTTTCTTTTAAGTTTCCAAAATTTCTTTAGTATTATGGTTAAGTTTCTTTAAAAGCAAATTCGTGACCATTTTAGAAAACTCAGGCTTGAAGAAACTTGGTCCTTCTTATTGACATTTTAAAGCAAACCTTGTTGAGCTGAGAAGAATTAATGATTGGCGGGGCAAGTATTATTCGCTTGACCGTTATTGGCCGTAGGTTATTGGCCGTAGACTCAAGTAATATAAAGTACTCTTGGTCAGATCTAGGCTGATTTGCTCGGGCTGACCATTCAATACGTATCCATTCCTTTTTGTTGTTATGTGTAAAAATGTAAGGGGTGGCAGAACGGGAAGGCGTTGGGCATTTAAACAAAGTCGGATTGGCTGGAATACAAGAAGTTAACTCAGAGGCTGCTCAAGAGTTAACTACCAAAGAAACGCTCGTAAATGTATGTTTTTCTTTTGGATTGTACAACTTGTACAAGTTTAGCAAGTTTAGCAAACTAACATTATAGTTTGCGTTTAGATATAGGACCGTTCCTCTAGTTGTTTTTATTTGGTTGCCGATCCCCAGATCGGGTCTTTGGCGATCTTTTACGTGATAGCAATATTGTATTGCTTTTAACTTCAAAATCATCAGCATTAATCATTTAGACGCCACTTTGTTAATTCTGGGGTAGTTTTGTCTTTCTTAAGTCAATGTGGTAGGAAATCACAAAGATAATTTGCGGGGCTTTTCGGTGGAATGTTAAAACCGTTTAATTATAAAGCAACGTTGCAATGCACGGAAATGCAGAATATTCGGCACCAATCGGTGAATAT
This sequence comes from Pisaster brevispinus, assembly GCA_023634235.1. Classification (NCBI taxonomy): domain Eukaryota; kingdom Metazoa; phylum Echinodermata; class Asteroidea; order Forcipulatida; family Asteriidae; genus Pisaster; species Pisaster brevispinus. The sequence continues at coordinate 20,882,172 of JAMKCF010000010.1, read as the reverse complement.
CAATTGCAGTTTTTCTCAACAATGACATAATCTACCGTTGTTTCTCATTTCATTTCTTACATAGACAATGAAGCACCGGTTATATCAGGCTGTCCAACAGATGATATCAGAGACGTGCCATTATACGAAACTCACAAGTACACGGTCCCAACGGCAAATGACAATGCTGATGGAAAAGTGTTAGTAACTTGTAATCCTACACCCGACAGTGATTTCATCGCTGGTGAAACAGCTGTCAAGTGCACAGCAATTGACAATGCACAGAATCCCGCTACATGCTCATTCAACGTTCATGTCCTTGGTAAACTTAAATTGTGTCCTTTTACCATAAAAAGGTGTTGTTAACGAAATATTGTAAATGTTAAATATAACGTCACAAGTAAAGACAGTAATTATAGGGTAATCTAATATAATTTGAATTGGTAAAAAAAGAGAATAATTCTATACTTTTCAGATCCTTGCTTGGACAATTTATGTGTAAACGGCGCCGTCTGCAAAGTAGACTTTCAAGCGCCACTTACCTATATATGTTTGTGCCGTGGAGAATACTACGGTATTTACTGCCAGTGTAAGTTTACGTCTTTGATTACCTTAGTTTCATAACATAAAGACATATCATAACACTTTTTGTAGGTGTTAACACCTGAGCAAAGAAGAATACTCCAGGAAATGGTCGTTTAAGAATGAGCGATGTCAAGATGAGCTAACCGCAGGATCCAAAATGTCCAGTACAGTTCAACACACAAATATTGATTGGCGCTTTTCCTGAAGTTGCCTTTATTAGCTGATTCTAGCTGTGTTCATTTTAGTAACAAACAGTTCCTGTATCGATCGTATGTGGCCCTTGATATATAACTTTTAAAAATAAAATGAAACAATTTATATGGTGGCAGCTGCATCTCTAATCGGTGGTGCCATTCAGACCATTCAAATAAATAGGTGCATCCCTTAAAGATGACCCTTCTGCTGTCGCAGTTACAGGTTGTATGGCTTCTGATTGCCACCCGAACACTAAAGCAAACATAGAGCTAGAGAGCTCAGTTTGTAGAGCGATGGCACGTTTCTGGAAGTCACAAGCTCATTTCCCTCTTTGACATTAACTGATTTTCTTTCAAATTAATGTTTTACTTGATGAAGTAATGATGTAATTTATTGCAAAAATTCGCTCTCGGTATTCTCCCTTTTTTTCTTTTCTTTTTTTCAGACCAAGCATTGGATACAGGTAAGCAATTTGTTTTGTACCACTCCATTAATACAGAAGTGCATTTTATTGTCTGTGGATCTCCAGTTAAAGACATGTTTGTGTTGTTTGTCGGGTGTTGCGGTGTTTCTTTATTGTTGTTTGTTTTTTAAGCGTTTGTTTGTTAGTTTGTTTGTTTGTGTGGGACTATGTATAAATACTTGAAGTACTTGTTGGGGTTTTTGAAATTGAGGGGTGAAGCCCACAATGTTTTTAACAGGAAATATTAAAGATCATGCAACACCTGGGGAAAGCCCACAATGTTACTCTATAATGCTATAGATGTCCGACTGTCTGTCTGGCTGGCTGCTGTCTATCGGTCGGTCTGTCGGGCTGTCTATTTGTCTTTTTGTCTGTTGTTGTTTTTAATTTGTTTTTGTTCTTATTCTGATTGTTTTTATTATTTAAATTTGTTTTCTTTTTCTGAAGCATACATTGATATATCATCATGTACTCTCCTTCTTTTCAAACAGAGGTCAAAACGACTACGCCTTCCAAAAAGAGAACAACTACCCCTCCAATAGGTAATTTGCTAATTAAAATGCGTCTAGTACACTTAACTTTAAAACTGTATACAATAATTGTTTTATATTTATTTTAAAAAACACACTGATATGTGTCTGCCAGTGGCAGATTTGAAAATTTGGTATCAGCGGATAAAAAAGTTACAAAATATAACGAAATATCTTCACAAAAGAATTAAAATATTCGAGAAAAGACAATGGGCAGTTATACTACATAAACATAAGGGGAAAAGGATCAGTGGTAAGTGGCGAAATGCTTACCAACCAAAACGAACTTTTTTATTAGTTCTAACAAGTATACTGGTTTAACAGAAGAAGGCAAATTGGAAGAATTGAAAATAGAAAGATGGGCAGAAAAAGTTGCGCAAGTCTATATAGTTTTAATAACAGAAAAGCAGAAAAACAAGAAATATACAGTATCAAGTTTGTTTAGTATTGGTTCAAAAGATGTTTCTTTCAGGGGCTAAATTTAGGTTATTTTAACTTAAGTTGATTAAATTTATTGTATAAAGTAGATGAAGAGAAAGAGGAGGTTTTTGAAACAACAGGAGATTATGAAGAGGTCATCCGGAAGGATTTTGATGAGAAAGAAATTAGTGTATTCGAGATCTCGCCGTTCAACGATGAGGTATCTAAGGAGTTCAAAATCGAATGTGAAATCGGCACTTTCAGTCTAGGTAAGACTCTAAAGTTACAACGTCATTTATGAGATAAATTAACATAACTCCGATCAAACACAATTCGACGACTGATTTAAACGTTATTCAAATAACAAGGACACAATTAAGGGCCGCCAAAGCAGAAGCTGGGGAAGAAAGAAAGTATCACGGACAATGGGTTTCAGTATTAGTACAGAGTAGCGTCAGAAAACCAATTTGTTTAATTGTAGTTTGTTTATTTGTTTGTTTGTCAGATGTCGACGCTCAAACTTTTTCACTCAAAAACGACAACGGTAAAAGGCTTGAATCGCAAACTACGCCTGAAACTTCAGGTAGTCTCAAATTCTCAATTGAAATCACCAAGTCGGATTTCATAATCTACAACATGCTGGACCAAAACTCCGATTCATCACCCACTGCCCTTCTCGAATACTCGCCTCCCGAAAGGAAGGCTGATAAGGATTTGAACTGCAAGGCTTTTACCGTTAGGAACGTAGGTAAAAAACGCCAGCGAGGATGTAGGATAACCTACTCCAAGATAAGTAAGTGTCATTTTCCGAAAGAAGTTTTTTACCCAAGGTGGCAAGGGCAGCTGGTTAAAGGGGGGTAAAAGAGGGATGGGCACATGCCCCGAGCACCTGGATTGGCAAGTTTGTCCGGTGTTATTTTTTCCTCTGTCTATCTTTCGGTCGGTCTGTCGGGCTGTCTATCTGTGGTTTTGTTTTATTTTTTTTTTATTTATTTTTTTTCTTCTTTCATTTCTTCGGGGTTTTTTTTTTGTCCGAGGCCCACATTGAGATATTCTCCATTTTTTGAAAACACAAACCATTCACTCTGTAAACGGTTCAACAAATACAAAAGTTAATTTCTGTATCAACTTTACCATTTAAGTTTAGTTTTAAATGATGCGCTTGACTTTTTTTATTTCTTGGGGTTTTTTTTTTAGCTCAACAAAAATGGAAGGACTACCGCAGTAAGTATGTTTTAGAGTTTGTCTGGTGTTAAGGTTTTTTCCGTTTTCCATGTTTTATACGTAAAGTAAAAAGCGTGTAATTGTATGTTTAACTGCCTTCAATTATTTTTTTTCATCTGCCTTTGTACACACAAAACACTCATTTCATCGTTCATATACATTGGTTATTACAGAAACCGATATTGTATTATAAGACCGTCGGTCTTTGACATATGAAAAGCAAGTCTGAAAGTAAGTTTGTTTTTACGTAAATCATCAAAGGCAAAAAGTAGCCTTTCCTATGGTTTCTGGCTATCGATGAAGCCACTTTGCGTAAAGTTGGAGTGGCCTACGTCAGAGTTATCAAAATGATACACTAAAACCTTTGTATTTAGGACGTTTCAAGCGTTGGTTTCAAGGGTGTGTTTTCTACTGTCGATCAGTGTTTATTGTGTTTATTGAACAGAATCGATTGATCAAAAAAGTACTAATAAATCACATGTCTTGCAAGACTTCGAGTCTTCTCAGATATATTGGTTTCTGTCATGGAAAACAATCCAAGTTATTAGAAAGTGTATACATTTCTATATTTAGGAGTTAATACATGTGTTGTATTGGTACAAGTGTAGGGGGAATGAAATACATTTCTACACCAGATCCTCTATAACATTTGTATATGTACTACCAGTTTGTTTGTATAAGTAGTTGGTTTTTTGTTTTCACTGTCTGCTTTTGGGCATTTAAACATAAATGTTGTTTAAACCAAGAAGGGTAAGAGGCCTCCTTGTGACTATGCAGTAAACTTGAAAAGCTAACATATTTTTGTTACTGTTTTTTGTTGTTTTATGTATATTTTGTTTGTTTGGGGTTTTTGGGGGGTTTTTTATCTTTAGTTGATTGGCGTAATTTGAATTCTTTGTTTTCTTTCAGAGCAATTATTCAAATCAGGTACGAGATTCTTGTGTACAGTTTAATTTACCCTGACAAACACTCCAAAACACTACCTAATAAACATGTCATGGCTGTGGCTGTTGCTGTGGTGATGGCTGTGCTTGTGGTTGTGGTTAAGGTTGAAATTGTGATTGTGGTTCAGGCCGAATGTGACTGTGTGGCTGTGGCTGTGGCTGTGCTTTGGCTGTGGCTGTGGCTGTGGCTGTGGCTGTGGCTGTGGCTGTGGCTGTGGCTGTGGCTGTGGCTGTGGCTGTGGCTGTGGCTGTGGCTGTGGCTGTGGCTGTGGCTGTGGCTGTGGCTGTGGCTGTGGCTGTAGCTGTGGCTGTGGCTGTGGTTGTAGTTGTGGTTGTGGTTGTGGTTGTGGTTGTGGTTGTGGTTGTGGTTGTGGCTGTGGCTGTGGTTGTGGTTTGGTTTTATTGCTATGGTTTGGTTTTATTGCTATGGTTGTGGTTGTGGTTGTGGTTGCTGTTGTGGCTGTGATTGTGGCTGTGGTTGATGTGGTGGTTGTGGTTGTGGTTGTGGTTGTGGTTGTGGTTGTGGTTGTGATTGTAATTGTGGCTGTGGCTGTGGCTGTGGCTGTAATTGTAGTTGTGAATGTGGTTGTGGTTGTGGTTGTGGTTGTGGTTGTGGTTGTGGTTGTGGTTGTGATTGTAATTGTGGTTGTGGTTGTGGTTGTGGTTGTGGCTGTGGCTGTGACTGTAGTTGTGGTTTTGGTTGTCGATGTGGTTGTGGTTTTGGTTGTGCTTGTGTGTGTGGGTGTGGCTGAGGCTGTGGCTTTGGCGTGGCTGTTGTTGTGGTTGTGGTTGTGGTTGTGGCTTAGGTTGTGGCTGTGGCTGTGGTTGCGGTTCAGGCAGTGACTTTGGTTGCTGTTGTGGCTGTGATTGTGGCTGTGGTTGATGTGGTGGTTGTTGTTGTGGTTGTGGTAGTGGTTGTGGCTGTGGCTGTGGCTGTGGCTGTGGCTGTGGTTCGTTGTCGTGAATGCAAAATACATTTACTGAGTTTGCAAAAAGTCGCAGTATTCAGGTCTAAAGCTTACTTTAGCCTGTGATTTCTAGTTGTTGATGAGGCTGTTGCGGCTGCAGATGCTGATGCTGGTGTTGCTGGTTCTAGATGATATTGTTTGGAGGCTGGTGTTACTGAATATGTTGTTAATGGAGTTGAGTCGTTTAAATTTATTGTAACATTTTGTTTGTTTACTTTACAGATACATATGTTCGTAAAACATCCGGTGAAAAGAAAAGACAAAAAATTGGTAATACATTTGTAACAAGTTCTTGAATGTTATTCTTTGTTAAGCACTTTTTGGTTTATATTTTAGATGTAAGGCGCTATATTAGGTCTATTAATTTCCGTTAGATTATTAATTTTGTTACTTTTCTGTAGCTTTACGGGTTTGTTCTGATATGAATGACTTTTATGTGTTTTCTTTTCGACGAAGGCTGTTTTGTTTTTGTTGTGGGAGGTTTTTCGACAAATTTGTCAGCAAAGAATACAATGTTGTGTTTTACTTTTTTATTATCCTGACATAGTTTACCCTATCATTTTTTCTTTTAGTGAGAAAGGTTCAACCAAAGACGCGGAAAATCGAGAAGGGAGGTAAGAGTCATGTTTTTGCTCGTTTTATTTGTTCCTTCAAGTTGTCCTAAAGAAAACTAAGCGGTCGGGAATTGAAAACAAGTATTGAACTTTGATCTAGGTCTGGTGTTACATTCTTTAGGACAAAAGTACCGGTACATTCAAGATTTCCGTTTGGTAACCTTCATGTGAATATGTGTTTTGTTCGGTGTTTTTCTTATAGATATCTATAAAATACATATATAATTAGTAAAGGAGATGGCCTAGCTTTCGATCCAAACCAGACCTTCGTCAGAGGCATAAACAAGAACAAACACAAACATATCCATTTATAGCAAAAAGAGGAGAAAAGGATTAAGGGAGAGTATCCAGAGTAAAGCGGGAAAATATAGCCAATCACAGTTATACATTTTCAAACAATGGGATGGCTAAGAACCAATCAGAGTAAAGTAGTGAGGACAAAGGATGGTCAGTGTGAAAAGCTGGATCAATGGACCATAAAGAAATACCGCATTGTAGGCATTACAATGCGGGAAGCATGAAAGGGTAGGATAAGAGGGCAAGCAGCATAAGATAAGGCAACAAACAATAGGGGGCAAGATAAAAGTAATTAAAGAATTATACAATTATAGAATTAAAGAACTATATAAAACATATATATATAAATAAATATTTATTCTCAGACGACCCTAATAAGATATACAAATCACATGATTGACTTTTTGGCACAGCTCAAACTGTTTTTCTTACCAAACAGACACTGGCCAATGACCAGTTAAGCAAAATATGGTACCTGAAAGAGAACAATCACAGAACATCTTGCCCCAAAAACATTTTAACAGGCACGGATTCCTTGGCAGCTTGCCACATAATTAATGCAAAGTTATAAAAATCACTTTTCAAAGTCAAGTCGAAACGTGGATAAATTGAAAGCATTATGATTACATGTATTTTGTTAGTCGTGAGATATAAACCCCTAAGTTTACCGTGTAAAACAGTAAGTTACACACATGCAAATAGCGTTTAGCTTTTCGGTACAGACATTACGGAACAGGCGTTATAATACTCAGTTCTAATTACAAGTATTGTTATATAAAAAAATTCATACTATCGTGAATGCAAAATACTGAGTTTGCAAAGAGTCGCAGTATTCAGGTCTAAAGTGTACTTTAGCTTGTGATTTCTAGTTGTTGTTGATGAGGCTGTTGCGGCTGCAGATGCTGATACTGGTGTTGCTGGTTCTAGTTGATATTGTTTGGAGGCTGATGCTACTGAATATGTTGTTATTTGAGTTGAGTCGTTAAATTTTATTGTAACATTTTGTTTGTTTACTTTACAGATACATATGTTCGTAAAACATCCGGTGAAAAGAAAAGACAAAGAATTGGTAATACATTTGTAACAAGTTCTGGTATTTTATTCTTTGTTAAGCGCTTTTTGGTTTATATTTTAGATGTAAGGCGCTATATAAGGACTATTAATTTCCGTAAGAATATTAAGTTTGTTACTTTTCTTTAGCTTTACGGGTTTGTTCTGATATGCATGACTTTTATGTGTTTTCTTTTCGATGAAGGCTGTTTTGGGGTTATATTTAAGACAACCTTGTCCGCAAGGAATACAATGTTGTGTTTTACTTTTGTATTATCTTAACGTAGTTTTACCCTATCATTTTTCTTTTAGTGAGAAAGGATCAACCAAAGACGCGGAAAATCGAGAAGGGAGGTAAGAGTCATGTTTTTGCTCGTTTCTTTGTTCCTTCAAAGTGTCCTAAAGAAAACTAAGCGGTCGGGAGTTAACAACAAGTATTGAAACTTTGATCTAGGTCTGGTGTTACATTCTTTAGGACAAAAGTACCGGTACATTCAAGATTTCCGTTTGGTTACCTTCGTGTGAATATGTGTTTTGTTCGGTGTTTTTCTTATAGATTTCTATAAAATACATATACAATCAGTAAAGGAGATGGCCTAGCTTTCGATCCAAACCAGACCTTCGTCAGAGGCATAAACAAGCACAAACACAAACATATCAATTTATAGCAAAAAGAGGCGCAAAGGATTAAGGGAGAGTATCCAGAGTAAAGCGGGAAAATATAGCCAATCAGAGTTATACATTTTCAAACAATGGGGTGGCTAAGAACCAATCAGAGTAAAGTAGTGAGGACAAAGGATGGTCAGTGTGAAAAGGTGGATCAATGGACCATAAAGAAATACCGCATTGTAGGCATTACAATGCGGGAAGCATGAAAGGGTAGGATAAGAGGGCAAGCAGCATAAGATAAGGCAACAAACAATAGGGGGCAAGATAAAAGTAATTAAAGAATTATACAATTATAGAATTATAGAATTATTTTTATAAAACATATATATATCAATAAATATTTATTCTCAGACGACCCTAATAAGATAAACAAATCACATGATTGACTTTTTGGCACAGCTCAAACTTTTTTTATTACCAAACAGACACTGGCCAATGACCAGTTTAGCAAAATATGGTACCTGAAAGAGAACAAACCACGGAGCATCTTGCCCCAAAAACATTTTAGCAGGCACGGATTCCTTGGCAGCTTGCCACAAAATTAATGCAAAGTTATAAAAATCACTTTTCAAAGTCAAGTCGAAACGTGGATAAATTGAAAGCATTATGATTACATGTATTTTGTTAGTCGTGAGATATAAACCCCTAAGTTTACCGTGTAAAAGAGTAAGTTACACACATGCAAATAGCTTTTAGCTTTTCGGTGAAGACATTACGAAGCAAGTGTTACACGACTCATTTCTAATTACAAGTATTGTCATATAAAAAAAGTCATACTATCGTGAATGCAAAATACTGAGTTTTCAAAGAGTCGCAGTATTCAGGTCTAAAGTGTACTTTAGCTTGTGATTTCTAGTTGTTGTTGATGAGGCTGTTGCGGCTGCAGATGCTGATGCTGGTGTTGCTGGTTCTAGTTGATATTGTTTGGAGGCTGGTGCTACTGAATATGTTGTTAATGGATTTGAGTCGTTTAAATTTATTGTAACATTTTGTTTGTTTACTTTACAGATACATATGTTCGTAAAACATCTGGTGAAAAGAAAAGACAAAGAATTGGTAATACATTTGTAACAAGTTCTGGTATTTTATTCTTTGTTAAGCGCTTTTTGGTTTATATTTTAGATGTAAGGCGCTATATAAGGACTATTAATTTCCGTAAGAATATTAAGTTTGTTACTTTTCTTTAGCTTTACGGGTTTGTTCTGATATGCATGACTTTTATGTGTTTTCTTTTCGATGAAGGCTGTTTTGGGGTTATATTTAAGACAACCTTGTCCGCAAGGAATACAATGTTGTGTTTTACTTTTGTATTATCTTAACGTAGTTTTACCCTATCATTTTTCTTTTAGTGAGAAAGGATCAACCAAAGACGCGGAAAATCGAGAAGGGAGGTAAGAGTCATGTTTTTGCTCGTTTCTTTGTTCCTTCAAAGTGTCCTAAAGAAAACTAAGCGGTCGGGAGTTAACAACAAGTATTGAAACTTTGATCTAGGTCTGGTGTTACATTCTTTAGGACAAAAGTACCGGTACATTCAAGATTTCCGTTTGGTTACCTTCGTGTGAATATGTGTTTTGTTCGGTGTTTTTCTTATAGATTTCTATAAAATACATATACAATCAGTAAAGGAGATGGCCTAGCTTTCGATCCAAACCAGACCTTCGTCAGAGGCATAAACAAGCACAAACACAAACATATCAATTTATAGCAAAAAGAGGCGCAAAGGATTAAGGGAGAGTATCCAGAGTAAAGCGGGAAAATATAGCCAATCAGAGTTATACATTTTCAAACAATGGGGTGGCTAAGAACCAATCAGAGTAAAGTAGTGAGGACAAAGGATGGTCAGTGTGAAAAGGTGGATCAATGGACCATAAAGAAATACCGCATTGTAGGCATTACAATGCGGGAAGCATGAAAGGGTAGGATAAGAGGGCAAGCAGCATAAGATAAGGCAACAAACAATAGGAGGCAAGATAAAAGTAATTAAAGAATTATACAATTATAGAATTATAGAATTATTTTTATAAAACATATATATATCAATAAATATTTATTCTCAGACGACCCTAATAAGATAAACAAATCACATGATTGACTTTTTGGCACAGCTCAAACTTTTTTTATTACCAAACAGACACTGGCCAATGACCAGTTTAGCAAAATATGGTACCTGAAAGAGAACAAACCACGGAGCATCTTGCCCCAAAAACATTTTAGCAGGCACGGATTCCTTGGCAGCTTGCCACAAAATTAATGCAAAGTTATAAAAATCACTTTTCAAAGTCAAGTCGAAACGTGGATAAATTGAAAGCATTATGATTACATGTATTTTGTTAGTCGTGAGATATAAACCCCTAAGTTTACCGTGTAAAAGAGTAAGTTACACACATGCAAATAGCTTTTAGCTTTTCGGTGAAGACATTACGAAGCAAGTGTTACACGACTCATTTCTAATTACAAGTATTGTCATATAAAAAAAGTCATACTATCGTGAATGCAAAATACTGAGTTTTCAAAGAGTCGCAGTATTCAGGTCTAAAGTGTACTTTAGCTTGTGATTTCTAGTTGTTGTTGATGAGGCTGTTGCGGCTGCAGATGCTGATGCTGGTGTTGCTGGTTCTAGTTGATATTGTTTGGAGGCTGGTGCTACTGAATATGTTGTTAATGGATTTGAGTCGTTTAAATTTATTGTAACATTTTGTTTGTTTACTTTACAGATACATATGTTCGTAAAACATCTGGTGAAAAGAAAAGACAAAGAATTGGTAATACATTTGTAACAAGTTCTTGAATTTTATTCTTTGTTAAGTGCTTTTTGGTTTATATTTTAGTTGTACGGCGCTATATTAGGTCTATTAATTTCCAATAGATTATTAAGTTTGTTACTTTTCTGTAGCTTTACGGGTTTGTTCTGATATGAATGACTTTTAATGCGCTTTCTTTTCGACGAAGGCTGATTTGTATTTGTTGTGGGGTTTTTTTCGACAAATTTGTCAGCAAAGAATACAATGTTGTGTTTTACTTTTTTATTATCCTGACATAGTTTACCCTATCATTTTTCTTTTAGTGAGAAAGGATCAACCAAAGACGCGGAAAATCGAGAAGGGAGGTAAGAGTCATGTTTTTGCTCGTTTCTTTGTTCCTTCAAGTTGTCCTTAAGAAAACTAAGCTGTCGGGAGTTAACAACAAGTATTGAACTTTGATCTAGGTCTGGTGTTACATTCTTTAGGACAAAAGTACCGGTACATTCAAGATTTCCGTTTGGTAACCTTCATGTGAATATGTGTTTTGTTCGGTGTTTTTCTTATAGATATCTATAAAATACATATACAATTAGTAAAGGAGATGGCCTAGCTTTCGATCCAAGCCAGACCTTCGTCAGAGGCATAAACAAGAACAAACACAAACATATCCATTTATAGCAAAAAGAGGAGAAAAGGATTAAGGGAGAGTATCCAGAGTAAAGCGGGAAAATATAGCCAATCACAGTTATACATTTTCAAACAATGGGGTGGCTAAGAACCAATCAGAGTAAAGTAGTGAGGACAAAGGATGGTCAGTGTGAAAAGGTGGATCAATGGACCATTAAGAAGTACCGCATTGTAGGCATTACAATGCGGGAAGCATGAAAGGGTAGGATAAGAGGGCAAGCAGCATAAAATAAGGCAACAAACAATAGGAGGCAAGATAAAAGTAATTAAAGAATAATACAATTATAGAATTAAAGAATTATATTTTAAAGTTTACTTTAGCTTGTGATTTCTAGTTGTTGTTGATGAGGCTGTTGCGGCTGCAGATGCTGATACTGGTGTTGCTGGTTCTAGTTGATATTGTTTGGAGGCTGGTGCTACTGTAACTATCAGTAAATCCCCTAGCGGCATTGCTACGGATGTATACAGCAAACCCACTGACACCCACCAGTACCTTCTCTCTAACAGTTGCCACCCCAGTCACTGTAAGAAGGCAATAGCTTACAGTCAGGCCTTGCGCATAAGACGTATCTGCTCCACAGATACCCTATACAAAAGGCGCTCATCGGACCTCAGGAAACACCTTGTTTCTAGAGGTCACATCGAACGCAGGGTTCAACTTGCCATCAACAAGGCCCTCAGTATACCACGCCATACTCTTTTGGCCAACAAGGGGTCCAGAAAAGTCCCGACCAATAGAGTTGCCCTGGTCACCACCTACCACCCTAAACTACCCAAACTCTCCTCAATCCTCAATGGTAGAATGGATATTCTCCATTCATCTAAGAGGATGCGCTCAGCAATCCCTGAGAACCCCATGGTTGCTTTCCGCCGCCCTAAAAACCTGGGAGACATTCTAGTCAGGGCCAAACTCCCCCCAGGTACAGGCCAAACACCACCACTAACAGAGATACAGGGTTGTCACAAGTGTACCCGCTCTAAATGTAGAACCTGTCTCTACATCAAACCTGCACTTAAAGTGAAGAGTCATAGCACTGGCTCTTCTTACAATATCAAGACCGACTCCCTATGTAGCACACCCAATGTGGTCTATGTTATATCTTGTAAAAGATGTGGACTACAGTATGTGGGAGAGACTAAGACCAAACTCAGTCTTCGCTTTGCGAACCATGTCTCTTCCATAAAGACCAAGAAACTGTACCCCGTCTCCATCCACTTCAACAGCCTTAATCACAGCGTCAAAGATGTTGAACTCATCGTGATTGAGGCTTGCAATGGTGACGACACACACCGCAAACTCAGAGAATCACACTGGATTCACCAACTCAAGACAGTCCAACCCTTTGGACTCAACGTAAACACTGGTGTTAAATAAATTCCCACCACACTCCTTCCACCTTTGCTTGTTTTTTTCTTCGATATAACATAAATACAATAACTGTAAATAACAAGTTCTCTCCACTAGTCTATTTTTAAGATTTTTCTCTCGCTTACTTCATTGGTACAAAATAGATACAGTTATTGTCATTTACATGTTCCCTACACTTTTCTCTCTCTCAAAAAGTTTTTTAAAAATCAACCTGTCTATAACCTATTCCCTCTCCAGATGAATTAATAACCTGCTCTCTTAGCAGGTTCCTCTTGCTTGGTTTTAACCTCTTACACTGATTCTTTTATTCTATAATTACTTTGATCTTGCCTCCTATTGTTAGTTGCATTTTCTTATGTGGCTTGCCCTCTAATCTTACCCTTTCATGCTTCCCGCATTGTAATGCCTACAATGCGGCACCACCTTTATGGTCCACAGGTCCAGTGATCCAGCCTTTCACACTGACCATCCTTTGTTCCCTCACTTCTTCCCTCTTATTGGTTCTTAGCCAGTTAATTCACAACTCTGATTGGCTATATTTTCCCGCTTTTTTCTGGATACTCTCCCTTAATCCTTTGCTCCTCTTTTTGCTATAAATGGAAATGTTTGTGTTTGTTCTTGTTTATGCCTCTGACGAAGGTCCGGATTGGATCGAAAGCTAAGGCCATCTCCCCTACTAATATTAAACATATATATATAAATAAATATTTATTCTCAGACGACCCTAATAAGATATACAAATCACATGATTGACTTTTTGGCACAGCTCAAACTGTTTTTCTTACCAAACAGGCACTGGCCAATGACCAGTTTAGCAAAATATGGTACGTGAAAGAGAACAAATCACGGAGCATCTTGCCCCAAAAACATTTTAACAGGCACGGATTCCTTGGCAGCTTGCCACATAATTAATGCAAAGTTATAAAAATCACTTTTCAAAGTCAAGTCGAAACGTGGATAAATTGAAAGCATTATGATGACATGTATTTTGTTAGTCGTGAGATATAAGCCCCTAAGTTTACCGTGTAAAACAGTAAGTTACACACATGCAAATAGCGTTTAGCTTTTCGGTACAGACATTACGGAACAGGCGTTATACGACTCATTTCTAATTACAAGTATTGTTATATAAAAAAATTCATACTATCGTGAATGCAAAATACTGAGTTTGCAAAGAGTCGCAGTATTCAGGTCTAAAGTGTACTTTAGCTTGTGATTTCTAGTTGTTGTTGATGAGGCTGTTGCGGCTGCAGATGCTGATACTGGTGTTGCTGGTTCTAGTTGATATTGTTTGGAGGCTGGTGCTACTGAATATGTTGTTATTTGAGTTGAGTCGTTTAATTTTATTGTAACATTTTGTTTGTTTACTTTACAGATACATATGTTCGTAAAACATCTGGTGAAAAGAAAAGACAAAGAATTGGTAATACATTTGTAACAAGTTCTTGAATTTTATTCTTTGTTAAGTGCTTTTTGGTTTATATTTTAGTTGTACGGCGCTATATTAGGTCTATTAATTTCCAATAGATTATTAAGTTTGTTACTTTTCTGTAGCTTTACGGGTTTGTTCTGATATGAATGACTTTTAATGCGCTTTCTTTTCGACGAAGGCTGATTTGTATTTGTTGTGGGTTTTTTTTTCGACAAATTTGTCAGCAAAGAATACAATGTTGTGTTTTACTTTTTTATTATCCTGACATAGTTTACCCTATCATTTTTCTTTTAGTGAGAAAGGATCAACCAAAGACGCGGAAAATCGAGAAGGGAGGTAAGAGTCATGTTTTTGCTCGTTTCTTTGTTCCTTCAAGTTGTCCTTAAGAAAACTAAGCTGTCGGGAGTTAACAACAAGTATTGAACTTTGATCTAGGTCTGGTGTTACATTCTTTAGGACAAAAGTACCGGTACATTCAAGATTTCCGTTTGGTAACCTTCATGTGAATATGTGTTTTGTTCGGTGTTTTTCTTATAGATATCTATAAAATACATATACAATTAGTAAAGGAGATGGCCTAGCTTTCGATCCAAGCCAGACCTTCGTCAGAGGCATAAACAAGAACAAACACAAACATATCCATTTATAGCAAAAAGAGGAGAAAAGGATTAAGGGAGAGTATCCAGAGTAAAGCGGGAAAATATAGCCAATCACAGTTATACATTTTCAAACAATGGGGTGGCTAAGAACCAATCAGAGTAAAGTAGTGAGGACAAAGGATGGTCAGTGTGAAAAGGTGGATCAATGGACCATAAAGAAATACCGCATTGTAGGCATTACAATGCGGGAAGCATGAAAGGGTAGGATAAGAGGGCAAGCAGCATAAAATAAGGCAACAAACAATAGGAGGCAAGATAAAAGTAATTAAAGAATAATACAATTATAGAATTAAAGAATTATATTTTAAAGTTTACTTTAGCTTGTGATTTCTAGTTGTTGTTGATGAGGCTGTTGCGGCTGCAGATGCTGATACTGGTGTTGCTGGTTCTAGTTGATATTGTTTGGAGGCTGGTGCTACTGAATATGTTGTTATTTGAGTTGAGTCGTTTAATTTTATTGTAACATTTTGTTTGTTTACTTTACAGATACATATGTTCGTAAAACATCCGGTGAAAAGAAAAGACAAAGAATTGGTAATACATTTGTAACAAGTTCTGGTATTTTATTCTTTGTTAAGCGCTTTTTGGTTTATATTTTAGATGTAAGGCGCTATATAAGGACTATTAATTTCCGTAAGAATATTAAGTTTGTTACTTTTCTTTAGCTTTACGGGTTTGTTCTGATATGCATGACTTTTATGTGTTTTCTTTTCGATGAAGGCTGTTTTGGGGTTATTTTTAAGACAACCTTGTCCGCAAAGAATACAATGTTGTGTTTTACTTTTGTATTATCTTAACGTAGTTTTACCCTATCATTTTTCTTTTAGTGAGAAAGGATCAACCAAAGACGCGGAAAATCGAGAAGGGAGGTAAGAGTCATGTTTTTGCTCGTTTCTTTGTTCCTTCAAAGTGTCCTAAAGAAAACTAAGCGGTCGGGAGTTAACAAGAAGTATTGAAACTTTGATCTAGGTCTGGTGTTACATTCTTTAGGACAAAGGTACCGGTACATTCAAGATTTCTGTATGGTTACCTTCGTTTGAATATGTGTTTTGTTCGGTGTTTTTCTTATATATGTTTATTATATAATATGTGTATATATAAGTAGGCCCCCAACAAAAATTATATATATTTATTCTCAGACGACCCCGATAAGATAAGCAAAGCAACTGATTGACTTTTTGGCACATCTCAAACTGTTTTTATTACCAAACAGACACTAGCCAATGACCAATTTAGCAAAATCTGGTACGTGAAAGAGAACAAATTACGGAGCATCTTGCCTCAAAAACATTTTACCGGCACGGATTCCTTGGCAGCTTGCCACATAATTAATGCAAAGTTGTAAAAATCACTTTTCAAAATCAAGTCGAAACGTTGATAAATTGAAAGCATTATGATTACATGTATTTTGTTAGTCTTGAGATATACGCCCCCAAGTTAACTGTGTAAGTAAGTTATATACATGCACAATTCTTTTAGGTTTTTGGTAAAGACATGTCGTAGCCGATGTTACGACCCACTTCTACAATTACAAGTGTTGTTCAAGATGTTAATACTATCGTGCATGCAAAATGCATCTACTGAGATTGCAAAGATTCTTACTATTAAGGTCCAAAGCTTACTGGGTCGTTCACACATTATTACATGTTTACCTTACAGATACATATGTTGGTAAAACAACCAATACAAAGACAAGACAGAAACAACGTAATGTATTTTTATTTCTTTAAAATTTAGTAATTTGTTTGTGGTTTATGTTTTACTTCTGGAAAATTATTTATTTATTCGAGGAAGGCTGTTTCAAACAAAGCGGCAGGCGTGACAGCAGTAGGACTGTTTTTTTTATTATCTTAGCTTACTCTAACATTTTCTTTCAGCAACAAAGAAACAAATAAATACGGGGACAGTCCGGAGTGAACAAAAAGTCAAGTTTTTGCTCCTGTTTACTATTTCGACAACTATGCTAAATAATTTGTACAATGCAGCAGTTCTTACTGTTGCAGTTAGACAAGAAGCTTACCTAATATTCTATGCAACTATGTAGACAACATTTTTGTGTACACAAATCCCTTGTTCCTATTTCAAAGAGTGCTTATCGAGAATGTTGCTTCCATAGAACTGATCTGTACTTGTTTTTTAATTAGACATACACATTGTTCTCTTTCCCGAAACCTTTCTTAGTTTTGAATTTTACGCTCTATACAGTTCGAGATTTTCCAAGTGACTGTATTCTTTTCGGAATCATGTTTGATGTTATTTCAATTAACAGTCAATTTGTTTAATTATGTTGCAGCTGAACAGGATGAAAAGACCTCGGATGCGTTTACCTCGGGAGGTATGTTTTTGTTTTATTTAGAATGTCCAGCTATGTTTATGTCGACAAAAACATATTTGTATATGCACTTTTGAACTTGTGGCTTCTTGTTCTAACAATGACGTTACAATAAACACCGTAATATCGAGTCAAAGTATCACCAACTGTGTCTATCTATGGATCACATTACTACGTTAAAGTCTAATAGTCAGGGATTGTGTTGAATTTGTAGTGGTTGAATCTGTCGGTGCGATTGTCTTCAGTTATAGGAACTCGATTTTAATGTGCGCTTAGACGTTCAAAAACCAGATGTTAAAAGGCACGAGGTTGCCCAGGTGCACCTAACAAATAAGTGAGTCTGCGCTAAGCGCGGATAGTAGCCCATGACCAAGTGGGCATGTGCGTTTGCCTAAGCCTTAAGTTAACGTCATAATCATGCCAACGTAAGCCGGTACGCTGCAGTGCAAACAATATCGGCATTACCTGAGCAATAAGAGACTTTTGTTGGACACTAGGTGGCAGTAGACTTACCATGATCAAATGATCTAGTATGAAGTATAACTTTTGAGTGTAATGCTGTGAATCTTGTGGCCTACAAATTGTGATTTGACGGTTCGCTAAGAAGATTTTTTTAATTAGTTGAACCGGTTGTAGTTAAGTCTTTTATTAATAGGTGTCTAATGTTTTCTCCATATTTAATATATTTTACAGACTGGCCCGATTATCTGGTAGCCTTTTAGATTGGGTTTAAACGTAAATTAGTCAAACTAGTACGAAGATGAATAATTATTTTTCAGAGGAAATGAAACACTTTTGATCAGACCTGCCTTTTTCGTTACAAGGCTTTCCTTAACCAAATGATCCTTGTCCCGGTCCTTCAGCTGGATGAGCTACTGCGCCAGCAGTCTACGGTTGAGTAAAACATACCGGCATAGCGTTTAAAATAGATCAATCTGGAAAAATTTGCAAAAGTTAACCCAAAAGGCTGCTTAAACGAGAGCACTTTACACGCAACGCCAAAATCTGACAAATTATCCACTTGTACTGAGCACTAATTAACTTCGACCGGGCTGAACCGCAGACATTTTTATTGTACCAAGTATCCGGCCGGCCCTGTTCCGGGGTGTTTCTTGGTAATAAGTTATTTGGAGTTACACAAATTTAGCCTAAAATGTCAAATCCACACACCTTTTCCCTTTAGTGCATGCATCGATGAGTTATCACTCTCAACGACTGCATATCGATACAATTTTGTAAAAAAAGTGCAGTATCAGATCAAAATCAAGAAGACCTAGTATACAGTGTTCTGAGATATGTTTCTTTGGTTGTTTTTCTCTGCCATCTTTAGGAGTGGAAGTAGTAGACTGGCAAGAAAGAAAGTGTGAAGTAAACTTTAATGATAAACTCGAGGATATCCTTACCTTGGAGTATGAAGATGGCAAAGTATTGATAATTGGTAAGTGTTGTTATTTATTTGAAAATCGGCGTCAAGTTGTTTGATTTGCTAGTACATTGCATGATAACTCTTCCTCTGCAGTCAATAATCAAACACTTCGTTCCTTTTCGTTTTCAATTTTCTCGTAGATGTTACCAGCACAAGAATGTCTATCACAGACCAGAGTGGTAAAGAACTGGCTTCGAAATCGTTGGAAGATAAAGTTCGGGGGAACCGTTTGGGATTCACTATCTACTTGATTACTGGAGGCTTAAAAATTCAACTGGAAAATGAACAGCGACCTTTCCTGGTGTATTATAGGAAGGGAAGATCATCTACGTGTACTAGATTGAAAGAGCAATACAGATCGACAACATGTAAGATTCCAATCATTACAATGATGTTAACATATATGAGTGTTTGCTTTACACATTTTTAAAGAAATTAGCAAATCTGCTTTTCTTATTTGCAGGGAGCAAATCTAAACAAGTAAATGTTGGAGGTAAGTATTTTCTTTGTTTTGTACAAAATGCAGTAATTATTGTATGGTTCCTTGATGTCAACTGTAATAACGAAAGTCGTCTCTCACCTTTTACGCATTTTGTTTGACTGATTTAATGGGGTTTTTTTTCAGAATCACAACGAAAGGAGAAAATTCAACGACTTAAAAGAAAACAACGAGGTAAGATATTGGTAATGGTCAAACACTTTTCAATGTATGGCTTGCAAATAAGTACCGTACATGTTTTTAAACAATGCGAAAACTATAGATGTTAGCAAAATGGCATTCTTCTGTATATCGGAAGGAGTATAATTATCTCGTTGTGTTGTTTTTCAAATCAAAGAACAAAAACACTTTACAATTTCAGAACGAATCAGAAATAATAATATTCTTCTAATAATGATAAACATTTCTTCCAGGGAGTGGAACTAGCAGTAAAAGTAGCAGTGAAAGTGGCAGTAAAGAACGACTGAACTCAGGTAAGTGGCTACCGACTGGGGCTCCGTGTCACAATGGTTGTAGTGTATCCAATTGATCGCATGAAAATTCCAATACTGGAATCAGTCCTGAAAAGTTCTAACTTAGAAATGATGATGAAAAACCCTCAGTTTCTGGAATGCATTTGGACGAGAGTCTTTTTTACGTTATTGCTACGTGTACTTCATTTCAAGGATGAAACCTTTACACTACAGGTGGTAATTTGCATAAAGATATCAGCAAATCTTCTTTTCTTATTTGCAGGGAACAAATCTAAAAGGGTTCAACGAATAAATGTTGGAGGTAAGTATTTTATTTGTTTTTTACAAAACGCAGTAGTTATTGTATGGTTCCAAAAGGTCAACTGTAATAACGGTAGTCGTCTATCACCTTTTACCCATTTCGTTTGAATGATTTAATGTTTTTGTTTTATAGCAACAGAACGAAAGGGGACAATTCAACGACCTAAAAGAAAACAACGAGGTAAGATATTAGTAATTATAACCAGGGAGAGGTTAAGGAAAGCCTTGTAACGAAAAAGGCAGGTCTGATCAAAAGTGTTTCATTTCCTCTCAAAAATAATTATTCATCTTCGTACTAGTTTGACTAATTTACGTTTAAACCCAATCTAAAAGGCTACCAGATAATCGGGCCAGCCTGTAAAATATATTAAATATGGAGAAAACATTAGACACCTATTAATAAAAGACTTAACTACAACCAGTTCAACTAATTAAAAAAATCTTCTTAGCGAACCGTCAAATCACGATTTGTAGGCCACAAGATTCACAGCATTACACTCAAAAGTTATACTTCATACTAGATCATTCAAATGCAAGTTCAACTATTTCTCAGTAATCCAATACGTATATGGAAAGACTGCAAGTTCAATCATCACTATTCCAGTCCATGCACGAGGATTTATATAACAACACTTTGCCAACTAATACTTTCAGATAAAAACTCTTCGTGGTAGTTTAAATATTCTGTACCTTCAATAAATAACAGAATCGTTGGTGACTTGATGGTACGAAGAAGTTCCCGTCACAAAGTGGTCGGTATTTAACTGAAGACAAATATGTCATACATTCTGATAATTAAAAATTAGGTCAGGGCCTACACGACGTGGAACATGAAAGTAGTAATTTGCCGAATAGTTATTTATCTCATGTATTGTATTGCTCTGATACCGGTAGGTCCCACACCGTTTGTTACTGGAAATAACTTGACTGGTATTGAATACAATTTACAAGCGGGTCATAACTTTGATTGTTCTTAATAAATACACAAAGAATAGGTTCAGTCTCAACTATATGCCATCTTCAACATATGAAACAGTTCCTGCCATATTTCTTTAGCATTTCTATTACGAGAGTACCCCGGCGTTTTTAACAATTCTTTTATTAACAAAATGTACGGCAATTGAACATAACACATTGTAATTACATTGCAGCGTTTACAATAATTATTTCCTACATTTTGACTCACCAATTCATTGCTTGAACGCCATACTGTTGTAAAAGTTTAGCCCCCCAAAGTCGCAACTTATATAAAACTAATTTGGCTGAACTTAACAAACTAAGAAACGGAAACATAACTGCTCCCTACAGTCGACCTCTCGTCTTGACGGCAATTGCAGGAATGACTCCCAATTTCCAGAAAAGAGGGTACATGCATTGCTAATTGAATTCAGGTATTTCAGCTATGACGTCCAGTCATATTCAAATGTTTGTGTCTATTGGGTCCCATGCTCAGAATTTACTTAACCTATTAGATGAATACTCTCTCAGCGGATTTATTATCTAACAAATTCCATTTCTTCCTTCATCGCAACTCAGTATTTAATTTACGGGTGTGGCATTAATGAATAACTTAAAATACTTTCTTGTACGTAATCAATGAACAAATATTCGAGATCAGCTGGTTACATAATCGTAAAACACTTTTCAATGTAGGGCTTGCAAACAAGTACTTTACATGGTTTTAAACGATGCGAGATCAAATAGATGTTAGCAAAATGGCATTATTCTTTATTTCGGAAGGAGTATAATTATCTCGTTGTGCTGTTTTTCAAATTAAAGAACAAAAACACTTTACAATTTCAGAACGAATTAGAAATAATAATATTCTTCTAATAATGATAAACATTTCTTCCAGGGAGTGGAACTAGCAGTAAAAGTAGCAGTGGAAGTGGCAGTAAAGAACGATTGAGCTCAGGTAAGTGGCTACTGACTGGGGCTCCGTGTCACATTGGTTGTAGTGTATCCAAATGGTCGCGAGGAAATTCCAATACTGGAACCAGTCCTGAAAAGTTCTAACTTAGAAATGATGATGAAAAATCCTCAGTTTCTGGAATGCATTTGGACGAGAGTCTTTTTTACGTTATTGCTAGGTGTACTTCATTTCAAGGATGAAACCTTTACACTACAGGTGGTAATTTGCATAAAGATATCAGCAAATCTTCTTTTCTTATTTGCAGGGAACAAATCTAAAAGGGTTCAACGAATAAATGTTGGAGGTAAGTATTTTATTTGTTTTTTACAAAACGCAGTAGTTATTGTATGGTTCCATAAGGTCAACTGTAATAACGGTAGTCGTCTCTCACCTTTTACCCATTTCGTTTGAATGATTTAATGTTTTTGTTTTATAGCAACAGAACGAAAGGAGACAATTCAACGACCTACAAGAAAACAACGAGGTA
The DNA here is from genome assembly GCA_023634235.1 of Pisaster brevispinus. Classification (NCBI taxonomy): domain Eukaryota; kingdom Metazoa; phylum Echinodermata; class Asteroidea; order Forcipulatida; family Asteriidae; genus Pisaster; species Pisaster brevispinus. Next base: position 20,859,917 of record JAMKCF010000010.1, on the reverse strand, counting down.
AGATATTAGTAATTATAGCCAGGGAGAGGTTAAGGAAAGCCTTGTAACGAAAAATGCAGGTCTGATCAAAAATGTTTCATTTTCTCAGAAAAATAATTAATCATCTTTGTACTAGTTTGACTAAATTACGTTTAAACCCAATCCATAAGGCTACCAGATAATCGGGGCAGTCTGTAAGAGAAAACATTAGACACATATTAATAAAAGACTTAACTACAACCGGTTCAGCTAATAAAAACATCTTCTTAGCGAACCGTCAAATCACGATTTGTAGGCCACAAGATTCACAGCATTACACTCAACAGTCATACTTCATACTAGATCATTCAAATGCAAGTTCAACTATTTCTCAGTAATCCAATACGTATATGGAATGACTGCAAGTTCAATCATCACTATTCCAGTCCATGCACGAGGATTTATATAACAACACTTTGCCAACTAATACTTTCAGATAAAAACTCTTCGTGGTAGTTTAAATATTCCGTACCTTCAATAAATAACAGAATCGTTGGTGACTTGATGGTACGAAGAAGTTCCCGTCACAAAGTGGTCGGTATTTAACTGAAGACAAATAAATGTCATACATTCTGATAATTAATAATTAGGTACGCGACGTGGAACATGAAAGTAGTAATTTGCCGAATAGTTATTTATCTCATGTATTGTATTGCTCTAGAAATTACCGGTAGGTCCCACACCATTTGTTACTGGAAATAATTTGACTGGTATTGAATACAATTTACAAGCGGGTCATAACTTTGATTGTTCTTAATAAATACACAAAGAATAGGTTCAGTCTCAACTATATGCCATCTTCAACATATGAAACAGTTCCTGCCATATTTCTTTAGCATTTCTATTACGAGAGTACCCCGGCGTTTTTAACAATTCTTTTATTAACAAAATATACGGCAATTGAACATAACACATTGTAATTACATTGCAGCGTTTACAATAATTATTTCCTACATTTTGACTCACCAATTCATTGCTTGAACGCCATACTGTTGTAATAGTTTAGCCCCCCAAAGTCGCAACTTATATAAAACTAATTTGGCTGAACTTAACAAACTAAGAAACGGAAACATAACTGCTCCCTACAGTCGACCTCTCGTCTTGACGGCAATTGCAGGAATGACTCCCATTTTCCAGAAAAGAGGGTACATGCATTGCTAAGTGACTTAAGGTATTTCAGCTATGACGTCCAGTCATATTCAAATGTTTGTGTCTATTGGGTCCCATGCTCAGAATTTACTTAACCTATTAGATGAATACTCTCTCAGCGGATTTATTATCTAACAAATTCCATTTCTTCCTTCATCGCAACTCAGTATTTAATTTACGGGTGTGGCATTAATGAATAACTTAAAATACTTTCTTGTACGTAATCAATGAACAAATATTCGAGATCAGCTGGTTACATAATCGTAAAACACTTTTCAATGTAGGGCTTGCAAACAAGTACTTTACATGGTTTTAAACGATGCGAGATCAAATAGATGTTAGCAAAATGGCATTCTTCTGTATCTCGGAAGGAGTATAATTATCTCGTTGTGTTGTTTTTCAAATCAAAGAACAAAAACACTTTACAATTTCAGAACGAATCAGAAATAATAATATTCTTCTAATAATGATAAACATTTCTTCCAGGGAGTGGAACTAGCAGTAAAAGTAGCAGTGAAAGTGGCAGTAAAGAACGATTGAGCTCAGGTAAGTGGCTACCAACTGGGGCTCCGTGTCACATTGGTTGTAGTGTATCCAACTGGTCGCGAGGAAATTCCAATACTGGGATCAGTCCTGAAAAGTTCTAACTTAAAAGTGATGATGAAAAATCCTCAGTTTTTTTTAATGCATTTGGATGAGTGTTTTGTTAACGTTATTGCTAGATGTGTTTCACTTCGGGATGAAACCTTTGCACTACAGGTAGTAATTTGCCTTAAATGAATCAGCAAATTCTCTTTTTGTATTTGCAGAGAAAAAACTCAAAAGGGTTAAACGAATAAATGTTGCAGGTAAGTATTTTATTTGTTTGTACAAAATGCAATAATTATTGTACGGTTCCTTGATTTCAAGTGTAATAACGAAAGTCGTTTCTCACCTTTTACCCACTTCGTTTGACTGATTTTATGTGGGTTTTTTAATAGCCACGGAACGAAAGGAGACAATTCAACAACCTAAAAGAAAACCACAAGGTAAGATATTAGTAATCGTCAAATACTTTTCAATGTACGGCTTGCAAATAAGTACCGTACATGTTTTTAAACAATGCGAAAACAACTAGATGTTAGCAAAATGGCATTCTTCTGTATCTCGGAAGGAGTATAATTATCTCGTTGTGCTGTTTTTCAAATTAAAGAACAAAAACACTTTACAATTTCAGAACGAATCAGAAATAATAATATTCTTCTAATAATGATAAACATTTCTTCCAGGGAGTGGAACTAGCAGTAAAAGTAGCAGTGAAAGTGGCAGTAAAGAACGACTGAACTCAGGTAAGTGGCTACCGACTGGGGCTCCGTGTCACAATGGTTGTAGTGTATCCAATTGTTCGCGAGGAAATTCCAATACTGGAATCAGTCCTGAAAAATGATGATGAAAAATCCTCAGTTTCTGGAATGCATTTGGACGAGAGTCTTTTTTACGTTATTGCTACGTGTACTTCATTTCAAGGATGAAACCTTTACACTACAGGTGGTAATTTGCATAAAGATATCAGCAAATCTTCTTTTCTTATTTGCAGGGAACAAATCTAAAAGGGTTCAACGAATAAATGTTGGAGGTAAGTATTTTATTTGTTTTTTACAAAACGCAGTAGTTATTGTATGGTTCCAAAAGGTCAACTGTAATAACGGTAGTCGTCTATCACCTTTTACCCATTTCGTTTGAATGATTTAATGTTTTTGTTTTATAGCAACAGAACGAAAGGGGACAATTCAACGACCTAAAAGAAAACAACGAGGTAAGATATTAGTAATTATAACCAGGGAGAGGTTAAGGAAAGCCTTGTAACGAAAAAGGCAGGTCTGATCAAAAGTGTTTCATTTCCTCTCAAAAATAATTAATCATCTTCGTACTAGTTTGACTAATTTACGTTTAAACCCAATCTAAAAGGCTACCAGATAATCGGGCCAGTCTGTAAAATATATTAAATATGGAGAAAACATTAGACACCTATTAATAAAAGACTTAACTACAACCAGTTCAACTAATTAAAACATCTTCTTAGCGAACCGTCAAATCACGATTTGTAGGCCACAAGATTCACAGCATTACACTCAAAAGTTATACTTCATACTAGATCATTCAAATGCAAGTTCAACTATTTCTCAGTAATCCAATACGTATATGGAAAGACTGCAAGTTCAATCATCACTATTCCAGTCCATGCACGAGGATTTATATAACAACACTTTGCCAACTAATACTTTCAGATAAAAACTCTTCGTGGTAGTTTAAATATTCTGTACCTTCAATAAATAACAGAATCGTTGGTGACTTGATGGTACGAAGAAGTTCCCGTCACAAAGTGGTCGGTATTTAACTGAAGACAAATATGTCATACATTCTGATAATTAAAAATTAGGTCAGGGCCTACACGACGTGGAACATGAAAGTAGTAATTTGCCGAATAGTTATTTATCTGATGTATTGTATTGCTCTGATACCGGTTGGTCCCACACCATTTGTTACTGGAAATAACTTGACTGGTATTGAATACAATTTACAAGCGGGTCATAACTTTGATTGTTCTTAATAAATACACAAAGAATAGGTTCAGTCTCAACTATATGCCATCTTCAACATATGAAACAGTTCCTGCCATATTTCTTTAGCATTTCTATTACGAGAGTACCCCGGCGTTTTTAACAATTCTTTTATTAACAAAATGTACGGCAATTGAACATAACACATTGTAATTACATTGCAGCGTTTACAATAATTATTTCCTACATTTTGACTCACCAATTCATTGCTTGAACGCCATACTGTTGTAATAGTTTAGCCCCCCAAAGTCGCAACTTATATAAAACTAATTTGGCTGAACTTAACAAACTAAGAAACGGAAACATAACTGCTCCCTACAGTCGACCTCTCGTCTTGACGGCAATTGCAGGAATGACTCCCAATTTCCAGAAAAGAGGGTACATGCATTGCTAATTGAATTCAGGTATTTCAGCTATGACGTCCAGTCATATTCAAATGTTTGTGTCTATTGGGTCCCATGCTCAGAATTTACTTAACCTATTAGATGAATACTCTCTCAGCGGATTTATTATCTAACAAATTCCATTTCTTCCTTCATCGCAACTCAGTATTTAATTTACGGGTGTGGCATTAATGAATAACTTAAAATACTTTCTTGTACGTAATCAATGAACAAATATTCGAGATCAGCTGGTTACATAATCGTAAAACACTTTTCAATGTAGGGCTTGCAAACAAGTACTTTACATGGTTTTAAACGATGCGAGATCAAATAGATGTTAGCAAAATGGCATTCTTCTGTATCTCGGAAGGAGTATAATTATCTCGTTGTGTTGTTTTTCAAATCAAAGAACAAAAACACTTTACAATTTCAGAACGAATCAGAAATAATAATATTCTTCTAATAATGATAAACATTTCTTCCAGGGAGTGGAACTAGCAGTAAAGGTAGCAGTGGAAGTGGCAGTAAAGAACGATTGAGCTCAGGTAAGTGGCTACCAACTGGGGCTCCGTGTCACATTGGTTGTAGTGTATCCAACTGGTCGCGAGGAAATTCCAATACTGGGATCAGTCCTGAAAAGTTCTAACTTAAAAGTGATGATGAAAATCCTCAGTTTTTTTAATGCATTTGGATGAGTGTTTTGTTAACGTTATTGCTAGATGTGTTTCACTTCGGGATGAAACCTTTGCACTACAGGTAGTAATTTGCCTTAAATGAATCAGCAAATTCTCTTTTTGTATTTGCAGAGAAAAAACTCAAAAGGGTTAAACGAATAAATGTTGCAGGTAAGTATTTTATTTGTTTGTACAAAATGCAATAATTATTGTACGGTTCCTTGATTTCAAGTGTAATAACGAAAGTCGTTTCTCACCTTTTACCCACTTCGTTTGACTGATTTTATGTGGGTTTTTTAATAGCCACGGAACGAAAGGAGACAATTCAACAACCTAAAAGAAAACCACAAGGTAAGATATTAGTAATCGTCAAATACTTTTCAATGTACGGCTTGCAAATAAGTACCGTACATGTTTTTAAACAATGCGAAAACAACTAGATGTTAGCAAAATGGCATTATTCTTTATTTCGGAAGGAGTATAATTATCTCGTTGTGCTGTTTTTCAAATCAAAGAACAAAAACACTTTACAATTTCAGAACGAATTAGAAATAATAATATTCTTCTAATAATGATAAACATTTCTTCCAGGGAGTGGAACTAGCAGTAAAAGTAGCAGTGGAAGTGGCAGTAAAGAACGATTGAGCTCAGGTAAGTGGCTACTGACTGGGGCTCCGTGTCACATTGGTTGTAGTGTATCCAAATGGTCGCGAGGAAATTCCAATACTGGAACCAGTCCTGAAAAGTTCTAACTTAGAAATGATGATGAAAAATCCTCAGTTTCTGGAATGCATTTGGACGAGAGTCTTTTTTACGTTATTGCTAGGTGTACTTCATTTCAAGGATGAAACCTTTACACTACAGGTGGTAATTTGCATAAAGATATCAGCAAATCTTCTTTTCTTATTTGCAGGGAACAAATCTAAAAGGGTTCAACGAATAAATGTTGGAGGTAAGTATTTTATTTGTTTTTTACAAAACGCAGTAGTTATTGTATGGTTCCATAAGGTCAACTGTAATAACGGTAGTCGTCTCTCACCTTTTACCCATTTCGTTTGAATGATTTAATGTTTTTGTTTTATAGCAACAGAACGAAAGGAGACAATTCAACGACCTACAAGAAAACAACGAGGTAAGATATTAGTAATTATAGCCAGGGAGAGGTTAAGGAAAGCCTTGTAACGAAAAATGCAGGTCTGATCAAAAATGTTTCATTTTCTCAGAAAAATAATTAATCATCTTTGTACTAGTTTGACTAAATTACGTTTAAACCCAATCCATAAGGCTACCAGATAATCGGGGCAGTCTGTAAGAGAAAACATTAGACACATATTAATAAAAGACTTAACTACAACCGGTTCAGCTAATAAAAACATCTTCTTAGCGAACCGTCAAATCACGATTTGTAGGCCACAAGATTCACAGCATTACACTCAACAGTCATACTTCATACTAGATCATTCAAATGCAAGTTCAACTATTTCTCAGTAATCCAATACGTATATGGAATGACTGCAAGTTCAATCATCACTATTCCAGTCCATGCACGAGGATTTATATAACAACACTTTGCCAACTAATACTTTCAGATAAAAACTCTTCGTGGTAGTTTAAATATTCCGTACCTTCAATAAATAACAGAATCGTTGGTGACTTGATGGTACGAAGAAGTTCCCGTCACAAAGTGGTCGGTATTTAACTGAAGACAAATAAATGTCATACATTCTGATAATTAATAATTAGGTACGCGACGTGGAACATGAAAGTAGTAATTTGCCGAATAGTTATTTATCTCATGTATTGTATTGCTCTAGAAATTACCGGTAGGTCCCACACCATTTGTTACTGGAAATAATTTGACTGGTATTGAATACAATTTACAAGCGGGTCATAACTTTGATTGTTCTTAATAAATACACAAAGAATAGGTTCAGTCTCAACTATATGCCATCTTCAACATATGAAACAGTTCCTGCCATATTTCTTTAGCATTTCTATTACGAGAGTACCCCGGCGTTTTTAACAATTCTTTTATTAACAAAATGTACGGCAATTGAACATAACACATTGTAATTACATTGCAGCGTTTACAATAATTATTTCCTACATTTTGACTCACCAATTCATTGCTTGAACGCCATACTGTTGTAATAGTTTAGCCCCCCAAAGTCGCAACTTATATAAAACTAATTTGGCTGAACTTAACAAACTAAGAAACGGAAACATAACTGCTCCCTACAGTCGACCTCTCGTCTTGACGGCAATTGCAGGAATGACTCCCAATTTCCAGAAAAGAGGGTACATGCATTGCTAATTGAATTCAGGTATTTCAGCTATGACGTCCAGTCATATTCAAATGTTTGTGTCTATTGGGTCCCATGCTCAGAATTTACTTAACCTATTAGATGAATACTCTCTCAGCGGATTTATTATCTAACAAATTCCATTTCTTCCTTCATCGCAACTCAGTATTTAATTTACGGGTGTGGCATTAATGAATAACTTAAAATACTTTCTTGTACGTAATCAATGAACAAATATTCGAGATCAGCTGGTTACATAATCGTAAAACACTTTTCAATGTAGGGCTTGCAAACAAGTACTTTACATGGTTTTAAACGATGCGAGATCAAATAGATGTTAGCAAAATGGCATTCTTCTGTATCTCGGAAGGAGTATAATTATCTCGTTGTGTTGTTTTTCAAATCAAAGAACAAAAACACTTTACAATTTCAGAACGAATCAGAAATAATAATATTCTTCTAATAATGATAAACATTTCTTCCAGGGAGTGGAACTAGCAGTAAAGGTAGCAGTGGAAGTGGCAGTAAAGAACGATTGAGCTCAGGTAAGTGGCTACCAACTGGGGCTCCGTGTCACATTGGTTGTAGTGTATCCAACTGGTCGCGAGGAAATTCCAATACTGGGATCAGTCCTGAAAAGTTCTAACTTAAAAGTGATGATGAAAATCCTCAGTTTTTTTAATGCATTTGGATGAGTGTTTTGTTAACGTTATTGCTAGATGTGTTTCACTTCGGGATGAAACCTTTGCACTACAGGTAGTAATTTGCCTTAAATGAATCAGCAAATTCTCTTTTTGTATTTGCAGAGAAAAAACTCAAAAGGGTTAAACGAATAAATGTTGCAGGTAAGTATTTTATTTGTTTGTACAAAATGCAATAATTATTGTACGGTTCCTTGATTTCAAGTGTAATAACGAAAGTCGTTTCTCACCTTTTACCCACTTCGTTTGACTGATTTTATGTGGGTTTTTTAATAGCCACGGAACGAAAGGAGACAATTCAACAACCTAAAAGAAAACCACAAGGTAAGATATTAGTAATCGTCAAATACTTTTCAATGTACGGCTTGCAAATAAGTACCGTACATGTTTTTAAACAATGCGAAAACAACTAGATGTTAGCAAAATGGCATTATTCTTTATTTCGGAAGGAGTATAATTATCTCGTTGTGCTGTTTTTCAAATCAAAGAACAAAAACACTTTACAATTTCAGAACGAATTAGAAATAATAATATTCTTCTAATAATGATAAACATTTCTTCCAGGGAGTGGAACTAGCAGTAAAAGTAGCAGTGGAAGTGGCAGTAAAGAACGATTGAGCTCAGGTAAGTGGCTACTGACTGGGGCTCCGTGTCACATTGGTTGTAGTGTATCCAAATGGTCGCGAGGAAATTCCAATACTGGAACCAGTCCTGAAAAGTTCTAACTTAGAAATGATGATGAAAAATCCTCAGTTTCTGGAATGCATTTGGACGAGAGTCTTTTTTACGTTATTGCTAGGTGTACTTCATTTCAAGGATGAAACCTTTACACTACAGGTGGTAATTTGCATAAAGATATCAGCAAATCTTCTTTTCTTATTTGCAGGGAACAAATCTAAAAGGGTTCAACGAATAAATGTTGGAGGTAAGTATTTTATTTGTTTTTTACAAAACGCAGTAGTTATTGTATGGTTCCATAAGGTCAACTGTAATAACGGTAGTCGTCTCTCACCTTTTACCCATTTCGTTTGAATGATTTAATGTTTTTGTTTTATAGCAACAGAACGAAAGGAGACAATTCAACGACCTACAAGAAAACAACGAGGTAAGATATTAGTAATTATAGCCAGGGAGAGGTTAAGGAAAGCCTTGTAACGAAAAATGCAGGTCTGATCAAAAATGTTTCATTTTCTCAGAAAAATAATTAATCATCTTTGTACTAGTTTGACTAAATTACGTTTAAACCCAATCCATAAGGCTACCAGATAATCGGGGCAGTCTGTAAGAGAAAACATTAGACACATATTAATAAAAGACTTAACTACAACCGGTTCAGCTAATAAAAACATCTTCTTAGCGAACCGTCAAATCACGATTTGTAGGCCACAAGATTCACAGCATTACACTCAACAGTCATACTTCATACTAGATCATTCAAATGCAAGTTCAACTATTTCTCAGTAATCCAATACGTATATGGAATGACTGCAAGTTCAATCATCACTATTCCAGTCCATGCACGAGGATTTATATAACAACACTTTGCCAACTAATACTTTCAGATAAAAACTCTTCGTGGTAGTTTAAATATTCCGTACCTTCAATAAATAACAGAATCGTTGGTGACTTGATGGTACGAAGAAGTTCCCGTCACAAAGTGGTCGGTATTTAACTGAAGACAAATAAATGTCATACATTCTGATAATTAATAATTAGGTACGCGACGTGGAACATGAAAGTAGTAATTTGCCGAATAGTTATTTATCTCATGTATTGTATTGCTCTAGAAATTACCGGTAGGTCCCACACCATTTGTTACTGGAAATAATTTGACTGGTATTGAATACAATTTACAAGCGGGTCATAACTTTGATTGTTCTTAATAAATACACAAAGAATAGGTTCAGTCTCAACTATATGCCATCTTCAACATATGAAACAGTTCCTGCCATATTTCTTTAGCATTTCTATTACGAGATTACCCCGGCGTTTTTAACAATTCTTTTATTAACAAAATATACGGCAATTGAACATAACACATTGTAATTACATTGCAGCGTTTACAATAATTATTTCCTACATTTTGACTCACCAATTCATTGCTTGAACGCCATACTGTTGTAATAGTTTAGCCCCCCAAAGTCGCAACTTATATAAAACTAATTTGGCTGAACTTAACAAACTAAGAAACGGAAACACAACTGCTCCCTACAGTCGACCTCTCGTCTTGACGGCAATTGCAGGAATGACTCCCATTTTCCAGAAAAGAGGGTACATGCATTGCTAAGTGACTTAAGGTATTTCAGCTATGACGTCCAGTCATATTCAAATGTTTGTGTCTATTGGGTCCCATGCTCAGAATTTACTTAACCTATTAGATGAATACTCTCTCAGCGGATTTATTATCTAACAAATTCCATTTCTTCCTTCATCGCAACTCAGTATTTAATTTACGGGTGTGGCATTAATGAATAACTTAAAATACTTTCTTGTACGTAATCAATGAACAAATATTCGAGATCAGCTGGTTACATAATCGTAAAACACTTTTCAATGTAGGGCTTGCAAACAAGTACTTTACATGGTTTTAAACGATGCGAGATCAAATAGATGTTAGCAAAATGGCATTCTTCTGTATCTCGGAAGGAGTATAATTATCTCGTTGTGTTGTTTTTCAAATCAAAGAACAAAAACACTTTACAATTTCAGAACGAATCAGAAATAATAATATTCTTCTAATAATGATAAACATTTCTTCCAGGGAGTGGAACTAGCAGTAAAAGTAGCAGTGAAAGTGGCAGTAAAGAACGATTGAGCTCAGGTAAGTGGCTACCAACTGGGGCTCCGTGTCACATTGGTTGTAGTGTATCCAACTGGTCGCGAGGAAATTCCAATACTGGGATCAGTCCTGAAAAGTTCTAACTTAAAAGTGATGATGAAAAATCCTCAGTTTTTTTTAATGCATTTGGATGAGTGTTTTGTTAACGTTATTGCTAGATGTGTTTCACTTCGGGATGAAACCTTTGCACTACAGGTAGTAATTTGCCTTAAATGAATCAGCAAATTCTCTTTTTGTATTTGCAGAGAAAAAACTCAAAAGGGTTAAACGAATAAATGTTGCAGGTAAGTATTTTATTTGTTTGTACAAAATGCAATAATTATTGTACGGTTCCTTGATTTCAAGTGTAATAACGAAAGTCGTTTCTCACCTTTTACCCACTTCGTTTGACTGATTTTATGTGGGTTTTTTAATAGCCACGGAACGAAAGGAGACAATTCAACAACCTAAAAGAAAACCACAAGGTAAGATATTAGTAATCGTCAAATACTTTTCAATGTACGGCTTGCAAATAAGTACCGTACATGTTTTTAAACAATGCGAAAACAACTAGATGTTAGCAAAATGGCATTCTTCTGTATCTCGGAAGGAGTATAATTATCTCGTTGTGCTGTTTTTCAAATTAAAGAACAAAAACACTTTACAATTTCAGAACGAATTAGAAATAATAATATTCTTCTAATAATGATAAACATTTCTTCCAGGGAGTGGAACTAGCAGTAAAAGTAGCAGTGGAAGTGGCAGTAAAGAACGATTGAGCTCAGGTAAGTGGCTACTGACTGGGGCTCCGTGTCACAATGGTTGTAGTGTATCCAAATGGTCGCGAGGAAATTCCAATACTGGAACCAGTCCTGAAAAGTTCTAACTTAGAAATGATGATGAAAAACCCTCAGTTTCTTGAATGCATTCGGACGAGAGTCTTTTTTACGTTATTGCTAGGTGTACTTCATTTCAAGGATGAAACCTTTACACTACAGGTGGTAATTTGCATAAAGATATCAGCAAATCTTCTTTTCTTATTTGCAGGGAACAAATCTAAAAGGGTTAAACGAATAAATGTTGGAGGTAAGTATTTTATTTGTTTTTTACAAAACGCAGTAGTTATTGTATGGTTACATTAAGTCAACTGTAATAACGGTATTCGCCTCTCACCTTTTAACCATCTTATTTGATTGAATTAATGTTTTTGTTTTGTAGCAACGGTACAAAAGGAGACATTTCAACGCCCTCGAAGACAAAGAGGTGAGATCATTGTTATCGTCAAAAGCTTTTGATGTTGTTTTTATTTTGGAAAAGTAATGTATGCGTATTTCTTTTCGAGGAAGGCTGTTTCAAACAAAGTGACAGGCATGTCAAAAGTCAAGACTTTTTCTTTTGTATTATCCTGTCTAAGTTTACACTATCCTTTGCTATCAGCAAGAAAGATCAAATAAATACGCAGACAGTCAAGCAGGGACCAAAAAGTCAAGTTTTTGCTCCTTTTTATATTTCGACAATTATGCTAAATAGTTTGTACAATGCTGCAATTGTTATTGTTGCAATTTGACAAGTAGCCAACCTAATAATCTATGCAACTATGTAGACAACATTTTATTGTACACAAATCCCTTGTTCCTATTTCAAAGAGTGCTTATCGAGAATGTTGCTTCCATAGAACTGATTTGTGCTTGTTTTTTAATTAGACATACACATTTTATGTTCTCTTTCCCAAACCTTTCTTAGTTTTGAATTTTACACTCTATACAGTTCGAGATTTTCCAAGTGACTGTATTCTTTTTGGAATCATGTTTGATGTCATTTCAATAAACAGTCAATTTATTTAATTATGTTACAGCTGAACAGGATGAAAAGACCTCGGATGCGTTTACCTCGGGAGGTATGTTTTTGTTTTATTCAGAATGTCCAGCTATGTTTCTGTCGACAAAAACATATTTGTATATGCACTTTTGAACTTGTGGCTTCTTGCTCTAACAATGACGTTACAATAAACACCGTAATATCGAGTCAAAGTATCACCAACTGTGTCAATCCATGGATCACATTACTAAGTTAAAGTCTAATAGTCGGGGATTGTGATGAATTTTTAGTGGTTGAATCTGTCGGTGCGATTGTCTTCAGTTATAGGAACTCGCTTTTAATATGCGCTTATAGACGTTCAAAAACCAGATGTTAAAAAGCACGAGGTTGCCCAGGTGCACCTAACTAAGTGAGTCTGAGCTCAGCGTGGATTGTAGCCTATGACCAAGTGGGCATGCGCGTTTGCCTAAGCCTAAGTTAACGTCATAATTACGCCAACGTTAGCCGGTACGCTGCAGTGCAAACAATATCGGCATTACATGAGCAATAAGATACTTTGGGTGGACACTAGGTGGCAGCAGACTTACCATGCAGGGTGCACCACACTACATAAACTCACTTCCAACGCTAAATATTAAAAATAATCAAAAATATTTAAAATCTCCCAGCTTCTTCAAAACCAATCAGATCGGACGACTAATCTTCAGATTTCTTTTCAATTTGTGGTAGGTCAGCCGCTTGGAATGTTTGCTAATTAGGCCTACCCTAGACAAAAAAACTCTCCCGAAAATGTGTATTTTCCCAAACCGACTCACTGCCAGTTTTCAGGCACTCCTCCGATTCACAAGCCAAATAGGACCAACTTTAAAGCCTTAATCAAATCTCTCCAAAAGTTGAAACACGCAACCCCTAGGTTGTGATAGATTCTTACCAGTACACATAATGTTAATTGCATGACCCCAAATACCTTATATTTAGAAATATTCTGTGGGTAAACAAATTATGACAATTTGCTTGGCGCATGAATTTCCAAGAAGGAAATTCACCACCCAACTGTGATGCCACCTGGTGTTCCAGAGTCTCCCCATGTTGTGACCGGTCGGGATGACGTTTCATAGTTAACGGAGGCGAACAATTATAAACGCCGACGTCCGTTGCTCAACTGATAGACGGTCTTCACTGATCCACACCCCGGGTACCAACATGATCCAAACTGTACAAACTTGCCTCCCCCCCAAAAAAAAAATTGTCTCTTGTAGAGGCATGGGCACTTCCTTGCCCAGCTCATCGCAAACACTCACACTAACAAACGGTGTATTTGGGGAACTGCACCGTAAGTGAAGTAACCGACTGAGAAGAGTCGATTTTAATGGGAGTAAGTTACGGGAAGTGGTAAACTAGACTCACCAGCACCCGACTCGTACGGGTGACCGTAGTTGCAGCCCCATCGAATGGTCCTTGTCCCGGTCCTTCAGCAGCTGGAGGCGCTACTGCGCAAGCAGTCTACTGTAGAGGAACAGATTTGCTGGATTTTTTCTGATTTTGGCGCTTTCTCCCAAGCTCTCCAGCCAGTGCTGTTTGCTTGCTTGATCGTGGCATCATTGAATAATAATTCGACGATATGACAGTTTATAACCTGTATAAAATACCGCCGCAGCGGTTAAAGAAATTGAAGCTTGTAAAATTTGCAAAAGTTAGCCCAATGTTCGCTTGTCCCGAGCACTTGTTATCTTTGACCGGGCTGAACCGTGGACAAGTATCGGGCCAGCCCCGTGCCGGTCTGTCTATGTAGTAATACATTATTTGAAGCTTCACATCTTTCGCCTAAAATGTAATATCCACACACCTTTTCCCTTTAGTGCATGCATCGATGAGTTATCACTCTCAACGACTGCATATTGATACAATTTTGTAAAAAAGTGCAGTATCAGATCAAAATCAAGAAGACCTAGTATACAGTGTTCTGAGATATGTTTCTTTGGTTGTTTTTCTCTGCCATCTTTAGGAGTGGAAGTAGTAGATTGGCAAGAAAGAAAGTGTGAAGTAAACTTTAATGATAAACACGAGGATATCCTTACCTTGGAGTATAAAGATGGCAAAGTACTGATAATTGGTAAGTGTTGTTATTTATTTGAAAATCGGCGTCAAGTTGTTTGATTTGCTAGTACATTGCATGATAACTCTTCCTCTGCAGTCAATAATCAAACACTTCGTTCCTTTTCGTTTTCAATTTTCTCGTAGATGTTACCAGCACAAGAATGGCTATCACAGACCAGAGTGGTATAGAACTGGCTTCGAAATCGTTGGAAGATAAAGTTCGGGGGAACCGTTTGGGATTCACTATCTACTTGATTACTGGAGGCTTAAAAATTCAACTGGAAAATGAACAGCGACCTTTCCTGGTGTATTATAGGAAGGGAAGACCATCTACGTGCACTAGATTGAAAGAGCAATACAGATCGACAACATGTAAGATTCCAATCATTACAATGATGTTAACATATATGAGTGTTTGTTTTACACATTAAGATATATATGTATATATATATATATTTTTTTTTTTTTACGTTATAAGTGATAGTCGTGTTTTTAAAAACTGAATAATTATATTATACTCTATTTTATTTCATGGTTTTTTGCATTTTATACATTGTAATGTATGGTGTGTTTTTTTTTTTTTTACTTCATTGATTTGATCCTCTCTCTCTGTCATAAGGTGTAATGTGGTTTTTAATGGTTTTATATTTTAATTGTACATTGTCATGCGCCTTTGAACAGCTTGCCTGGAATTGGCGCAGTATAAATCGATTTTTATTAGTATTATTATTATCATACCAGCAACGGAAAACCACCAATTACAGTCATAATGTCAAAACGAATCATAAACAACGCTATCCTTCTATTAATTTGGAGGTTTTGAAATGACAATTATTTCTTTGCAGCGACTGGAAGTGGAAAGGTCAAGAGTTACAGTGGTTATCGATCAAACCAAGGTACGTAGCTACCGGTAAGATTAAACGTTTCCAATCGATCGTAATGAACAGAATGTTCAAGGTTGGGATCGTTCCTAGAAGTTTCTTACTGATACGTGTTGGTAAAAGTCATTTAATTCGCATTACTTAATACGAGAAGCTGATGTGTTGTTTGTGGCAAACAGATATCTAATAGGAGTAAGCAAACTGTTTGGTTTTTTGTACTTCGGAAATAATGTGTCTTTGTGTATGTTTTTTAAAGCAAAGGGATAAATAATTATCTGAACGATAAGAAATAATGGTATTCTTCTATAATAATAATGAACATTTCTGCCACCTATCTAACGATTGGGGATTCGTGTCAAAACAGTTGTAGTGTTTCCAATTAGTCGTAATGAAATTCCACCATTGGAATGATTCCTGAAAATTTCGAACTTAGACATGATGATAAAAAAACATCTTATTCGGGAACGCATTACTGAGTGCAACGTATGGATTCTTTAGAACAAGTAGAGATCAAATAGATGTAAGCGTATGTAGAATTTCAGTGTTCGAAAACATGTTGTTGAGGTGAATATTTTTTTGAAAAAGTATTACTACTTAATACAAGATATCCATGTGTTCCTTGGAACAAGTCTATCATTATAGATTGAAACAAATTACAGTTCTTTCGAAAAGAATGCCAATCTCTTTTCAAGGCCAACTTTACTTTCTGTTTCAGACCCTTACATGGACCAAGAACCCTGCAGTAGCATAAAAAAGAAATATGGATCATTGGGAAGGAAAATCAAAATAAGCGTGCATAATAGAACGTACACAGAAGTAAATATAAATAAATAAATAGTAAACTTGCGGGTACAACCATGTATTAAAACTCGTTTGTGTAAGTGATGGCTCTGAAAAGAGCCGGTGTGGTCTCGACGTTTCGAGCAGTATACTCTGCTCTTCTTCAGGAGAATGCTTACTGCCGGTGCTTATGCTGCTTAAGTAGCGCTTGCCGAATGCATGTTTGGGCGGGAAGTATCCAAGCTGTTATTGGTCGGTGAAGCGTTGGAGTTGGCTGCTGGCTGAATTTGTGTGAGCTGGAGTGTGTCATTGTTGTGGTGAGCTGCTGCTGGAAGGTTTTGCTTGAGTAGTGGTGACCAGATGTCGTTGATGAAGAACCAAATGTCTTGTGGAAATGTGTTGTGTGCCTTGTTCTTGTGAAAAATGTTTGATGATGGCTGATTTGATAAGGTGTCCCAGTCTGCCGTGTCTGATGTTCCTTGATTCGTGTAGATATGTTGCGGCCGGTCTCCCCGATGTATAATTTACCACATTCGCAGGAAAACACCGGCCTTTGCTTGAGTGTCTTGTTTGTCCTGGTGTGTATGAAGAGATGCTTGAATCTTGTTTGGTGCTGTGTGGAAAGTCTTGATTTGAGCATGGCTGAAGATGCGTTGTAGCTTGTGTGATGCATGGTCGATGTACGGATGGTGATGGTTGACTGAACTGCGGTCTTTCTTCTAGTGTGAGGCTTGGCTTGGGCTGGCTGAAGTTGAAGTTCTTGTACCCGTTGAGTTGCAGTGATGTCAAGATGCGGTGAAGTTCATGCTTGTACCCGCAAGTTTACTATTTATTCATTTATAGTTACTTCTTATGTTTTTTCACGCCATGCAAAGTTTCAAACACCACTTAGGTAGAACGTGCACATCTTGAACTGACAAACAAAGTGGTCACATTTTGGCTTTTTTGCAGTCGTTGGTCTTAATCAATGTTAACGACTTCAAGACGTTCTGTATACATTGCATTGCACTACTGTTGTAGGGAAAATTAAAAAGCAGAATACATTTTGTGTATAAGATTAGATGTAGCCACTTTGAGGTGAAGCACTACAATCACATTTCTACTAATCATCTATTTTAACACCAGATCACTTTTTTCCTTGGCTGTCCAGACCTGTACCATACTAACTCCTGTTCAAACACTGAACCATCCTTTGCTTTTCATTTCAATACACAAATCTCTGAACAATTTCCTTTTTAAAAATAATACAATTAAAAAAATTCACTTGTAGGATATCGAAGATACACTTATTAGAGTGAATGGTTTCAAGACGACTATTGGAATCTCAGTAATGGTATGTTAATCAAAAATTAATTCGTTTTCAATTGCAATTGCTCCTAACTGTCTAATGTTTGGCAGTCTTACTGCAACAGGAGAACTTACAAAAGAAGAATGTGTTCAAATTAAACGCTATTGTTATCTACTGAACTTTCTGACTCTGCTGAAACACTGAAGACGCATGTGCTTGTAGCTCAGCCTAATTACAACCAGTAGTAGGACTTTATACATCAGTTGACTTTGATCTCAACTCAAAGGGGCGCTCGTTATTATTGTTCAAACCATGATTACTAAACACTATTTCTCATGCAACAAATCCACGACGCATGTAAGTAGTTTGGTCAATTTGTTGTTTGTCATCCTTCATTCACTCTCAATAACAACTTTGTTTAATTGTCATGTATAGATTCCCATGAGCTGACAGCTTTGGATGTGCAACGGAAGGCCATAATACCTGGTGATGGTTTTGTTTTCTCTTAACATTTTAATTTAATTAAGAATATACAAATTGGTAAATATGGTAAGGTAATTTTAAAGTAATCTTTACGGGATATACGGTTTAGATGTTTTAACATAAGTGTGCAGTTATAAGAACATTGAGTTTTGTTGAAAAGTCTGTCACAAACAACAGTGGTTGTCCTGTTAAACGTACAAATATATTGCTTAAATGTTAATACATCTCAGTTAGTTGGAGCAAAAGTTATGGTTGAAATGAACATTGTTGAAATTTGAGGGAAATGATTTAAGACACACGGACCAACTTAAAAGAAAGCATGAGTTGAAAAGTGATGGCCCAGAAACAATATCCAAAGTGACGGTTTCAAAACCTGTACTAAGTTTAAGTAGCTGCTGCACACACTATGTTTATTTATGTTCATTATTTTAATACTCCACTTATGACCGCTCAAATCAAATGTTGGGTTTTTCAGGATTCCACCATTATACCAGGAATGGGATTTGAAAGGGGCCGGTGTCTTAGGGAAACCTATCCCCCGGAGATTCTGTCCCCCACATGGGAAATTAATATGGGCTTGAGAGGGTTGATTCAAAAGAGGGCGCTATTAGAAGAAATGTGTACACGTATGGTGGAACAGAATCTCCGGTGGGACAGAATCTCCTGCCACACCGGCGTCAGAGAATTAGGTAGGTCGCCATCAACCATTGAAAGAAAATAGCTGAAGAGGAAAAGAGACACACTCCATTTTGTTTAGACAGCACCCATCTCTAGCCTCTCTGATGGGTATTAGGATTGGTTTTAGCTTCGTACACGGATGTATTACGTCTTACCAAAACTTACTTTAAATCTGACCTTTCCATACGTACGTGAATTCAAAATTACGTAGCCTTCATGTAAGGGTATAAGTTAACAACGGACAAATTCCAATCCTTCATATTCTAGGTATAAGATATCGTGAAAAGGGTGTTTAAAATCTATGCAGTGAAGCAACCATCGGAATGTACCTCAATTTGGAATTTGTTCGCTTGGTGAACCATAGGCCTATCACCGATATGGACGTTACGATAATGTCAACAAGAAAAATTGTTTGAGAATTTCATGAAACGGTACAGTTTAATTCATGAAACTGACGCATCTAAGTATAAACAATTCAGTTATAGTGCGTATTGAACGTAAACTCCATTATTAGTATGTGATATGAACCAAATTAATAACATTTGCTGAAGGGTCAAATCAGTGCATCAAATTATGCTTTATTTAATTGAAATCGCTAGAGTTACCTGTAATTTACTTATTTGCCATTTTTAATTTCTTTGATTATTGTCTCGTTACTTTATGCTTAACGTAATTTTTAAAAGAATATTCGGTAAAGCGTTGAATGTTATAGCAAAAAAGTAAGTGGAAATTATGATGTAGGTTAACTTGATGTCTTTTAAGTACATTTTATGATAGAAGTTGATTTGAAAACAATCTGTTGGAATTTATAATTGGTTTAAGGTAATGTGCAGTTCGCTTTTTCTATCAATAAGTATAGAAAACCAATGGGCATGTAACCATCTCAGTAGACTTGTAGTAACTGATTGTAGGCCTGATATTGACTTAATCGAGTCAGAGTTGAGAGTGCTTAGGATAGCCCCAAATCATTAACAATAGGCTCAAATAGTCAATCAGCACGGCATTCTGATCAGCACGGCATTCTGATCAGCACGGCATTCTGATCAGCACGGCATTCTGATCAGCACGGCATCCTTTCCACCAGGATTCCACTCAAACTGCAATTCGTGATCTGAGTCCATAACTTACATGTTTGTGAATTATTTTCTCTGAATTGCCATTTTTTGTGATCGTTTAGTAGTTTGTTTGTTTTTTGTGATTGTTTAGTATTTTGTTTGTTTTTGTTTTGTTTTGTTTTTTGTTTTTGAGGGGGGTTGGGGGCCTTTGGGTGGTATTTCTTCACATAAACATATTCTTAAAGCAGTTGAATCAAAGTAAGGTTAGTATTGATAAAAAGTATTGGTGTTTAACGGTAAAGACTCAAGTAAAAAAGGGCCGTAGTTTTAAGATGCAGCAAGATCTATATGTGATGTTTTTATTAAACAATCACCTGGCACATAAACGTTTGTGAATGATTGTGTTTCTCCTTGAAAAAGTCAAACCCTCGTTTTCCAAACTCATATGCATGCATTGGTTTTTGTTTTGTTTTTTCTTCTGCAAAACAATGTGAAAGATTTGTGCATCAGGGGCGTAGAACTTGGGTTTAATTTTACTGATTAATTTATAGATCAAATTGAGCGAATTCACTCAAACAAAATTGACGCTTTATTTATTTTGTGTTTGGTTAGTATTTCTGCGCTGCAATTTTGCTGAAATTTGATCGGAAAAACTAGCCCACATTTTTCAATTTTTTAACTAGGGTTTTTTATCGCCGTCGGCGGCGAACTCGTATGTTCGGATCCAATACGTCATACTGCGACCTGGTGAAAAATGCTAATCTTCGTCTCTACGCGTGTACTGTTGGGGGTTTTTTTTATGGCTCCCTTTTTCTCCATTTTTTTTTTAATAACGTGTGTAAGTTTGTATCATGCCATCGGTTGATTCAAGAAACAGCGAAAAGAGTACAGAGGTTTTCTTTTTTCATTTTCCGAGGATTACGGCGATGTTTGTTAAGAGCCTCAAGTTGTCAAAATGGTTTTTGAATGGTTTATACTGTTGAAGGGTTGACCAAAAAAGCTATTTTATAAAAGCTACAAATACTGCTAAGTTGTTCATAGATCAGAGGTTGTTACTATTGAGCAACGAGTGGGACATAATTGAAACAAATATTAAAAACAGAAATAACTCAGTTTCACTTGAAATAATTTATTTTCAGCTCTCGAAATCGTTTTGTTCTCAATAAATCATTTAGTGCTTCTGAAAAATCTGCTCGAGAAAAAAATTCAAATGCTTAAAAACAATTAAATAAATAAATGAAACAAATGTTTGCGTAATTATTGCCTGCTATCAAATTGTTTGCCTCAAAATTACTTCAAAAGCTGAAATTTATTATTACGGGAGCTCGAAATAAATAACTACTCTAACATAAATTTGCTCGAAATTTTTCGAAAGCTCGAATAAATTATTTGCAAAAGCTCAAACAAATTATTGCAAAAGGTTGAAAACAACTATTGCGAAATCGATTCGTGCTGTCCAAAAAAAATGTCTCAAAACAATGTTAAACTATTTTCAGAGCTAGACACAAATCATTGTCAGAGCTCCAAATAATGTACTGCAAAAGGTACAACAAAAGGTACAACAAAAGGTACAACAACAAACCTTACGTGCTCACAATGATTTATTTGTTTATTCATTTTCCCCCTTTAGGGGCTCGTTATAGCCTATTGGCATTTGACTATTTTATGGTTTTCCTAATGGAAGCATTGTTTGCTGTTCACAAAATACATATCATGATCTACTCATATAAAGAAATGCCATCCCTGATCCATAAAACTACTACTCGAAATAAATAATTCACTGATGACCCAAATTCAGTCTAAAATACAAGGGTCTCAAAAGACATTACATTTTATCACTGCAGTAATGCTGGGCGCAATATTTTAAATTTACGCGGGACAGATTTGGAACTAAAGTCTGCGACACAAATAAAGAATGGTCGAACTTGGCACGAACTACGCGTTTTGCACTTGACTGTGCTACCAGCTGTTTGAACTGTGTGGCTCAGCTCTGCGAATGTTGACATATGCCCCTCCGAGGTTTTTCCTTTCCTTTTTTACGAGAACTACCGGGGTCACTAGAGCTGATGCCATTACCATCAGACATGTGGAAACACATCTTTGTTATCAACACTGTACTATTCCCACAAACCGCTGCATTCTGATCAGCTTAGTTTTCTTTTCAGAGATGCATTTTTGCATGTAATAATACACGTATATGTGGGGTTAAATAAATAGACTCCGCAGTATGACGTCACATGTGTTGTTTTGAATCCTAGGCGCTTAAGGGTTTTTCGTGAAACTCTGCGTTTTTGCCCAACGTAACACTGATAAAAATGTGTTTTCTTCACATAATGACACTTTTTTTTTGTTCCACTCAATTATATGTAAATATGACGAACTCTGCACCTTTCCCAACAAATATTATTAACTTTATTCATGTTGATCCGCAAAATAGTGGGGGTACATAGTAGCTAAAGGGTTACACAAAAAATTCCACTCTCTTCTTGTTTATGCATATTCAGTTTTACATACAATACAGATTTGGTTTAATATTTTCCACCATCAGTCAAATTCACACTATTTGCTATATTATTTGTTTAAAGTTTTGAGCCTTCGTCTGTTCAATTATTTATTGTAGTATTGATTTTCGTTTATAAACGTTTTCGTCCAAACAAACAGTTTATATAAGAATCCAATTTGCAACCTTGCACACCGAGTTCCAGTATTGATTTTAAGTTCTCTGTAAATACATTTGCAACCTCGTACACCGAGTTGCAATAATGATTTTAAGTTCTCTTTATACTCGGACGATAAAATAAAGAACACTTTAGGCAAATTTGACTGTTTTGTCGCAGCTTACAACCGCTATATTTCTAACTCATTTCAACAAGAAAACTC
This sequence comes from Pisaster brevispinus, assembly GCA_023634235.1. Classification (NCBI taxonomy): domain Eukaryota; kingdom Metazoa; phylum Echinodermata; class Asteroidea; order Forcipulatida; family Asteriidae; genus Pisaster; species Pisaster brevispinus. The sequence goes on along the minus strand of JAMKCF010000010.1, from coordinate 20,837,311 downwards.
GTCAACGCTCAGCTAAAACTTGTGCTTTCATTTCGCACAGTAGCTTAACATTTCTATGGAGTTAATTACCTCCTTTAGTTAACAGAACTGGCAAACTTTGCCCAATACTCAAAATTAGAACTAAGGCAACCGGGCACGCATACCCACAGAAATTGAAGTATAACAACATCATAAATGCACTGGCATCCGGGCACGCCTACCCACAGATGCAACTACAAAACCCGGGCACACATACCCACAGGAATTGAAGTTTAACAATATCATAAATGCACTGGCATCCGGGCAAGCCTACCCACAGATGCAACTCCAAAACCCGGACACACATACCCACAGGAATTGAAGTTTAACAATATCATAAATGCACTGGCATCCGGGCACGCCTACCAACAGATGCAACTCCAAAACCCGGGCGGGCACACATACCCACAGGAACTGAAGTATATCAATATCATAAATGCACTGGCATCCGGGCACGCATACCCACGGATGCTACCTCAACAGAACCCGGGCACACATACCCATATCACAGGTGTATCAGATTTAGAATAATAACATTAGGTATGTAATATTAATCCATACCCCCCTACAATATTTTACATGAAGTTGTATTTACCTTAAGACTGTACTTTATTAACAAACTATCATCGAAGATGCACAGAGTGACTCCACCGCATGTACGGTTTGGAAAAGCCCCACTTGAACAAATGGATGCAGCTGTGCTTACAACAAACGGCTTAACTTAAAGTATGAAAAATATGGTTTTATATACAACTTGCCGGTAGTGTCAGTCCTAAATCCCATTAAAATAGGCCACAATAAACGCATCCTCTGAACTAACTCAAATATTGGAGGAGCAGGGGAAGGGATGGGATAAAGATGTTGCTCCTAACCGAGCTGTGACAAAAGTGAAACTTTGTTCTAAAAGTTTGCATCTTCTAAATGCGGCCAGAACACAACGACAACAACTTGCGAGGCCAATCACAGACCTCGCGTACTATTGCTGTACGCAAACTAGTCTTTAGAATGACGCAAGCCCGGCGCTTACAGCCGCGTATATCTACCCGCGTATAATGCATTTGACCGTGAATGCGGTGTAAAATGAAGTAAACACAGTGGCAACCTCGTACATCGAGTTGCAATAAAGGTTTTTAGTTCTCTGTAAATACAGTTGCAACCTCGTACACCGAGTTGCAATACTGATTTTAAGTTCTCTGTAAATACAGTTGCATCCTCGTACACCGAGTTGCAATAGACCGTGCAAGTCTCGCGCGTATTCGAACATTTTTGGGACCACTGTGGTGTCCCACGTACATTGCTTTAACGCGTTAAAGAAACAAACTCACGCGCTTTAACGGATCCCAATGTTCGAATACGCGCGAGACTTGCACAGTCTATACTGATTTTAAGTTCTCTGTAAATACAGTTGCATCCTCGTACACCGAGTTGCAATACTGATTTTAAGTTCTCTGTAAATACAGTTGCATCCTCGTACACCGAGTTGCAATACTGATTTTAAGTTCTCTGTAAACACAGTGGCAACCTCGTACATCGAGTTGCAATAAAGATGTTTAGTTCTCTGTAAATACAGTTGCAACCTCGTACACCGAGTTGCAATACTGATTTTTAAGTTCTCTGTAAACACAGTGGCAACCTCGTACATCGAGTTGCAATAATTATTTTAAGTTCTCTGTAAACACAGTGGCAACCTCGTACATCGAGTTGCAATAAAGATGTTTAGTTCTCTGTTAATACAGTTGCAACCTCGTACACCGAGTTGCAATACTGATTTTTAAGTTGTCTGTAAACACAGTGGCAACCTCGTACATCGAGTTGCAATAATTATTTTAAGTTCTCTGTCAATACAGTTGCAACCTCGCACACCGAGTTGCAATACTGATTTTAAGTTCTCTGTCAGTTCAATATTAGATCATTGTACTCTATGTAGTATATCTTTTACTATGAAGCAATACCATGTTTCGATCAAACAATGTACAAGCATGGCAGGAACAAACGATTTAAATTAAGAGTAAAAGTAGCGCACCTGTCAAAGATAGTGAATAATTTGTTTTTATTCACCTTTCATTTGAGAGAGAGTAACTCTCGCTTTTTTTGGACGTGAGATTATCTCTCTCACTTCGTCTTTGTTTTTCACAATATAATCATTATTTTGGGTAGCAATATAACATTAAGCGGAAGCACAATCGAATTTACTGGCCTCTTTCAAAGGTTTATTGCGGACTTATTGTTTAAACTTTGATTGCATATCCCGAAAACCCCTAAAAGAGAAACATATCCGTGAAGAATGTTAAGTGATGAAAAGTAGTTCAACTATTGAGCCATTCACTGAAGCGACACCAAAATAACGAAAAGCTTTTCTTATAATAAGGCAAGAAACCACACGTTCTTTACTCTCTTTGAATCCTAACCCCTAGTGATGGGAAGGCACATTACCGTAAGTCTGTTTGTGTGTTTTTGTTTTGTTTTGTTTTTTTGTCTTTATGGGTTTGGGTTTTTGGGGGGTTGTTGAGGCGGTTTCCATGTTACACGTCATACACGAAAAACAGTGCTCTAATTGAAGAGAGATCTGGCTAATATAAAATAATGCAATACGTTAGTCTTAAACCATAATAAATTATAACAAGCTCTTTACATTAATTTGCAAGTATAAGAGAGTTCATGCAGATGAACGAATAATAGTTGTGGTTTTAATACTGCATTTTAACAAAGTTTGACAGGAGCGAAGTAACTAAATAGAGTAAAATGTAAAATGTCGAAATTTTGTGCTGCAATCACAAGATGATTCTTTGCCTTATCAACTTAAAATCACATTGGCGTATTGAATGACGGGTGTGGCTTACGACTTTACTAAATTGCATACGTACAACAAAAAACAGTCCAGTACAAGAGTATGGTCACTGCATGCATGGAAACCACTCAGACGAAAACAAGAAATCACATTAATCAATATTTCTGCTTTCCAAACAGTTTTTCTTCTCTCAATTAATAATCCCTCTATGTTTCTACCTTTTCATAGTTATATTCTTACTGTTATAGGTGGAGCATCTGTAAAAAGGGTCTGAACAGTGAATACATAATAATTTGTCTACGTCAATTGGAGCCGCAAACAGCTGTTTATAAAAACGATTTTTGGTATCGACTTTAGAAGCATTATGAGTATTTATAACTCGAATATTTGTTACAAAATCACGAAGGACGTCCGGATTATCAGCAGCCGGCGTGCAAATCCGTATAAATCAATTCAGTGTTGCAAATCGCTAGCAAATAACAGCGATCCAGCTCTAACCATGTGAAGAAGGATTAGCTTGCATTTTTTTTTTTTTTTTTTTTTTACATTTTGTGCACTTTTATACCTGTGTCCCTGGTGGTATTAAAACCGAAACACGAAATATTTCGTCGTTGGTTCCATAAAGTGACTTATCTTGTGTCAAAGAAGTGACCTATCTTGTGTCAAAACAACACAACATTGTGCACATTGTGGTGGGTATTTTATTTTATATTTTTTTTAATCGGGAACGTTCACATTTCCAGCAGGTTTCAGGAATTAATACGGAATATTTTCTTAATTACAGAAATAAGCATGAATGACGTATCACTAGATTTGCCATTTGAGTTTCCACGAAGTGACTCGGCATGATACACGACTTTATCTATGACGTACAAAGCGCCGGCACGATGCCTTTTGCGTTTTAACAAATTTACCTCGTTGAACTGTCAGGCCTCAAGCTTAGAATTTTCGAAGATTTACCAATTTTGTTATGCACTGATCTGTAAACTGCACTCTGTGGGTGTGCGGGGGGTTCTTCTTCTAAATTATAGCTCAACTCTACTTGTATAACTACATGTGTATCAAATAACTTAGTTAAGCTGGAAAAACATTAAATGAAGCTTAATATTTTAACTTTTGATGTAGGACACCCACAAATTGACTTAAAGAACCAAGTTTTTAAATGGCGGCCGTTTTGAAAAACAAGATGGCTGAAGTACTGATTTTTGTATACGAATTTAACTACATTTTATCTGATTGACATAAATTGATGAATATTCAAAAAGGGTTGAGAAATCTAGATGTGGCCATTTTGAAAATGTTTATGGTTGACATTAATTGAAAATAAACTAATAATAATAGGCTTTTACCATTTATATTAATAACTCAATCATTTGGGACGTAAATCCAATGCAATTTGATGATATATGATACCTACAAGTTGAGTTATAATCAAGAAAGTGTTAAATATGGTTCGTCGGATCAAAATGAAGTTTCTAGCTAGATGGCACCTTCTCATCACATTCTGACCGTAACGGTTCGACAAAAGCTCCCTGATAATACTAGTGGGTCACTTTGTGAAACCAGCGACGATAAAAATACACAAAAAGCTCAGAATGTTGACGAAGTTGTTCCAGGGGCTTGGCGTGAAAAAAGTCGCCATGTAACTATTGATTTCGTATTAATTTTTCTTCAAACATAGATGCGATGTAATAACCAGATGCATATTGTTTGTGACGCTACAAACAATACTTTATGTAGTTACAATGGCAGCTGCGTAACTAGGGGAAAGTTCAATACTTCTCGTTGTGTTAAGATGATTTATTATACTCTATTTCAAGCTTAGAACTCAATTAGAACTCAAAGGTGTTAATGGAAAGTTTACTGATAATTTCTAACAGTTACAAGGCTATTAACTGTAGTATGTTTATGAATGACACATTAATGAAATAAATACATTCATAGATGAATATTTAACAGTTCATTTCTCAATCACTTATAAAGGAGTTTCATTTATATATATATAGTATTTAGTATTGAAACAGTCTGTCCAGAAGAGAGATATGCCAGAGTTTGTTTAACTCATATTCTGAATTTATTACATATATTTAGTATTGTGTTTAATAAATAGTATTTAGTTTGCATTTTTGTGTTCTAACTGAGCTGCCCAGTTTGACTGGATGCTGGAAACTGCAAACATCTCTCCTGGAGAGAAGCTGTTTGCTGTTTTATTGTTGGAGTGGTTTCGTGACTTATATGGTCAGCAACTTTGAAAGTGACTTTTTGTCAACATTGCCTTCCTTAGTACTTTAAAATGCCCTTAAAATACTCACCTTACCTAGCAATGTTTACGGCGGGTCGGGTGTCTTTTTGTTTGTTTTGGGGGGTTTGATTGATTGTTTAGGTTTCGTTTTGTTTGATTTGGGGGTCGAAATTATGTAGCTGTTTTATTTATTTATTTATTTAACCAATATGTATTCATTTGTTTGCTGATTTATTCTGTTGTAATATTTTGTTTCTTTCGTCGAATGAAGTGCATTGTTCAGAATCACGTCAGTGAAACCATTGCCCACTGCTTGCGTTCCCGCGGCGGGTGTCTTCACAATCGAATGTGTTGTGTGTGCAGTTCAAAAGGTTCCACAGTTTTGTCATTGAACATCATATTCCAGGTCGGCTTGTATGAAGGTCTGGTGCCAGACGGATATTGGTTATTGTTTAAACCCTTTTGTTACTGAATATTTCATAGCTGTTTGCAGCAGATTAAAGAGACTTGAATCGAAATCGGTTGGATTTGGGGTCTATTTTCGGCCTACGAATATCCTAAAACAAAGGCAGTTAACCTTCCTTGTGTTTTTCCGACAGATGTATTTCTTAAGTGAACAATATAGAATCAATTACAATATTGATTTATTAAACCGCTTATAGATATTAACTTTAACAAACTTGGTATTGTTTGAATATCGAGAGTAAAGCTAAATAGTGTCATTTGGTATCGAGCATCGCTGGTGTTCACATGCCAACAGAAAACTAAATTCCAAAACCATCAATTCAGGTAAGTTATCATTTCCTCAACATCCTGCATGTTAAATCCATGTTTAGACAAAACGCTTTAATTTTGTTAATTAATGGTACGGTACGGATTTTTTTGTTTACGTAATGCTTCTTTACGGCCAAAATTATCAAGGAAAATACAACAAAGTCAAATGTGAACATTTCAGGTGAATACATGTTCTGCTTGCTGAGCAGCACTAAGAACGTCGAACCATCAACGTTCCGAGAGGTGACAGTGGGTACAAAGCGCACCTCTGGCCGTATTGGTAGCAGACTCTAAACGGACTCCATCTTTATTTGTTTCTAATTAACGGGGGTATTTCAAACGAAATAATTTTGCATGGTGCTTGCCATCTTTATATATAAAAAGGAAGCTTTAAAATTACACAATTTACACAATTTATTTTCAGATTATTACCAAAGTATTACCCTATACCTTTATACAAAGTAAATCTCAAATTTCTAATCAACAAAGCAATTTCCAAACGGTATAATTTTTCCACAGAATGAATGCCAAGATACAGGGGAAACTTAAGCGAAGTATATCAAGGCTGCAACTGTAGTCTGTAATCATTTCGACCATTAGTTTGAATCCCATCTCATTTCCTTACCTTGATAAGCATTCTTCTGTAAGACAAGAATGTACCTGTCATTGTACAGTATTATAATAGTGGTCAAAAATCGATCTACTCGACTTAATTCGTCACAAGTTTTCTTTCTTAGATTTGTTTCTTTGGAGTTGCCGACCGTTTAATGCAAAGCTTTATTTCAACATTTTGCAGATTTTAAAACAAATGAAACTATTTTTAATTAAAATGGAATTGAAATTGAAATTTTAAATTGAAATAAATGGATGGGGCCGTATCTTTTAAGTTATCGGTACACGTGTTAACTTTGGAATACCTATTTAACCATCTAAACCTACTGACAGAACAGGAGAAACCTCGATGGGCTTAACAAGCGGCTCAAACGGGCTACGTGGTTCGAATATGAGGCTAAATTCCGATGTCATAAAAGTACCGACCAAACAGATTGTTTGGGAAATATCAAGTTTTAAATAAACAAAGTACCAGACGAGTCACGAAAATACTGGCGTGTACCGAAATACCATGGTGACGGGCTCAAAAATGTCACCGTAATCAAAAAGGAAAACAACAGTACTTGCAAGGTTCCAAAGGCCCAATGGTTTCTCAACAAGACTCCAAAATCACCAACGTGTTCTCAATAAACACTAAATTTCATCTTATTTTAAAAGATGTTTGGTGCATGGGTAAAACCACATATTTTATTATTTTTCTATTGGTTTAAAAACTGCGAATACTGTCTTTTTATTTAAATTTCGACTTTTGAAAGCATAGAAGTTGAGAGTTTGTGTGTAGGTTATACAAAATTTCCTTTTTTACATCTGAAATTTGAAATTTCGATATTCACTATTAGGTTTTCGGGGAAAAGCAGACTTGGAAGTTTTGCGTGAAGGTGGTTCCAAAACCATTTCAAGATGGCTAAAATCCCACTTCTGATTCTTCTAGCTTGTCTTCTCCCTGCACTTGCAACTGCAAGGGGTACAAGCAGCGGTATGTATACATTTGAAAAGTGTGTAGAAACATGTTTGTCTTCATCAAACACAGTGGTGTCGACTGGATCGTTGCCGATCTTCTATCGCGACACTTTTTATTCTTCGTTGACAAAGAACTGTACAATTTAATCACAACATCTTTAAACACATTTTGACAATCTTGGTTCCCAAGAAAAAACTCATGAGCAAGGGAAAATCTGTGAACGAAACATTAACGTGTTAAAACACAGCTTTAAAAATGTTACATGAAAAAAAGTTACCTGAACATAAACATCCCGGCCATAGCATTTTTGAAGTGGCGGCTTTCATACAATATCCTACGGGAGTAATAAAAATAAAAACTTTATTTTTAAGAAATAGGAATTGAAAACAATGGAGTATGTTCAGCAGTCAATGATAAATTTTATATCCAGATGAAATTGTGTTTACTCTATTTACAAAATAACTTCGTGTGCTCGCTGACCATGGTACATATTATCCAAATATAATCAAATCAAAACAAACGTGCATTGTTTAGGAGATTTGTTTCAAAAGAAAGGTTATTATTTATGAACACCTAGAAATCTATAAAACATTGAATGAATAGTTTAATTATAATTATACGCAGATAACAATTATAAGTGCAATTTTCTGGAGTCCAAAGGCGACGGCGTTTACGCCTTTGATGACCAACGACTGAATGAGAACAGGTTTTCTGTCACCTTCGAAGTACTTGCGAACAGTGATGTTCGTGTTGCGCTGTCACCCGTGAAGGAGGAACATGATGGCATGTATGTGATATGTGAGTAGTCTGTTTTGATTATAACAAAATTACTACTTACAGGAAACGCATTGGTTTTGTTGATGTCGTTTTCATAATTGTTTTTGTAGACACTCTTGGGCAAGATAGGACTGATAATCATTTTTTGGATAATAGAAATTTACTTTTACTTTAAACTGTCACGTGGGGTTACTTAAGGGTTATTTTAATACATTTTACCTGTTAATAATATTTCAAGGGTTTTTGTCAGATTTTAGATACTAAAATTTTACTTTATACAACTTAATTTAGTGTTCTTTTTCCCCCATTATTTGGGGCATAGTGGGACGCATGCACTTTATCATTGATGGGTCGAAGAAATCTTAAAAGGAAGAAATGTATGTGGTTAATGAATGCTGTGAGGCTTGCTTCATCGCTAGTCCATAGAAAAAGATGTCATATTTAAGTGCCACCAGACCTAGGGACGGCGAAAGGCTGAAGCCAACACACGCTGTTCAAGTTGGCTTGTGAACAAACCATTGCGGTGCCATGTACCTGTAGGAAACTCTTACCCACTAGCGGGCGCGCAACACCCGCTATATAGGTGGGCACGATTCGTGCGTATATACAATATTGCAAAATAAGTGGGGAAGGGGAAGGGCTGGAGGAGACACTCATGGCCATCATTTTGTAGAGTTGGTTTGGCCATGAAACATGATTTGGGGTGTTTGCATGTCCGGTGTTGAGTATTAGAACGGGTTGAAGGGTCCTAATAATTTACAAACTTATCTTTTAAAATTATTTACCTTCCTTTTCACAAAATCATCGTGTTGATTACTAAACTCTCTTCACTAGTTATTTTATCCTGCCCCCTATTGTTAGTTGCATTATCCTGATGCAGCTTGCCCTCTAATCCTACCCCTTCATGCTTCCCGAATTGTAATGCCTACAATGCGGTACCACCTTTATGGTCCAGTATTCCACCCTTTCACACTGACCATCCTTCGTCCTCACTACTTTGCTCTGATTGGTTCTTAGCCACCCCATTGCTTGTAAATTTACAACTCTCTTTGGCTATATTTTCCCGCTTTTTTCTGGATACTCTCCCTTAATCCTTTGCTCCTCTTTTTGCTATAAATGGATATGTTTGTGTTTGTTCTTGTTTATGCCTCTGACTAAGGTCCGGCTTGGATCGAAAACTAGGGCCATCTCCACGGATTGAGAGAGAGTATCCAGAAAAGAAAAATAACGGGAAATAATATTTTATAGCCAATCAAAGTTATAAATTTACAAACAATGACTTAGAGGGCGCCCTGGGGAAAAGGGGGAAAACACCCTCATTTACATATCGGAAGGTCCGTGAGAAACAGCCAATCAAACATGTGATTACACAGCGAGTTCGGCAAGCGTTTATTTATTTATTTATTTTTGGGGGGTGCTATCTGGCACCCTCTTTGACCCCACAAGAGTGAACCAATCCAGAGATCCGTCTGCGAAACAACCAATGAGTCGCCCCTGAACGCGGCAGTTCGTGAGATTTCTTGGCAGTCGGAGGCAACCATCCTAAAGAGATCGCTCCGCGTCCGACGCCGCTTCCGACCCCACTTCTGATCAGATTTTGAAAGGGATCGTTCTACCTCCGAACAACCAGCCAACCAGACGATTTGCATCACGGCAGTTCGAGTGACCGTCCACAGCGTCTGGCACCCCTGCGAATTAGGCGATCGTACCGAAGACAGCAGGGAAGTCGCCATACTAAACAATTGAGATGCCAGACAATCCGAGCGATTTTACGATGGCGCGCGTCTAATCCAGGCTATCGATGACTTCATCTACCTTGGTTTAGTAGCAAGATCTTTAAAACCGGAAGGAGTGAGCCAGACATTCTAAGGAGTATTGGTTTGCCTCTTTGGCTATGAACAGCCTAAATAGAGTTTTGAAACTTAGGAGTCTCAAACCCACCACAAAACTAGCAGTATACAGGACCTGCATCATGCCAGTTCTTCTGTACGGTTCTGACACATGGACACTCCTCCAGACCAACCGGAGAAGACTCGAGGCCTTCCACCAACGATGCCAAATAACCGTACTGGGCATCCATTGGTACGACCAAATTACAAATGCAGAGGTAGCCCAAAGAACCAAGCTCGCCACCATTAACCACCTAGTTCACCCTGAAAGATTAAGACAGGCACTGGTCCTATAGGCCCAATGATATCAGTGGATAAAACTTGCAATGGCGTAAGCTTTCAATTTTTTGCGTTATGACGTGTTTGTCAGCTGCATACATCAGCAGTTAACTGTACTTTTGATTGTCTGCCGGTGTGCGTGTACTTTTGTACGTAATAAATTTAATGTGTGTACACGTGAAAGTTGATGCGAGGTCAAAGGTACATCTTGCAGGATCCTGCCAAGTGCACAAGACTGGTGTCTGGCGTTATTCACGAGCCTCGAAGTTTGGCGGCAGATGTTTAGGCTAAGAGCTGTACGGCTCTGACTTAGCTGCTACTCTGGCGCCATCAAGAGTCTGCAGAAAAAAACTGTAAACCAGTTGGAAAAGGCCTTCGTGGCAAGTTTGCCGTTCGGCTCGTGCGCGTGGTCTCCCGTTCCAGTCGCTCCGCTGTTTACAAAGCTGTCCAATCCACGAAGGCCTTGACAAAAGGCTAGCTAATAGACTGGTCCCCTGTTTTGGGGGTAAAGACAGGCACCGGTCTTACAGGCCCTGTTATTTCAGAGCTTAAACCTGCAGTGACGTAAGCTTTTAATTTCTGTGTTATGATTGGTCTGCTCCGAAGTGACGTAGTTTGTCAGCTACCAACAGTTAACTGTAAGTTACATAAAAGGCCTACTAGCGTCTACTGCTACGTGTGCATAATGTTTGTATGTAATGCTGTTATATACACAATGTCGTATGTGTACATGTGTATATAGACAACTGTTCTATGGCTGTATGAATGAATCCTTCCAGACGCTCAAGGCCGGTACCTGGCGTTATTCACGAGCCTCGAAGTCCGACGTCAGACGTTCAGGCTTCTGCTACTATTTACGTGAACAACTATCGGCGCCACAAAATGTACATTACTATATGGATGCATGTTATATTCTGAGAATAACCCCAGCTCACAAAACATTTGTTCTTAAAGTAATAAAGTTCGATTGGTTGTAAGTATTTCCACTTATTTTAAGTCAGGTAGCAAAAAAAAATCAGGGTTGACGATTTATTTTATATTTTGTATTCCCGAATAGCTATTGGAGGTCCAAATAACGACGACTCTACCATTACAAAAAATGGTAATCTGTTGGCATCGTACATTATGGTCTCTGGCGCTCGGGAGAGCGAGCTTCAATGTAGGACATCTTGTATGAACAAGTACTGGATCTGCTTCGAAGATAATATGTAAGTAAAATTTTCGATTAAAAAATGTGTTATTTATGAATTAGAAGCTTTGTAGGCTAATAGATACGCCTATCGGAAATAATTTATTTGTCATCGATGATGTGGGTTATGTGTTTTATTGGATTAATCGTAAACGGTTCAGTTAAAATAGTCATACTTACGACCGCAGAGAGGCAGACAGAGAGGAAAAAAGCTCTACAGAGATCGCACTCCTGAATCTGTGTACGGGGTGCTGCCCGATAACTTTTTGAGACCATGGCGCCGGTTCAGACTCCGTTTTAGGTTCCGTCAATTTATTGTTTAACAGGTGTGATGTGGTCTGTTTTCTTGGTCACCTGATCATCCTTGCAGCAATATTCTTTAGCCGTTGTAGACGAGAGAGGTGTATGTTATTAATTCCGTACAAAAGCGAGTTGCATGAATCTATCTTGGATGTGATGAAAACATGGACAATGGTTTCGGCAGCTTCCTTTGCGAGGTGATCCCGTATTCTGCCAATATTCTTAATTGACATGAAAACTGCCTTAGATATTGCTGTCACCTGGCGGCTTTCCATTGTCATAGCTGAGTCAAACATCACAGCTAATTTACGAACATTAGTGGAAGGCTCAATGTAAGCATCATTCGGTTTTTGCATCATTTAGTTTAAGAAAGTTATGATAATGTTCGATCCTTCGAAGTGCGGAGTTAACGTCTGCCTGTACAGGTATCGCTGGTCCAACACACGAACCTTGAGGTAGTCCACAATTCAATGTAGCTGCATCGGAAATGTCACTATTAATGCAGACTGCTTGTGTTCTTCCAACTAAGTATGATTTCAGCCAACCCAGAGCCACACCATGGATACCAATTCTGTTTTCGAAACGATGAAGCAGCTTATGGTGGTCCGCAGTGTCAAATGCCGCTGATAGATCAAGCAGAACCAGCAACAATATCTGTCCATTATCCATGGCGTGTAGCAGATCATTCTGTACTTTCAGAAGTGCGGTTTCTGTGCTATGAAAAGCACAGTAGGCCGACTGGTAGTCCTCACATAGGTTATGCCGATGAAATAAAGGCACCAGCCGTGCCAGAACTTATAGTTGTAACGTTTTGCCGAGAAATGACAAATTAGAAACTGGTCGGTAGTTCTTAAACACATTGCGATCAAGATTCTCCTTTTTAAGGGGACGAATGTGTGCAACTTTCAGGTTATCCGGGAAAATGCCAGTTTCTAAAGACTTCTTAGATTTCTTAAGAAGTAAAGTGGGAATCAGATCCAGTTTACATGATGTTCTTGGAGCATTGCGTATGATGGGAAGAACCTCCTCTTCAGTTGCTGATGCAAAAGATGACAAATGATGAAGTGCTGTTGTATTTTATTGTGTCTGTGAAAGAAATCTCAGAGCTGATCAGCGAAGCGCACATCGGAAGTAGCGTCAGGAAGGGGAGACACTTGACATTGATGAAGAAGATCATCCGCAAGTTTTAATATTCGCTTAGTATCTTTTGCACGTTCTATAAACAGATCACTGTAGTATTTACACACTAACTTGTGAGACTTGTGTAGTTTTTAAGTCAGTATCAGAAGGGAGGTATTAGGTTTTGATAGGCACATTTGAATTCAAAATAAGGTCGTGTCAAAGGTGAATGGTCATCTACCTCTAAGTCAGACCCACTTTAAAGTACTGGAGCGCTTTGTCAACGCAAAAGTACTCGGAACAGCTTTGTGTTTGTTTACAAACACCTAATGTCTAGTTTCTTACTGAAATTGTACTTTAAACTTACCACTAAAATCTGACAGGGTCTCACCTTAAAGTGTTAAAGCACATGTACGACAGACCCAAAATTAAACCGCAAACGTTCAATGTACAGAACATGTTTTTTAATGAGTTGCTCTGAGTAAAATCCGCCATTGCTGATTGTTGCGCCCAAAGGGTTTAAAGTCCAAGAAGCCTGGTTTGGCATACGGCCTTGTCGATCGGGAAAAACACACATTACAGTGCCCCGGAAAGACCATGGAATTGCGGTGTCACTGTTGCATATTTTTTTAAACTCTTCTCTACAGCATATAATTAAACTTAAAATTAAATTGGACCTTGAAACTCATCAACATTTGAACCTCAAACAACAAGACAACTTCCTAAACAATGACGTCTTAAGTGTTGAATGGCATCAAATCAAAGTTTGATGTTTGACAAAATTATTACTCATAAACCATTAATACATTTGTACAATATATACACCATCAGGCTGATCTTTAAAAAGCTGAACTTACGTTACAAAAATTTAATTTCAATTTGAACATTTTCTTCCGGTTCAATCCTGAAGTAAAAAACGAAAACATAATCAAAAAGCCATAACTTCAAGCTGTATTTAATCTTCATAAGATGACATCAATCACGAAACCTTGTTTTGTAACTTTACAAAAACTAAAGTCCTAGTTTTCTTCTTCTTTTTCTCCTTCTTCCTGAAAAGATTTTCACTCATTTTTTATTCCTATTTCTTGTCTATAAGGCTAAGCGTTGGACGGGGAGGTGAGCCCGAAGCGTTCTTAACGTACAATGTCGACGCAGATTCGTCATTCGATCCAGAGTATGTAGGCTTCACGACAGGAAGTGGCGTTGGAATGTTCGGGAATATCCGCGCCCATGACTCATGCCTTGGTAAGTTAGACGCAAACTGGAAAGTGGTTACTGCAGTTGCTTAGTCTTTATCAGTTTTGTGCCGTTATGATGTTCATTGATATTGTTACTTACTTTTTTAAATATGGATTTTACCAGTTTAAATCTTTAGTATACATTTTAACACATGGTATTCTTTCTTTCTTTTATATACAGCAATACAGGAGTCAGTATGTAAGTGTTTATTTTTTATTTGTTGATCAGAAATAGGAACCGGTAGCTTAAAAAGAGTGAGATATTAGAATTCTTACAAGTTTGGTCTGCTTCACCAAGAGTAAGGTTCGCTGTCAATTCAATTACCTGCCAGAAACTAAGTTTACTAGTTGCATTACCCCCGATGCAGCTTGCTCTCTAATCCTAACCTTTAATACTTCCTGCATTACCCAGAATGCAGTTACTACCTTTGTGGTACAGTTTTCCACCCTTTCACTTTCTGACACTGACCATCCTTTTGTCCTCACTACTTTACTCTGTTTGGTTAGTAACCATCCAACTGTTTGTATATTAATAGTTTTGATTAACTATCATTTTAACGCTTTTTCTGGATGCCTTCCCATTGTTCTGTGCTCCTCTTTTTACTATAATTGACAGAATATGTTTTTGTTTGTGCATGTTTATGCCTCTGACGAAGGTCCGGTCTGGATTGAAAGCCAAGGCCATCTCCCATACAAGTTTTTTTTTTTTTTCTTGAATTTGTTATGGCCTTTTTTTTGGGGGGGGGTGTTATTAGTTGTTTTTGCCTGAACGCCAATCAATGTGATTGTATGCAGGGTTCAATAAATCAAGAATTAGATCCCTGGCAACTAAGCAAAAAAAATGCAACTCGTAAGATCTCTCCACACAAAAAGTTTGGTTTAAAGGGAACGAAAGCTTATTCACTCGGCTTTCTCAAACACGCGAAGTGACAAACGAATACAGGTTTTGACACACTATAGATGAATCCATTGATAATCGTCGATACTAACTGAATATTAGAAATATCAAATATGGCTCCACGCTGTCACGAAAAAAAACCCTGAATTTTCAAATACATTTACACTCTTTTATGTCTTGTTTACAGCAATCACATCAACAGCTCAACCAAGTAAGTAGTTCGTTTGTATAGTTATGAAAATTATATATATAATAGTCGTATCTATTTCGAGGACGGAAGTATTGCAGTGTTTATGGTTAAAATACCACAATAACAGAATATCAGAGTTCTCAAAACCTTTTTTAACGTACAATGTGTAGCTTTTTAGAATGGTTTTGAAATCCCTACAGTTATTGTAATCAATTAATGAATATTAAGCGACTTTAAAAAGGATTGGTTTCTTCTTTTGATTTGACTATTTTGAAGAAAACTGAAATAAAATAAACGACGGTGTTATCAATTTATTATCTTATTTTTCAGGGGGCTGTGCAGATGTTGACTGTGGTGGTGTGGAGTGCAAATGGGGTTTCAAGAAAAATGATCGTGGATGCATGACTTGTGAATGCAAAAGTAAGTCAACTGTTTCAAAGTCTGATAACATGTTCCTTTTGTTAGTATGTGTGTTTATTTATTTATTATAATAGTTATATTTCTTTGTTTTTGTGTGTTTTTGCTATTACTAAAAAATATTTGTATTGGGTTGAGGGTTTCATCACTATATTTTACTTCTGCCAACTGTTTCCCTTCTTTTTCTTGACTAAAGTAGCAGATTGAAATAATACTACATTGAATATAAAAAAATTCAAATTTATTGTCGGTGTTTCTGATATGAATTGACAATAATACATGTGACCAAAAAAGACTTTTGGATGGAGGGTTGAATTCAACTTAGACCTATTAGACGCTCAAAGCGACTCAAGGGGCCCCTTCTCAAGTTATTTGCACCATATGAAAGCTCTTGACGTACTGTACACCTCTTGCACAAGGTGTGACGCCTTGTGACCTTTAATTCTGGTGGTAACCGGAAGTTAAAGTGAAAATAAATATTAACAGGCCTCGTTTTGAGATCTGGAAACAATATGATTTAGAATTTGGACATGGTTTGCCCCTGGGCAATTCAATTAAAGAGCAATGACGTATTTATTTCAACAGCGTCCTCTCTTGACAGGTTTTTAAAAACGAAATATTAATTACTGAAATCTTTTGCATAGTTCAAACAGCACCAACTTAAAAATCTCAATGTCCGGGTAAGAAATAAGCTATGGGAACGTCATAATGACGTCGTCGGCTTTCAATTCAGGCTCGATCAAAATATGTTGTTTCAGAATTGCAAATTATTAAAAGAAAGGAATTCGTGTGTTTTGACATTACAATGACGTCTTATCGCTTCCGCCCTACGTACTAATGGGGACATATTTTAGAAAACTAAGTCCAAATTGGAGAACAAAAAGAAGTCTTCGATATTGGGGTCAGAAAATATGTTCATGTGTCATGTTTAACCCAAGTTCAAAACCCGGTGTTTTTGGTTCATATGGCAAGCACCCTTGTTTACAGGTTTCCTCAGGCTTGCTTGTAACGGTGGTTAAGTTTATTTAACAAAGTCTTAATATTGTTTAAGCTGTAATAACCATCCAAATTCCAACGACCTCAACCAGCAGGACCGTACACGGTAGGTAATCGTTGGTAATTAAGTGAGTGTAAACGTTATTGGAACTTCTCTCTGTAGTCTTCAACGGACGTCTCAAATATGCATGGGAGCAGGGTGTTGATTTATTCTTCAACCTCCCCCCCCCCTAAAAAACACACACACACACACAACTGGCTCTGTGTTGCAGTCGTTGTGTGGACATTCCTTTGTTCTGTACACTTAAGGAAAATCCTATTCCTCAACACTGCAAATAACGTTGTGTGGACGTGTGTAAGTCCACATAGTGCTTCAGATCCCTACATTATGTGGACCTCTTTTGTTCTCAGGTCCACACTGCGTATGTAGCGCTTACACACTCACACACACAAGTGTGTAACAGCCTGCAATCGTGGACCTTCTATTGTCCCTCTTTTGTTTATACTCTAACTTTTTTTAAAAGCTCCCATTGGTTTTGTACACGATTTCCAACCGTGGACCTTTCCCGAACCGTGGACCTATTGTCCTCTTTTGTTATAGGTCCCCGGTTTGAATGTGGTTACCTACTCACACACACACAGACAAACAAAAAAGGGGATTACCAAATTCGTTCAGAGGTGACCAAAGTATGGAAAAAGCCTGGATTTTCCGAACCTGCGTGCAAAGTCACTGTCCTGTTTTTTGGAGGGGAGGTTTCCCACTGATATAAGAGGCTTTCGCGGTTTTGCTATTACAGATAATTGAAATAGTGTTTCGAGGGGAAAAAAAATATTTCGAGGGAACAAAGAAATATTTCGATGGAATGAAATGACTGAAGGAACATTTTTTGTTTTCTTCTTTTCAACTTTTATTAACCTGTTCTTTTAGGGGCTCCGTAGCCTAAAGGAAGAGGAAATTTATGGCCCCTTCCATCCATATTGAACCATCAAAATTATTGTAAAACAAATGCTGAAACAAGCAATATAACTAGGTTATATATTTAGCCGAATGAATACCAAACAAAAACCGCCACTTCAAAAGTATTTGGCAAAATGTGTTAAAATTAGTGTGTTCAAATTTGTTTTTCTTGTACTCCCGACAGCCTCTCCATGCTCTCCGCTCTCGTGCTCATCGGTGTGTGAAAATGGCTACGAAGTCGACGATAACGGCTGCTACACGTGTGAATGCAAACCCGGTTAGTACAAACATTGTGATGGTTTTAAAAAAGTGCGAATCAAAAGTATGGTTAAGCGCAATGTTGGTTTTGCTTGCGTTTCTTGAGATTGTTTGTATAGCCTTCTTCCGGCTTTATATGCCGTTGTAAAAACTTCCGCGTCTGAGTTGTCCCAAATCCGGGGTTCAAGGCCCATTTCTGGGTCAGCATGATCCGCATTCTGTGTCAAAATGACCCAAAACGGGTTAAAATGATGTAGAACCCCCACTTTCCGGGTTAGCCTAACATGGATTGAGTCGGTTTCTTGGGACGCAGAATCAAAGTCAATTCAATTTGTGGGTATTTTTTTAATTATCATGATGACAAAAGGTTGACAAAACATTCAAACCAAGGAATATTCTACTGACCTCTTAAACACTCCATACGCCGTTCCAACAAAAGCAAAACCAGCCGCCTCCGCACATCTCCAAATAAATATGTGTAACAGTGAATGAGGCTTTTTACAGCATCTTAAAATTGTAGGTCATTGCATGCATTGACAAGTCCTTCTTGAATTATTAGATTGTTTGTGTTTTTCCTTTCTTCGTGCAGGACCGTGTGACAGTCAGCCGTGCCAGAACTCTGGATACTGCGTTGCAGCGAACACTGATGCGTATCAATGCGTCTGCTTAAACGGTTTCACTGGAACAAACTGTGAAAAGGGTATTTATATGTTTATCTTTACATATTTTTTAAAAGACTTAGAAAAGAAAACAAAAATGTTACAGTATCAATAAATTCATTTAAACCTGCGTCGAGTGATGGCAGCTTTGACCCCGGGTAATATTATTTCTAAAAAAAAATTCCTCGTCCTCATTTCATTCAAGTTATTCTACGTCATTTCGGAACCCAAGTCTGATAATGTACGATCATTAACAAAATATTATTTTAATTATTTCTAAAGAGATATGCTGAAAGTCCTAAATTGGAACTAGGTCCTATATATCTACGAAAATATTTTGTAAATTCTGTTTTTTGTTGCTTTTTTCTCACTTGTATGTGAATTTCTTTTCTGCATTTCGCAAGTGAATAACATGACGGCCAAATTTAATACACAATGTTACGAAAATGTTACAGGTTGAAATGTGTGTGTTAAATAGATGTATGAACTTGTTTGCGCGTTGACACAGGACTCTAATCAGGTCTCTAATCAGGTGATCCGGTTGCTTTGACGGATCGAACACGTCTTCCTGACATTCTAAATTGTCCTGCGAGTTTGTCTCCCAGTAATAAGATTTTAATTAACTCACACAAACAATTTGTTCTAATGTTTTCCGGGTTTAACCAAACAGACAAGAAATAAAAGAGATAAGACTTGAACCAAAGAAGGATACGTGGATATCTACACATCCTTTTCCCGACAGCTTTAAAGTCACCGTTACAGGAAAGTTGGCTCTTTTCTTGGTAAAATGTCTGATACATTATGCCCCTTTTTCGTTGATACAGATGAGATTCCGCCAGTTATCAAGTGTCCAGAAAATATGGAATTCGTCGCAGATCCAGGAGCCCCATTTGCTACCGTCACTTATGAACGCCCTGAAGCCAGTGACAACGCTGGACCACCAAGGGTCGAATGTAAACCAGACATGGAAACATTGGGGATAGGTAGCAATGACATTATCTGTAAGGCCATTGATGCAGCCGGAAATGAAGAAAGTTGTACATACATAATCAGAGTCATAGGTAAGATTTATTTTGTTTATGTAATAGTTGAACAAAACTAAGTCAGTCGTAAGACTGTGCATTCAAAAAGTGAGGAAAACAGACAAGCAAATATTTCAAATAACTTAGCTCTTGGAACTGTCACACGAGGGAACTTCCAAGCACCTCTCCCGTAGATTACAGATGAAAGTAAATCATACCACCTATTTATTAAACAAAAAACAAATTAACCAAAGTACTTTGTTTTGTTCACCTGTAGTTGTGGGTAGTTTGCATACAGTTATAGTTTTGGGTGACAGATTTAGCAATATTTTGGATGATTGTGTGGGTACGCCGAAGGACATAACTATTATACTTTTATAGGCTTTGCGTGGTGAAGTATCATTGTATATTCGGTTTGCGGTAACACCATGTGTATATCTACTATGTAGATTTGTTCTAAGAGAACTAGGTCTTGCTTTATTATTCTACTGCCGCGGAGGGGGCTATAGATTTTGGAAATTGGGAGACTACTTCGGGAGACTACATAGTTCTGAAAAGAACTGTCCAGCCTATTAGCTACTACCTCTATAAGAGACCAATTTAGAACTCACTGCGCGGCAGTGAAGTTAACATCGAGAAGTACCCTCGATCCGTTCCACTGAGGTAGTAGTCCCGGCCGATTTCCTACCCTCCGCCAAGAAACAATTTTAAGGCAAGCAAGCAAACGTTTCTTTGTTGCACAACGGACAACAGAAAAGTACCAATATTCTGAACTCCTTTCTTTTCTTTTTCTACAGATGAAGAAAAACCGTCTATAACGTGTCCTGTAGATATGTCCGCACCTGCAGACGAAGGAAAGCCTACTTCTTCTCAAGAAATTGTCTTAGCAACAGCTACAGATAATGACGGCAATGAACCTACAGTGGAATGTTCAGATGACAACGGCTCTTTGGAACTTGGTCAAAACATCATTACCTGCAAAGCCACTGATGGTGCAGACAATGCAAACGAATGTCAATACACAATAACCGTGACAGGTAACTTAATAAGCATTAGAAAGCTAGCAGAGTAAAACGGCAAAAGCCCTTAAGCGTTTAATACACACCGAGGGGAAGAGCGCCCTCTTAAGGTATTTTCAACGATGAAACAATGGACCCCTCAACAGAAATCTTTGTTTAACCTGCACCCCACGACAAATTTCTTAAGAAAAGGGAATAATAGAGCATTAATAGCATAACCACACAAACCCGAACTGTATGTGTGTACGTGTGGACACACGGAAGGGTATTTGTGGGGTCCTGACAACAATGGACCGCACAAGGTAATTTCAATAGGAACAATTGGGCCCCACAAGGGAATTAGAAAAGGGAATAATAGAACAATACCAGTACCCCACAAACCGGATCCATACGGCTGTGTGTTTGTATTGCCTACCCTCCGAGCACATTTTACAATAGGGACAATAGGTCCTCACTAGTCGGTACTTTGTTTTCAGGTGTTCTCACTAGTCATTTGTGTACAAAACCAATGGGGATTGCTTCAATACAGGAACAACAGAAAGTACAATAGGTGTCCTCTAACGTATGTGTGCTGTACCTGGGTGTGTGTGTGTTTGTTTCTGTATACGTTCAATCACTTTGGCAGGTAAAATTCCTGTAGATTGTTTGGCTTTCTAAGTTATCTTATTGCTACAAACAAGAAAAGAAGAAAATTATTCGCACATGAAAGCGATATCTAAAACGTTATCATATTCAGAACTTGTTTAAATGGGGGGTTGGGAAAACTCTTTGATTTACAGTTTGAGTTTATTATTTTGATTACGCTAGTTGTGATGACAGCAATTTTTTATATTCAACATACTGTAAAATTTGCTCTAATTATGTCAGCGAACGAACAAACGAATTCTTGTCAGCAACAACCCATGTTCCTACTGAAAAGTACAAAGCTACGGTTCGGCAACTTTACTTATTTGTGTGCTTCTGTTATAAATTATTCAGACATAAAGTATCAACTTTCTCAACTTGCCAGCAGTCTACTCATTTTCATTAGCTTTACAGATTATTCACAGTCAGTCAACTTTTAACTTTTTATCAACAACAGTTTCAGCAATAACATCTTAAAATTTACAGCAAACAAGCAAACTTTTCTTTGTTGCACAACAGACAAAAGAAAGGTACCAAACTCCTTTGATGTACAATATCTTTCTTTTCCTTTTGGCATCAACAACACATGTTCCTCCTGAGAAGTACAAAGCTCCAGCTCGGCAACTTTACTTATTTGTGTGCAACTTATAAATTCATCAAAAGACAATATCAAATTTTTCAACTTACACTGCCGTCTGCTCAATTTCAAAAGCTTAACAAGTTACTAACAGACGAGAACCTACCATTTTTATCAACAACAGTTTCAACAACAAATCTTAAAATTTACGGCAAGCAAGCAAACGTTTCTTTGTTGAACAACGGACAGCAGAAAGGTACATGTAGACTAAACTCCTTTGATGGACAATATCTTTCTTTTCTTTTTCTACAGATGAAGAAAAACCGTCTATAACCTGTCCTGTGGATATGTCCGCACCTGCAGACGAAGGACAGCGTACTTCTTCTCAAGAAATTGTCTTAGCAACAGCTACAGATAATGACGGCAGTGAACCTATAGTCGAATGTTCAGATGACAACGGCTCTTTGGAACTGGGTCAAAACATCATTACCTGCACAGCCACTGATGGTGCAGGCAATTCAATCGATTGTCAATACACAATAACCGTGACAGGTAACTTAATAAGCATTAGAAAGCTAGCAGAGTAGAACGGCAAAAACCTTTAAATACACACCGCAAAGGAAGATCGCCACTACTAACAGTAACAAGAAATCGGGCCAAGAACGGTCGTTTCAAGATGTTCTCGCTCTAACGAGAACTACGTCATAACGGGGGGTGAATGGTGACCAATAACAACAGAAGACAATGGGGTCACCGGTGGGCCGAAGTTCCCCAGTTGGAGAGTGTGTACAAAACTAATGGGAGCTGTTTTCTACAATGTTAAAACGTTAACAGATTCAGAACTTGTTTAATTGGAGGATTTGGAAAAACCCTTTGATTTGCGGTTAGAGTTTATTATTCTGATTACGTTGGTTGAGATGACAGCAATTTTTTAATTTTCCCTAGACTATAAATTTTGAGCTTTTTCTTCGTCAGTGAACGAAAAACCTTCTTATTGACAACAGCAACACATGATCCTCCTGAGAAGTACAAAGCTACGGTTCAGCACTTTAACTTATTTGTGTGCTTCTCTTTTTAATTCTTTAGGAATGATGTATCAACTTTCTCAACTTGAACTGCCATCTGCTCATTTTCTTAAGCCTTAAAGATTACTCACAGATTGGAGCCTATACTTTTTATCAACAACAGTTTCAGCAACAAATCCTAAAACTTACGGCAAGCAAGCAAACGTTTCTTTGTTGAACAACGGAAAACAAGAAGGCACAAGTAGACTAAACTCATTTGATGAACATTATGTTTCTTTTCTTTTTCTACAGATGAAGAAAACCCGTCTATAACCTGTCCTGTGGATATGTCTGCACCTGCAGACGAAGGACAGCGTACTTCTTCTCAAGAAATTGTCTTAGCAACAGCTACAGATAATGACGGCAGTGAACCTACAGTTGAATGTTCAGATGACAACGGCTCTTTGGAACTTGGTGAAAACATCGTTACCTGCACAGCCACTGATGGTGCAGGCAATTCAATCGATTGTCAATACACAATAACCGTGACAGGTAACTTAATAGGCATTCGAAAGCTTGCAGAGTAAAATGGCAACCGCAAAGGAAGATCGCCACTACTAACAGTAACAAGAAATCTGGCCAAGAACGATCGTTTCAAGATGTTCTTACTCTAACGAGAACTACGCCATAACGGGGGGTGAATGGGGACCAATAACAACAGAAGAAAATGGGGTCACCGGTGGGCCGAAGTTCCCCAGTTGGAGAGTTTGTACAAAACTAATGGGAGTTGTTTTCTACAATGTTAAAACCTTAACATATTCAGAACTTGTTTAAATGGAGGATTTGGTAAAAACCCTTTGATTTACGGTTTTAATTTATCAATTTGATTACGCTGGTTGTGATGACAGCAATTTTTGTATATTCCACAAACTGTAAAATTGGCTCTAATTTCGTCAGTGAACGAACAAACGAATTTTTGACAGCAACAACACATGTTTCTTTCGAGACGGTTAGGCAACTTTACTTATTTATGTGTTTCTCTTATAATTTCTTCAGACATAAAAAATCAACTTCCTCACCTTGCTCCGCCGTCTATTCATTTTCTTGAGCTTTACAGATTTCTCACGGACGGTAACCTGTTAACTTTTTATCAACAACAGTTTCAGCAACAAATCTTAAAATTTACGGCAAGCAAGCAAACGTTTCTTTGTTGAACAACGGACAACAGAAAGGTACAAGTAGACTAAACTCCTTTGATGGACAACATCTTTCTTTTTCTACAGATGAAGAAAAACCGTCTATAACCTGTCCTGTGGATATGTCCGCACCTGCAGACGAAGGACAGCGTACTTCTTCTCAAGAAATTGTCTTAGCAACAGCTACAGATAATGACGGCAGTGAACCTACAGTTGAATGTTCAGATGACAACGGCTCTTTGGAACTTGGTGAAAACATCGTTACCTGCAAAGCCACTGATGGTGCAGGCAATTCAATCGATTGTCAATACACAATAACCGTGACAGGTAACTTAATAAGCATTAGAAAGCTAGCAGAGTAGAACGGCAAAAACCTTTAAATACACACCGCAAAGGAAGATCGCCACTACTAACAGTAACAAGAAATCGGGCCAAGAACGGTCGTTTCAAGATGTTCTCGCTCTAACGAGAACTACGTCATAACGGGGGGTGAATGGTGACCAATAACAACAGAAGACAATGGGGTCACCGGTGGGCCGAAGTTCCCCAGTTGGAGAGTGTGTACAAAACTAATGGGAGCTGTTTTCTACAATGTTAAAACGTTAACAGATTCAGAACTTGTTTAATGGAAAAACCCTTTGATTTGCGGTTAGAGTTTATTATTCTGATTACGTTGGTTGAGATGACAGCAATTTTTTAATTTTCCCTAGACTATAAATTTTGAGCTTTTTCTTCGTCAGTGAACGAAAAACCTTCTTATTGACAACAGCAACACATGATCCTCCTGAGAAGTACAAAGCTACGGTTCAGCACTTTAACTTATTTGTGTGCTTCTCTTTTTAATTCTTTAGGAATGATGTATCAACTTTCTCAACTTGAACTGCCATCTGCTCATTTTCTTAAGCCTTAAAGATTACTCACAGATTGGAGCCTATACTTTTTATCAACAACAGTTTCAGCAACAAATCCTAAAACTTACGGCAAGCAAGCAAACGTTTCTTTGTTGAACAACGGAAAACAAGAAGGCACAAGTAGACTAAACTCATTTGATGAACATTATGTTTCTTTTCTTTTTCTACAGATGAAGAAAACCCGTCTATAACCTGTCCTGTGGATATGTCTGCACCTGCAGACGAAGGACAGCGTACTTCTTCTCAAGAAATTGTCTTAGCAACAGCTACAGATAATGACGGCAGTGAACCTACAGTTGAATGTTCAGATGACAACGGCTCTTTGGAACTTGGTGAAAACATCGTTACCTGCACAGCCACTGATGGTGCAGGCAATTCAATCGATTGTCAATACACAATAACCGTGACAGGTAACTTAATAGGCATTCGAAAGCTTGCAGAGTAAAATGGCAACCGCAAAGGAAGATCGCCACTACTAACAGTAACAAGAAATCTGGCCAAGAACGATCGTTTCAAGATGTTCTTACTCTAACGAGAACTACGCCATAACGGGGGGTGAATGGGGACCAATAACAACAGAAGAAAATGGGGTCACCGGTGGGCCGAAGTTCCCCAGTTGGAGAGTTTGTACAAAACTAATGGGAGTTGTTTTCTACAATGTTAAAACCTTAACATATTCAGAACTTGTTTAAATGGAGGATTTGGTAAAAACCCTTTGATTTACGGTTTTAATTTATCAATTTGATTACGCTGGTTGTGATGACAGCAATTTTTGTATATTCCACAAACTGTAAAATTGGCTCTAATTTCGTCAGTGAACGAACAAACGAATTTTTGACAGCAACAACACATGTTTCTTTCGAGACGGTTAGGCAACTTTACTTATTTATGTGTTTCTCTTATAATTTCTTCAGACATAAAAAATCAACTTCCTCACCTTGCTCCGCCGTCTATTCATTTTCTTGAGCTTTACAGATTTCTCACGGACGGTAACCTGTTAACTTTTTATCAACAACAGTTTCAGCAACAAATCTTAAAATTTACGGCAAGCAAGCAAACGTTTCTTTGTTGAACAACGGACAACAGAAAGGTACAAGTAG
Source organism: Pisaster brevispinus (assembly GCA_023634235.1). Taxonomy (NCBI): domain Eukaryota; kingdom Metazoa; phylum Echinodermata; class Asteroidea; order Forcipulatida; family Asteriidae; genus Pisaster; species Pisaster brevispinus. The sequence goes on along the minus strand of JAMKCF010000010.1, from coordinate 20,811,296 downwards.
ACTAAACTCCTTTGATGGACAACATCTTTCTTTTTCTACAGATGAAGAAAAACCGTCTATAACCTGTCCTGTGGATATGTCCGCACCTGCAGACGAAGGACAGCGTACTTCTTCTCAAGAAATTGTCTTAGCAACAGCTACAGATAATGACGGCAGTGAACCTACAGTTGAATGTTCAGATGACAACGGCTCTTTGGAACTTGGTGAAAACATCATTACCTGCAAAGCCACTGATGGTGCAGGCAATTCAATCGATTGTCAATACACAATAACCGTGACAGGTAACTTAATAAGCATTAGAAAGCTAGCAGAGTAGAACGGCAAAAACCTTTAAATACACACCGCAAAGGAAGATCGCCACTACTAACAGTAACAAGAAATCGGGCCAAGAACGGTCGTTTCAAGATGTTCTCGCTCTAACGAGAACTACGTCATAACGGGGGGTGAATGGTGACCAATAACAACAGAAGACAATGGGGTCACCGGTGGGCCGAAGTTCCCCAGTTGGAGAGTGTGTACAAAACTAATGGGAGCTGTTTTCTACAATGTTAAAACGTTAACAGATTCAGAACTTGTTTAATTGGAGGATTTGGAAAAACCCTTTGATTTGCGGTTAGAGTTTATTATTCTGATTACGTTGGTTGAGATGACAGCAATTTTTTAATTTTCCCTAGACTATAAATTTTGAGCTTTTTCTTCGTCAGTGAACGAAAAACCTTCTTATTGACAACAGCAACACATGATCCTCCTGAGAAGTACAAAGCTACGGTTCAGCACTTTAACTTATTTGTGTGCTTCTCTTTTTAATTCTTTAGGAATGATGTATCAACTTTCTCAACTTGAACTGCCATCTGCTCATTTTCTTAAGCCTTAAAGATTACTCACAGATTGGAGCCTATACTTTTTATCAACAACAGTTTCAGCAACAAATCCTAAAACTTACGGCAAGCAAGCAAACGTTTCTTTGTTGAACAACGGAAAACAAGAAGGCACAAGTAGACTAAACTCATTTGATGAACATTATGTTTCTTTTCTTTTTCTACAGATGAAGAAAACCCGTCTATAACCTGTCCTGTGGATATGTCTGCACCTGCAGACGAAGGACAGCGTACTTCTTCTCAAGAAATTGTCTTAGCAACAGCTACAGATAATGACGGCAGTGAACCTACAGTTGAATGTTCAGATGACAACGGCTCTTTGGAACTTGGTGAAAACATCGTTACCTGCACAGCCACTGATGGTGCAGGCAATTCAATCGATTGTCAATACACAATAACCGTGACAGGTAACTTAATAGGCATTCGAAAGCTTGCAGAGTAAAATGGCAACCGCAAAGGAAGATCGCCACTACTAACAGTAACAAGAAATCTGGCCAAGAACGATCGTTTCAAGATGTTCTTACTCTAACGAGAACTACGCCATAACGGGGGGTGAATGGGGACCAATAACAACAGAAGAAAATGGGGTCACCGGTGGGCCGAAGTTCCCCAGTTGGAGAGTTTGTACAAAACTAATGGGAGTTGTTTTCTACAATGTTAAAACCTTAACATATTCAGAACTTGTTTAAATGGAGGATTTGGTAAAAACCCTTTGATTTACGGTTTTAATTTATCAATTTGATTACGCTGGTTGTGATGACAGCAATTTTTGTATATTCCACAAACTGTAAAATTGGCTCTAATTTCGTCAGTGAACGAACAAACGAATTTTTGACAGCAACAACACATGTTTCTTTCGAGACGGTTAGGCAACTTTACTTATTTATGTGTTTCTCTTATAATTTCTTCAGACATAAAAAATCAACTTCCTCACCTTGCTCCGCCGTCTATTCATTTTCTTGAGCTTTACAGATTTCTCACGGACGGTAACCTGTTAACTTTTTATCAACAACAGTTTCAGCAATAACATCTTAAAATTTACGGCAAGCAAGCAAACGTTTCTTTGTTGAACAACGGACAACAGAAAGGTACAAGTAGACTAAACTCCTTTGATGGACAACATCTTTCTTTTTCTACAGATGAAGAAAAACCGTCTATAACCTGTCCTGTGGATATGTCCGCACCTGCAGACGAAGGACAGCGTACTTCTTCTCAAGAAATTGTCTTAGCAACAGCTACAGATAATGACGGCAGTGAACCTACAGTTGAATGTTCAGATGACAACGGCTCTTTGGAACTTGGTGAAAACATCATTACCTGCAAAGCCACTGATGGTGCAGGCAATTCAATCGATTGTCAATACACAATAACCGTGACAGGTAACTTAATAAGCATTAGAAAGCTAGCAGAGTAGAACGGCAAAAACCTTTAAATACACACCGCAAAGGAAGATCGCCACTACTAACAGTAACAAGAAATCGGGCCAAGAACGGTCGTTTCAAGATGTTCTCGCTCTAACGAGAACTACGTCATAACGGGGGGTGAATGGTGACCAATAACAACAGAAGACAATGGGGTCACCGGTGGGCCGAAGTTCCCCAGTTGGAGAGTGTGTACAAAACTAATGGGAGCTGTTTTCTACAATGTTAAAACGTTAACAGATTCAGAACTTGTTTAATTGGAGGATTTGGAAAAACCCTTTGATTTGCGGTTAGAGTTTATTATTCTGATTACGTTGGTTGAGATGACAGCAATTTTTTAATTTTCCCTAGACTATAAATTTTGAGCTTTTTCTTCGTCAGTGAACGAAAAACCTTCTTATTGACAACAGCAACACATGATCCTCCTGAGAAGTACAAAGCTACGGTTCAGCACTTTAACTTATTTGTGTGCTTCTCTTTTTAATTCTTTAGGAATGATGTATCAACTTTCTCAACTTGAACTGCCATCTGCTCATTTTCTTAAGCCTTAAAGATTACTCACAGATTGGAGCCTATACTTTTTATCAACAACAGTTTCAGCAACAAATCCTAAAACTTACGGCAAGCAAGCAAACGTTTCTTTGTTGAACAACGGAAAACAAGAAGGCACAAGTAGACTAAACTCATTTGATGAACATTATGTTTCTTTTCTTTTTCTACAGATGAAGAAAACCCGTCTATAACCTGTCCTGTGGATATGTCTGCACCTGCAGACGAAGGACAGCGTACTTCTTCTCAAGAAATTGTCTTAGCAACAGCTACAGATAATGACGGCAGTGAACCTACAGTTGAATGTTCAGATGACAACGGCTCTTTGGAACTTGGTGAAAACATCGTTACCTGCACAGCCACTGATGGTGCAGGCAATTCAATCGATTGTCAATACACAATAACCGTGACAGGTAACTTAATAGGCATTCGAAAGCTTGCAGAGTAAAATGGCAACCGCAAAGGAAGATCGCCACTACTAACAGTAACAAGAAATCTGGCCAAGAACGATCGTTTCAAGATGTTCTTACTCTAACGAGAACTACGCCATAACGGGGGGTGAATGGGGACCAATAACAACAGAAGAAAATGGGGTCACCGGTGGGCCGAAGTTCCCCAGTTGGAGAGTTTGTACAAAACTAATGGGAGTTGTTTTCTACAATGTTAAAACCTTAACATATTCAGAACTTGTTTAAATGGAGGATTTGGTAAAAACCCTTTGATTTACGGTTTTAATTTATCAATTTGATTACGCTGGTTGTGATGACAGCAATTTTTGTATATTCCACAAACTGTAAAATTGGCTCTAATTTCGTCAGTGAACGAACAAACGAATTTTTGACAGCAACAACACATGTTTCTTTCGAGACGGTTAGGCAACTTTACTTATTTATGTGTTTCTCTTATAATTTCTTCAGACATAAAAAATCAACTTCCTCACCTTGCTCCGCCGTCTATTCATTTTCTTGAGCTTTACAGATTTCTCACGGACGGTAACCTGTTAACTTTTTATCAACAACAGTTTCAGCAACAAATCTTAAAATTTACGGCAAGCAAGCAAACGTTTCTTTGTTGAACAACGGACAACAGAAAGGTACAAGTAGACTAAACTCCTTTGATGGACAACATCTTTCTTTTTCTACAGATGAAGAAAAACCGTCTATAACCTGTCCTGTGGATATGTCCGCACCTGCAGACGAAGGACAGCGTACTTCTTCTCAAGAAATTGTCTTAGCAACAGCTACAGATAATGACGGCAGTGAACCTACAGTTGAATGTTCAGATGACAACGGCTCTTTGGAACTTGGTGAAAACATCGTTACCTGCAAAGCCACTGATGGTGCAGGCAATTCAATCGATTGTCAATACACAATAACCGTGACAGGTAACTTAATAAGCATTAGAAAGCTAGCAGAGTAGAACGGCAAAAACCTTTAAATACACACCGCAAAGGAAGATCGCCACTACTAACAGTAACAAGAAATCGGGCCAAGAACGGTCGTTTCAAGATGTTCTCGCTCTAACGAGAACTACGTCATAACGGGGGGTGAATGGTGACCAATAACAACAGAAGACAATGGGGTCACCGGTGGGCCGAAGTTCCCCAGTTGGAGAGTGTGTACAAAACTAATGGGAGCTGTTTTCTACAATGTTAAAACGTTAACAGATTCAGAACTTGTTTAATTGGAGGATTTGGAAAAACCCTTTGATTTGCGGTTAGAGTTTATTATTCTGATTACGTTGGTTGAGATGACAGCAATTTTTTAATTTTCCCTAGACTATAAATTTTGAGCTTTTTCTTCGTCAGTGAACGAAAAACCTTCTTATTGACAACAGCAACACATGATCCTCCTGAGAAGTACAAAGCTACGGTTCAGCACTTTAACTTATTTGTGTGCTTCTCTTTTTAATTCTTTAGGAATGATGTATCAACTTTCTCAACTTGAACTGCCATCTGCTCATTTTCTTAAGCCTTAAAGATTACTCACAGATTGGAGCCTATACTTTTTATCAACAACAGTTTCAGCAACAAATCCTAAAACTTACGGCAAGCAAGCAAACGTTTCTTTGTTGAACAACGGAAAACAAGAAGGCACAAGTAGACTAAACTCATTTGATGAACATTATGTTTCTTTTCTTTTTCTACAGATGAAGAAAACCCGTCTATAACCTGTCCTGTGGATATGTCTGCACCTGCAGACGAAGGACAGCGTACTTCTTCTCAAGAAATTGTCTTAGCAACAGCTACAGATAATGACGGCAGTGAACCTACAGTTGAATGTTCAGATGACAACGGCTCTTTGGAACTTGGTGAAAACATCGTTACCTGCACAGCCACTGATGGTGCAGGCAATTCAATCGATTGTCAATACACAATAACCGTGACAGGTAACTTAATAGGCATTCGAAAGCTTGCAGAGTAAAATGGCAACCGCAAAGGAAGATCGCCACTACTAACAGTAACAAGAAATCTGGCCAAGAACGATCGTTTCAAGATGTTCTTACTCTAACGAGAACTACGCCATAACGGGGGGTGAATGGGGACCAATAACAACAGAAGAAAATGGGGTCACCGGTGGGCCGAAGTTCCCCAGTTGGAGAGTTTGTACAAAACTAATGGGAGTTGTTTTCTACAATGTTAAAACCTTAACATATTCAGAACTTGTTTAAATGGAGGATTTGGTAAAAACCCTTTGATTTACGGTTTTAATTTATCAATTTGATTACGCTGGTTGTGATGACAGCAATTTTTGTATATTCCACAAACTGTAAAATTGGCTCTAATTTCGTCAGTGAACGAACAAACGAATTTTTGACAGCAACAACACATGTTTCTTTCGAGACGGTTAGGCAACTTTACTTATTTATGTGTTTCTCTTATAATTTCTTCAGACATAAAAAATCAACTTCCTCACCTTGCTCCGCCGTCTATTCATTTTCTTGAGCTTTACAGATTTCTCACGGACGGTAACCTGTTAACTTTTTATCAACAACAGTTTCAGCAACAAATCTTAAAATTTACGGCAAGCAAGCAAACGTTTCTTTGTTGAACAACGGACAACAGAAAGGTACAAGTAGACTAAACTCCTTTGATGGACAACATCTTTCTTTTTCTACAGATGAAGAAAAACCGTCTATAACCTGTCCTGTGGATATGTCCGCACCTGCAGACGAAGGACAGCGTACTTCTTCTCAAGAAATTGTCTTAGCAACAGCTACAGATAATGACGGCAGTGAACCTACAGTTGAATGTTCAGATGACAACGGCTCTTTGGAACTTGGTGAAAACATCGTTACCTGCAAAGCCACTGATGGTGCAGGCAATTCAATCGATTGTCAATACACAATAACCGTGACAGGTAACTTAATAAGCATTAGAAAGCTAGCAGAGTAGAACGGCAAAAACCTTTAAATACACACCGCAAAGGAAGATCGCCACTACTAACAGTAACAAGAAATCGGGCCAAGAACGGTCGTTTCAAGATGTTCTCGCTCTAACGAGAACTACGTCATAACGGGGGGTGAATGGTGACCAATAACAACAGAAGACAATGGGGTCACCGGTGGGCCGAAGTTCCCCAGTTGGAGAGTGTGTACAAAACTAATGGGAGCTGTTTTCTACAATGTTAAAACGTTAACAGATTCAGAACTTGTTTAATTGGAGGATTTGGAAAAACCCTTTGATTTGCGGTTAGAGTTTATTATTCTGATTACGTTGGTTGAGATGACAGCAATTTTTTAATTTTCCCTAGACTATAAATTTTGAGCTTTTTCTTCGTCAGTGAACGAAAAACCTTCTTATTGACAACAGCAACACATGATCCTCCTGAGAAGTACAAAGCTACGGTTCAGCACTTTAACTTATTTGTGTGCTTCTCTTTTTAATTCTTTAGGAATGATGTATCAACTTTCTCAACTTGAACTGCCATCTGCTCATTTTCTTAAGCCTTAAAGATTACTCACAGATTGGAGCCTATACTTTTTATCAACAACAGTTTCAGCAACAAATCCTAAAACTTACGGCAAGCAAGCAAACGTTTCTTTGTTGAACAACGGAAAACAAGAAGGCACAAGTAGACTAAACTCATTTGATGAACATTATGTTTCTTTTCTTTTTCTACAGATGAAGAAAACCCGTCTATAACCTGTCCTGTGGATATGTCTGCACCTGCAGACGAAGGACAGCGTACTTCTTCTCAAGAAATTGTCTTAGCAACAGCTACAGATAATGACGGCAGTGAACCTACAGTTGAATGTTCAGATGACAACGGCTCTTTGGAACTTGGTGAAAACATCGTTACCTGCACAGCCACTGATGGTGCAGGCAATTCAATCGATTGTCAATACACAATAACCGTGACAGGTAACTTAATAGGCATTCGAAAGCTTGCAGAGTAAAATGGCAACCGCAAAGGAAGATCGCCACTACTAACAGTAACAAGAAATCTGGCCAAGAACGATCGTTTCAAGATGTTCTTACTCTAACGAGAACTACGCCATAACGGGGGGTGAATGGGGACCAATAACAACAGAAGAAAATGGGGTCACCGGTGGGCCGAAGTTCCCCAGTTGGAGAGTTTGTACAAAACTAATGGGAGTTGTTTTCTACAATGTTAAAACCTTAACATATTCAGAACTTGTTTAAATGGAGGATTTGGTAAAAACCCTTTGATTTACGGTTTTAATTTATCAATTTGATTACGCTGGTTGTGATGACAGCAATTTTTGTATATTCCACAAACTGTAAAATTGGCTCTAATTTCGTCAGTGAACGAACAAACGAATTTTTGACAGCAACAACACATGTTTCTTTCGAGACGGTTAGGCAACTTTACTTATTTATGTGTTTCTCTTATAATTTCTTCAGACATAAAAAATCAACTTCTTCACCTTGCTCCGCCGTCTATTCATTTTCTTGAGCTTTACAGATTTCTCACGGACGGTAACCTGTTAACTTTTTATCAACAACAGTTTCAGCAACAAATCTTAAAATTTACGGCAAGCAAGCAAACGTTTCTTTGTTGAACAACGGACAACAGAAAGGTACAAGTAGACTAAACTCCTTTGATGGACAACATCTTTCTTTTTCTACAGATGAAGAAAAACCGTCTATAACCTGTCCTGTGGATATGTCCGCACCTGCAGACGAAGGACAGCGTACTTCTTCTCAAGAAATTGTCTTAGCAACAGCTACAGATAATGACGGCAGTGAACCTACAGTTGAATGTTCAGATGACAACGGCTCTTTGGAACTTGGTGAAAACATCGTTACCTGCAAAGCCACTGATGGTGCAGGCAATTCAATCGATTGTCAATACACAATAACCGTGACAGGTAACTTAATAAGCATTAGAAAGCTAGCAGAGTAGAACGGCAAAAACCTTTAAATACACACCGCAAAGGAAGATCGCCACTACTAACAGTAACAAGAAATCGGGCCAAGAACGGTCGTTTCAAGATGTTCTCGCTCTAACGAGAACTACGTCATAACGGGGGGTGAATGGTGACCAATAACAACAGAAGACAATGGGGTCACCGGTGGGCCGAAGTTCCCCAGTTGGAGAGTGTGTACAAAACTAATGGGAGCTGTTTTCTACAATGTTAAAACGTTAACAGATTCAGAACTTGTTTAATTGGAGGATTTGGAAAAACCCTTTGATTTGCGGTTAGAGTTTATTATTCTGATTACGTTGGTTGAGATGACAGCAATTTTTTAATTTTCCCTAGACTATAAATTTTGAGCTTTTTCTTCGTCAGTGAACGAAAAACCTTCTTATTGACAACAGCAACACATGATCCTCCTGAGAAGTACAAAGCTACGGTTCAGCACTTTAACTTATTTGTGTGCTTCTCTTTTTAATTCTTTAGGAATGATGTATCAACTTTCTCAACTTGAACTGCCATCTGCTCATTTTCTTAAGCCTTAAAGATTACTCACAGATTGGAGCCTATACTTTTTATCAACAACAGTTTCAGCAACAAATCCTAAAACTTACGGCAAGCAAGCAAACGTTTCTTTGTTGAACAACGGAAAACAAGAAGGCACAAGTAGACTAAACTCATTTGATGAACATTATGTTTCTTTTCTTTTTCTACAGATGAAGAAAACCCGTCTATAACCTGTCCTGTGGATATGTCTGCACCTGCAGACGAAGGACAGCGTACTTCTTCTCAAGAAATTGTCTTAGCAACAGCTACAGATAATGACGGCAGTGAACCTACAGTTGAATGTTCAGATGACAACGGCTCTTTGGAACTTGGTGAAAACATCGTTACCTGCACAGCCACTGATGGTGCAGGCAATTCAATCGATTGTCAATACACAATAACCGTGACAGGTAACTTAATAGGCATTCGAAAGCTTGCAGAGTAAAATGGCAACCGCAAAGGAAGATCGCCACTACTAACAGTAACAAGAAATCTGGCCAAGAACGATCGTTTCAAGATGTTCTTACTCTAACGAGAACTACGCCATAACGGGGGGTGAATGGGGACCAATAACAACAGAAGAAAATGGGGTCACCGGTGGGCCGAAGTTCCCCAGTTGGAGAGTTTGTACAAAACTAATGGGAGTTGTTTTCTACAATGTTAAAACCTTAACATATTCAGAACTTGTTTAAATGGAGGATTTGGTAAAAACCCTTTGATTTACGGTTTTAATTTATCAATTTGATTACGCTGGTTGTGATGACAGCAATTTTTGTATATTCCACAAACTGTAAAATTGGCTCTAATTTCGTCAGTGAACGAACAAACGAATTTTTGACAGCAACAACACATGTTTCTTTCGAGACGGTTAGGCAACTTTACTTATTTATGTGTTTCTCTTATAATTTCTTCAGACATAAAAAATCAACTTCCTCACCTTGCTCCGCCGTCTATTCATTTTCTTGAGCTTTACAGATTTCTCACGGACGGTAACCTGTTAACTTTTTATCAACAACAGTTTCAGCAACAAATCTTAAAATTTACGGCAAGCAAGCAAACGTTTCTTTGTTGAACAACGGACAACAGAAAGGTACAAGTAGACTAAACTCCTTTGATGGACAACATCTTTCTTTTTCTACAGATGAAGAAAAACCGTCTATAACCTGTCCTGTGGATATGTCCGCACCTGCAGACGAAGGACAGCGTACTTCTTCTCAAGAAATTGTCTTAGCAACAGCTACAGATAATGACGGCAGTGAACCTACAGTTGAATGTTCAGATGACAACGGCTCTTTGGAACTTGGTCAAAACATCATTACCTGCAAAGCCACTGATGGTGCAGGCAATTCAATCGATTGTCAATACACAATAACCGTGTCAGGTAACTTAATAGGCATTAGAAAGCTAGCAGAGTAAAATGGCAACAGCCCTTAAGTGTTTAATACACACCGCAAAGGAAGAACGCCACTATACTAAAAGTAACATGAAATCGGGTCATGAACGATCGTTTCAAGATGTTCTCACTCTAACGAGAACTACGCCATAACAGGGGGTGAATGGGGACCAATAACATCAGAAGACAATACGGTCACCGGTGGGCCGAAGTTCCCCAGTTGGAGAGTGTGTACAAAACTAATGGGAGCTGTTTTCTACAATGTTAAAACCTTAACATATTCAGAACTTGTTTAAATGGAGGATTCGGTAAAAACCCTTTGATTTTGCGGTTAAAGTTTTTTAATCTGATTACGCTGGTTGTGATGACAGCACTTTTTTCATATTCCAAAAATTTTAAATTTGCTCTAATTTCGTCAGTGAACGAACAAACGAATTTTTGATAGCAACAACACATGTTTCTCCTAAGACGGTTAGGCAGCTTAAATTATTTCTGTGCTTCTCATATAATTTCTTCAGACATAAAAAATCAACTTCCTCAACTTGCACCGCCGTCTGTCATTTTCTTGTGCTTTACGGATTTCTCACGGACGGTAACCTGTTAACTTTTTATCAACAACAGTTTCAGCAACAAATCTTGAATATTACGGCAAGCAAGCAAACGTTTCTTTGTTGAACAACAGACAACAGAAGTGTACCATAGTCTAAACTCCTTTGGCGTAAACTACCTTTCTTTTCTTTTTCTACAGATACAGACGTCCCAGTTATAACGTGTCCTGTAGATATGACTGTACCTGCAGACGAAGGAAAGCCTACTTCTTCTCAAGAAATTGTCTCAGCAACAGCTACAGATAATGACGGCAATGAACCTACAGTTGAATGTTCAGATGACAACGGCTCTTTGGAACTTGGTCAAAACATCATTACCTGCACAGCCACTGATGGTGCAGGCAATTCAATCGATTGTCAATACACAATAATCGTGACAGGTAACTTAATAGGCATTAGAAAGCTTGCAGAGTAAAATGGCAACCGCAAAGGAAGATCGCCACTACTAACAGTAACAAGAAATCGGGCCATGAAAGATCGTTTCAAGATGTTCTCACTCTGACGAGAACTATGCCATAACGGGGGGTGAATGGGGACCAATAACAACAGAAGAAAATGGGGTCACCGGTGGGCCGAAGTTCCCCAGTTGGAGAGTGTGTACAAAACTAATGGGAGTTGTTTTCTACAATGTTAAAACCTTAACATATTCAGAACTTGTTTAAATGGAGGATTCGGTAAAAAACCTTTGATTTTGCGGTTAAAGTTTTTTAATCTGATTACGCTGGTTGTGATGACAGCACTTTTTTTATATTCCAAAATTTTTTAATTTGCTCTAATTTCGTCAGTGAACGAACAAACGAATTTTTGACAGCAACAACACATGTTTCTCCTGAGACGGTTAGGCAACTTAAATTATTTCTGTGCTTCTCATATAATTTCTTCAGACATAAAAAATCAACTTCCTCAACTTGCACCGCCGTCTGTCATTTTCTTGTGCTTTACGGATTTCTCACGGACGGTAACCTGTTAACTTGTTATCAACAACAGTTTCAGCAACAAATCTTGAATATTACGGCAAGCAAGCAAACGTTTCTTTGTTGAACAACAGACAACAGAAGTGTACCATAGTCTAAACTCCTTTGGCGTAAACTACCTTTCTTTTCTTTTTCTACAGATACAGACGACCCAGTTATAACGTGTCCTGTAGATATGACTGTACCTGCAGACGAAGGACAGCGTACTTCTTCTCAAGAAATTGTCTTGGCAACAGCTACAGATAATGACGGCAGTGAACCTACAGTTGAATGTTCAGATGACAACGGCTCTTTGGAACTTGGTCAAAACATCATTACCTGCACAGCCACTGATGGTGCAGGCAATTCAATCGATTGTCAATACACAATAACCGTGTCAGGTAACTTAATAGGCATTAGAAAGCTAGCAGAGTAAAATGGCAACAGCCCTTAAGTGTTTAATACACACCGCAAAGGAAGAACGCCACTATACTAACAGTAACATGAAATCGGGTCACGAACGATCGTTTCAAGATGTTCTCACTCTAACGAGAACTACGCCATAACAGGGGGTGAATGGGGACCAATAACATCAGAAGACAATACGGTCACCGGTGGGCCGAAGTTCCCCAGTTGGAGAGTGTGTACAAAACTAATGGGAGCTGTTTTCTACAATGTTAAAACCTTAACATATTCAGAACTTGTTTAAATGGAGGATTCGGTAAAAACCCTTTGATTTTGCGGTTAAAGTTTTTTAATCTGATTACGCTGGTTGTGATGACAGCACTTTTTTCATATTCCAAAAATTTTAAATTTGCTCTAATTTCGTCAGTGAACGAACAAACGAATTTTTGACAGCAACAACACATGTTTCTCCTGAGACGGTTAGGCAGCTTAAATTATTTCTGTGCTTCTCATATAATTTCTTCAGACATAAAAAATCAACTTCCTCAACTTGCACCGCCGTCTGTCATTTTCTTGTGCTTTACGGATTTCTCACGGACGGTAACCTGTTAACTTTTTATCAACAACAGTTTCAGCAACAAATCTTGAATATTACGGCAAGCAAGCAAACGTTTCTTTGTTGAACAACAGACAACAGAAGTGTACCATAGTCTAAACTTCTTTGGCGTAAACTACCTTTCTTTTCTTTTTCTACAGATATATACGTCCCAGTTATAACGTGTCCTGTAGATATGACTGTACCTGCAGACGAAGGACAGCGTAGTTCTTCTCAAGAAATTGTCTCAGCAACAGCTACAGATAATGACGGCAATGAACCTACAGTTGAATGTTCAGATGACAACGGCTCTTTGGAACTTGGTCAAAACATCATTACCTGCACAGCCACTGATGGTGCAGGCAATTCAATCGATTGTCAATACACAATAACAGTGACAGGTAACTTAATAGGCATTAATATAGCTAGCAGAGTAAAATGGCAACAGCCCTTAAGTGTTTAATACACACCGCAAAGGAAGAACGCCACTATACTAACAGTAACATGAAATCGGGTCACGAACGATCGTTTCAAGATGTTCTCACTCTAACGAGAACTACGCCATAACAGGGGGTGAATGGGGACCAATAACATCAGAAGACAATACGGTCACCGGTGGGCCGAAGTTCCCCAGTTGGAGAGTGTGTACAAAACTAATGGGAGCTGTTTTCTACAATGTTAAAACCTTAACATATTCAGAACTTGTTTAAATGGAGGATTCGGTAAAAACCCTTTGATTTTGCGGTTAAAGTTTTTTAATCTGATTACGCTGGTTGTGATGACAGCACTTTTTTCATATTCCAAAAATTTTAAATTTGCTCTAATTTCGTCAGTGAACGAACAAACGAATTTTTGACAGCAACAACACATGTTTCTCCTGAGACGGTTAGGCAGCTTAAATTATTTCTGTGCTTCTCATATAATTTCTTCAGACATAAAAAATCAACTTCCTCAACTTGCACCGCCGTCTGTCATTTTCTTGTGCTTTACGGATTTCTCACGGACGGTAACCTGTTAACTTTTTATCAACAACAGTTTCAGCAACAAATCTTGAATATTACGGCAAGCAAGCAAACGTTTCTTTGTTGAACAACAGACAACAGAAGTGTACCATAGTCTAAACTTCTTTGGCGTAAACTACCTTTCTTTTCTTTTTCTACAGATATAGACGTCCCAGTTATAACGTGTCCTGTAGATATGACTGTACCTGCAGACGAAGGACAGCGTAGTTCTTCTCAAGAAATTGTCTCAGCAACAGCTACAGATAATGACGGCAATGAACCTACAGTTGAATGTTCAGATGACAACGGCTCTTTGGAACTTGGTCAAAACATCATTACCTGCACAGCCACTGATGGTGCAGGCAATTCAATCGATTGTCAATACACAATAACAGTGACAGGTAACTTAATAGGCATTAGAAAGCTTGCAGAGTAAAATGGCAACCGCAAAGGAAGATCGCCACTACTAACAGTAACAAGAAATCGGGCCATGAACGATCGTTTCAAGATGTTCTCACTCTAACGAGAACTATGCCATAACGGGGGGTGAATGGGGACCAATAACATCAGAAGACAATACGGTCACCGGTGGGCCGAAGTTCCCCAGTTGGAGAGTGTGTACAAAACTAATGGGAGCTGTTTTCTACAATGTTAAAACCTTAACATATTCAGAACTTGTTTAAATGGAGGATTCGGTAAAAACCCTTTGATTTTGCGGTTAAAGTTTTTTAATCTGATTACGCTGGTTGTGATGACAGCACTTTTTTCATATTCCAAAAATTTTAAATTTGCTCTAATTTCGTCAGTGAACGAACAAACGAATTTTTGACAGCAACAACACATGTTTCTCCTGAGACGGTTAGGCAGCTTAAATTATTTCTGTGCTTCTCATATAATTTCTTCAGACATAAAAAATCAACTTCCTCAACTTGCACCGCCGTCTGTCATTTTCTTGTGCTTTACGGATTTCTCACGGACGGTAACCTGTTAACTTTTTATCAACAACAGTTTCAGCAACAAATCTTGAATATTACGGCAAGCAAGCAAACGTTTCTTTGTTGAACAACAGACAACAGAAGTGTACCATAGTCTAAACTTCTTTGGCGTAAACTACCTTTCTTTTCTTTTTCTACAGATATAGACGTCCCAGTTATAACGTGTCCTGTAGATATGACTGTACCTGCAGACGAAGGACAGCGTAGTTCTTCTCAAGAAATTGTCTCAGCAACAGCTACAGATAATGACGGCAATGAACCTACAGTTGAATGTTCAGATGACAACGGCTCTTTGGAACTTGGTCAAAACATCATTACCTGCACAGCCACTGATGGTGCAGGCAATTCAATCGATTGTCAATACACAATAACAGTGACAGGTAACTTAATAGGCATTAATATAGCTAGCAGAGTAAAATGGCAACAGCCCTTAAGTGTTTAATACACACCGCAAAGGAAGAACGCCACTATACTAACAGTAACATGAAATCGGGTCACGAACGATCGTTTCAAGATGTTCTCACTCTAACGAGAACTACGCCATAACAGGGGGTGAATGGGGACCAATAACATCAGAAGACAATACGGTCACCGGTGGGCCGAAGTTCCCCAGTTGGAGAGTGTGTACAAAACTAATGGGAGCTGTTTTCTACAATGTTAAAACCTTAACATATTCAGAACTTGTTTAAATGGAGGATTCGGTAAAAACCCTTTGATTTTGCGGTTAAAGTTTTTTAATCTGATTACGCTGGTTGTGATGACAGCACTTTTTTCATATTCCAAAAATTTTAAATTTGCTCTAATTTCGTCAGTGAACGAACAAACGAATTTTTGACAGCAACAACACATGTTTCTCCTGAGACGGTTAGGCAGCTTAAATTATTTCTGTGCTTCTCATATAATTTCTTCAGACATAAAAAATCAACTTCCTCAACTTGCACCGCCGTCTGTCATTTTCTTGTGCTTTACGGATTTCTCACGGACGGTAACCTGTTAACTTTTTATCAACAACAGTTTCAGCAACAAATCTTGAATATTACGGCAAGCAAGCAAACGTTTCTTTGTTGAACAACAGACAACAGAAGTGTACCATAGTCTAAACTTCTTTGGCGTAAACTACCTTTCTTTTCTTTTTCTACAGATATAGACGTCCCAGTTATAACGTGTCCTGTAGATATGACTGTACCTGCAGACGAAGGACAGCGTAGTTCTTCTCAAGAAATTGTCTCAGCAACAGCTACAGATAATGACGGCAATGAACCTACAGTTGAATGTTCAGATGACAACGGCTCTTTGGAACTTGGTCAAAACATCATTACCTGCACAGCCACTGATGGTGCAGGCAATTCAATCGATTGTCAATACACAATAACAGTGACAGGTAACTTAATAGGCATTAATATAGCTAGCAGAGTAAAATGGCAACAGCCCTTAAGTGTTTAATACACACCGCAAAGGAAGAACGCCACTATACTAACAGTAACATGAAATCGGGTCACGAACGATCGTTTCAAGATGTTCTCACTCTAACGAGAACTACGCCATAACAGGGGGTGAATGGGGACCAATAACATCAGAAGACAATACGGTCACCGGTGGGCCGAAGTTCCCCAGTTGGAGAGTGTGTACAAAACTAATGGGAGCTGTTTTCTACAATGTTAAAACCTTAACATATTCAGAACTTGTTTAAATGGAGGATTCGGTAAAAACCCTTTGATTTTGCGGTTAAAGTTTTTTAATCTGATTACGCTGGTTGTGATGACAGCACTTTTTTCATATTCCAAAAATTTTAAATTTGCTCTAATTTCGTCAGTGAACGAACAAACGAATTTTTGACAGCAACAACACATGTTTCTCCTGAGACGGTTAGGCAGCTTAAATTATTTCTGTGCTTCTCATATAATTTCTTCAGACATAAAAAATCAACTTCCTCAACTTGCACCGCCGTCTGTCATTTTCTTGTGCTTTACGGATTTCTCACGGACGGTAACCTGTTAACTTTTTATCAACAACAGTTTCAGCAACAAATCTTGAATATTACGGCAAGCAAGCAAACGTTTCTTTGTTGAACAACAGACAACAGAAGTGTACCATAGTCTAAACTTCTTTGGCGTAAACTACCTTTCTTTTCTTTTTCTACAGATATAGACGTCCCAGTTATAACGTGTCCTGTAGATATGACTGTACCTGCAGACGAAGGACAGCGTAGTTCTTCTCAAGAAATTGTCTCAGCAACAGCTACAGATAATGACGGCAATGAACCTACAGTTGAATGTTCAGATGACAACGGCTCTTTGGAACTTGGTCAAAACATCATTACCTGCACAGCCACTGATGGTGCAGGCAATTCAATCGATTGTCAATACACAATAACAGTGACAGGTAACTTAATAGGCATTAGAAAGCTTGCAGAGTAAAATGGCAACCGCAAAGGAAGATCGCCACTACTAACAGTAACAAGAAATCGGGCCATGAACGATCGTTTCAAGATGTTCTCACTCTAACGAGAACTATGCCATAACGGGGGGTGAATGGGGACCAATAACAACAGAAGAAAATGGGGTCACCGGTGGGCCGAAGTTCCCCAGTTGGAGAGTGTGTACAAAACTAATGGGAGTTGTTTTCTACAATGTTAAAACCTTAACATATTCAGAACTTGTTTAAATGGAGGATTCGGTAAAAAACCTTTGATTTTGCGGTTAAAGTTTTTTAATCTGATTACGCTGGTTGTGATGACAGCAATTTTTTTATATTCCACAAACTGTAAAATTGGCTCTAATTTCGTCAGTGAACGAACAAACGAATTTTTGACAGCAACAACACATGTTTCTTTCGAGACGGTTAGGCAACTTTACTTGTTTATGTGTTTCTCTTATAATTTCTTCAGACATAAAAAATCAACTTCCTCAACTTGCACCGCCGTCTGTCATTTTCTTGAGCTTTACGGATTTCTCTCGGACGGTAACCTGTTAACTTTTTATCAACAACAGTTTCAGCAACAAATCCTACAATTTACGGCAAGCAAGCAAACGTTTCTTTGTTGCACAATGGACAACAGAAATGTACCATAGTCTGAACTCCTTTTGACGTAAACTACATTTTTTTTCTTTTTCTACAGATACAACAGACCCAGATATAACGTGTCCTGTAGATATGACTGTACCTGCAGACGAAGGAAAGCCTACTTCTTCTCAAGAAATTGTCTCAGCAACAGCTACAGATAATGACGGCAATGAACCTACAGTTAAATGTTTAGATGACAACGGCTCTTTGGAACTTGGTCAAAACATCATTACCTGCACAGCCACTGATGGTGCAGGCAATTCAATCGATTGTCAATACACTATAACCGTAACAGGTAACGTATTAAGCATTATAAAGCTAGCAGAGTAAAATGGCAACAGCCCTTAGGTGTTTAATACACATCGCAAAGGTTAGATCTCTGACGATGACATAAAATTATCGTACCCTTTAACGGCTTATCTTTGTAACAATTTCTCCAGTCATGACTGTTTCCCTTCAGCTACATGTTTGATATCACTTTTCCCGTTATTCCTGTTCCTTAATTTCACATGTTACTGAAAATAAACATAACAGTTACATGTCTTAATAATCATACAAAAGAAAGGAAAGCTTCTAAGATTATAAAGCAATTTATTTTTGCCTAAAAGTTTATTTAAACAAAATTACAGTGTCAAACTAGTAAACAGATGTACTTTTACCTCCTACGCTGATTGTAGTGCAAAGGGATTTATTATCTTTTTGAAAATGGATCCGTACAAGCGAATTAAGTGATTTGTTTTTTTATTTTATAATGGACGAAGAAGATCCAGTTATAATGTAAAATTACCTTCCTTTTCACAGAATCATCGCGTTGATTACTAAACTCTTTTCACTAGTTATTTGATCCTGCTCCTTATTGTTAGTTGCATTATCCTGATGCAGCTTGCCCTAATCCTACCCTTTCATGCTTCACGCATTGCATTTAATGTAGTTACCACATTCATGGCCCAGTAATCCATCCTTTCACACTGACCATCCTTTGTCCTCACTACTTTACTCTCATTGGTTTTTAGCCACCCCATTGTTTGTAAATTAATAATTTTGAGTGGCTACAATTTTATGGTGTTGGGGACCTTAAGAACCTCGGAACTGACTGAATTGATGTAGGTTAGTACTTTGTCAGACAGGCTAACTACTGTACGTGTTGCAACTAGTGACCTATCAGTAGAAGGAACAATAGTTAGCCTCTGACTATGGACCGTAGGTGGTTGACGTTAGACAATATCTTGTAAATGTGCATACTCTCGATTACAGCAAGACTCTTTGAGTTAAGATTCAGTGTCTATTATCTCAAGTAACTGGGAGTCTATACAATAGTAATATATCATTCACCTTTGGCATTACATAACTGGCGAGAACACAGTAATAAGTGCAAAATTATTCGTGTTGTTTGCATTGAGGTAGTACTTCTCTGTTTTAGTCTTTACTTGACTTGATTGACGTCAACTTATTTGTTATGCTTTGAAGTCCACGTAGTGTAGTACAGTACTGCCAAATTTATAGAAACATATGACCAAGCCCTTTTTTACATGATGCTCGGTTCTTTTATCTCGATTTTTACAAACAGGACCATCGGCTTTCGTACCTGACAGAAAAATTTATGTTGGAGATAACTTCCATGCAAGCGAGTGTTTATGGTAAAGTTAGTGTAGGCAAACGTTTATCAAATCAACTTGTTTGCTTACGTCATACAGATGTAGTGCCTCCAACTGTTAATTGTCCTCAACCTATGGTAGTGGCTGTACCCTCCAATACATTGTGGGAAATCCCAACTGCAGTTGATGACGATGGATCAAGCCCTGAAGTAACCTGCAATCCTTCCAATCCCGCCTCCATGGTGTATACAAATGGCGTAAACACCATAACCTGTGAAGCCACTGACAACGCCGGTAACCGAGGCGAATGCTCCTTTACAGTCACTCTGCGTAAGTATCTGCTTTACAGTTTGAGACATCGATGTTTGTTATAATGAACAATATACGCAATTGTTTTCAGAAAAATGCTCCCACATAAGTACTCTCTTCTTTTGTGTTATCTGAAGTAGATTGAAGGCTGGGGTATAAATTCAGCAGATTTAAGATTATCAATCTCGAGAACCCATTTCGTATATTTTTGCTTTCTATGTGTCTCGTTTACAGAGCCCGAAGAGTGTAGATTCCCAACTTTGGCCAGCGATGTATTTATCTATAAAGACTGTGCAACACCACTTACTGCGGACGGTTTGTCAAAAATATGCTACCGTTTAGCTGCAGCAAACGATTATAATGTATATGTAGGAATTTGGAACAAACAGAGCGAGTCAGTTCAGGCCGGCATGGCAGAATTAGGTGAGTTGAGTTTTCTTTCGATATAAACGCTTCAGTTGAAAGTGTCTGTTAAATCAAAAAAGGTCGATCCATGATCAACCTCTTCCCCAGGGTGTGTCGAGCAGTACGAGGTTGACTGCTCTCTCACCCTGGTATTGGAACATTTGCATATCCAAAATTTTTGGATACGTATGCAAATTAGAATAGTCTGGCTGCATATCGAAATTCACATCTTCGCCTTAGTCTCGTGGTCCGGTACCAGATTTAGTAGCTTGTATGTATTGGAAACATGTACATGTGCTAATGTAATGTTGTTGTCCAATCAGGGTCCAAGTGAGGAGTTTCCATCCCAGGGTTTACTATTTACAAACATGGTTGGAAATAAAGTAAACCATGGGGACGAGGTTGATCCATGGTAGACTATAACAACGTTCGTTTATCAAACAAGAATGCATTCAGGTAGTTTTATCATAAGGCTTATCAATTCATGAAGCGGAAACCTGGAATGCCACGCACACATTGGAATGGGGAATGCTGACTTTTGATAACGAAATGAGACTGCTGACTTTACCAGCATAAACTCACCATAACTTCATCGTGTATTACATGTCAATGATATCATAGTATCAAAGTGCAACGTTCTGAAACTACTTAACTATATACCTCACCTTACTGAAACCATTTCCTAGGCAGGGTTTAACCTTTTACTAGACAGAAAAGAAATCACTAACTTGGCAGTAATTATTCGCTAACTAGACAAAGTAATTAAACCTTTTACTGGACAATAAAGAAACCACTAACTTGACAGTTAGAAAATCGGTAAGTAGACAGCAATGGAACCATTACCTAGATAGTAAATTAATCGTTTATTAGACAGTTAAGGAACCACTAGCTTGACATTAAGGAAATTGGTAACTAGGCAGTAATGAAACCACTAACTAGACAGTTGTTTAACCGTTTACTGTACAGTAAAGAAACCACTAACTTTACAGTTAGGAAATTGGTTGCATAGGCAGTAATGAAACCATTAACTAGACATATTTAAACCGTTTACTGGGCAGTAAAGAAACGGCTAATTTGACAGTAGGAAATCTGTAACTAGGCAGTAATGACAAAAGCACTGACTAAAGACAGTAATGAAACCGCAAACCAAGCATTAACAAAACCACTTACTAGAAGTAACGCAGCCACTTACTAGACAGCAGTGAAACCGGTAACTATAAACAGTAACGATGACACTGCTGACTAATATAAACAGTAACAAAACCGCTTACAATAACTATCTTGCTAGAAAGTAAAAAACCGCTTACTAGGCAGTAATGAAACCGCTTACTAGGCAGTAATGAAACCGCTTTCTAGGCAGTGATGAAACCGCTTACTAGGCAGAAATGAAACCACTTTCTAGGCAGTAATGTAACCGCTTACTAGGCAGTAATGAATCCGCTTACTGGGCAGTAATGAAACTGCTAACTCTAGTCTTTGACAATCTCAAACAACTATCTTTAGTTCTTGACAGAATCACAATTCAACAATCTCTAGTTCTTGACAGATTCACAAACCAATAATCTCTAGTTCTTGACACAATCATACACCAATACTTTCCAGTTCTTGGCAGAATCAAATTCCAACAACCTCGAGTTCTTGACAGAATCACAAACAAATAATCTCTGGTTCTTGACAGAATCACAAACTAAAAATGTTTGGTTCTTCACAAATCCCAAACCAAAACACTCTGGCAGAATCACAAACCAATATTCTTTAGTTCTTGACAAAATCCAAAACCATTAATCTGTAGTGCATGACAAATTCCAAAGAAAAAATCTCTAGTTCTTGACAGATTGAAAAACCAAAGGTCTCTAGTTCTTGACACAATCACACACATATTGTATCCTGTTCTGGACAGAATCAAAATCCAAATTTCTCTGTAGAATCAAAAACCAACAATCGCTAGTTCTTGACATAATCACAAACCAATAATATGCAGTTCTTAACAGAATCAAAATCAAACATTCTCCAGTGGAATTAGAACCCAATCATCTCTACTTTATGATACTATCACGAACCAATAATCTGTAGTTCTTGACAGAATCACAATCCAAGAATCTCTGGTTCTTGAAAGAATCATTCACACACCAATCATCTCTTTTTGACAGAACTACAAACCGATAATCTCTAGTTCGTGACAAAATCACAAACCAACAATCTCTAGTTCTCGACAGAATTACACACCAAGAGTCTCCTTTTTTTGACAGAATCACAAACCAAGAATCTCCACTTCCTGACAGAATCACAAACCAATAATCTCTATGTATTGGCAGAATCGCAAACCATAATATCAAGTTTTTGGCAGAATCACAAACACCATTGTCTACTTCTTGACAAGATCACACACCACGAATCTCTACTTCTTGACAGAATTACAAACCAATAATCTGTAGTTCTTGACAGAATCACAACCAATAATTTTTATTTATTACTTTCTTTTTCTTTTTGAGATGAAATATAAGGCAAGTCAGTATCGCATAAATTCAGTGAAGTCGAATAAGCAAGGTGAACCAAATCGTTATCTGGGTGGCTATATTGGAGCTCCGTAAAAACGACTGTTTTCGTTCGGGGAAAACACTGAATTCCTTGGTATCATGTACAACACAATCGCAGGGTTTAGTAGCAAAGATATAAAGTCTATCAGTACATCGTCTCTTTAAAGATGTCCTCAAGGATGAGACGAGTGTGACTGGTCCAGTCAGTGGTACAAAACCTACACCGGGATTCGGCAATGAACTCAAGGAAATGTGCATCACGAGGTTTCCGTCCAACGTCCTAGTCACGTTCAATGGTGATGAGCTGTGGAGTGTACCATTCGAGCCAGAAGACACAACTGAAATCGGTTTTGCATCTAGTGACGATGCGGAATGGATCGTTCAACCCTACTTCGGACCACAAGGTAAACATATTTGATTTGAGTGTGTTACTAATACAAATGTGTTATATAAATGACCAGTTAAAATTTACACTGCTTGTCCCAATATTCTTAACTTATTATTAGAGGTTTCGGCCTGGTAGCCGAAACGCCTGTTGATTTCGTCAAGATTGTTTATTTTGTTTTTTTCTTATGATTCTTATCGGCCCTATTCCCATAAATTTTGTGCACGGATTTTGTTATGAGAAAATCTTATATTTAAAAAATGTCCTATCATTACAAGTTATATGCCATACCAAAGCTTAGGTCATGAAGTTTAACATAAAACATAAAAAGCTAAATATAATTAACTAATTGACTTAGTTATAATGACATAAATATTTAAATATCCAATCTTAAGACCACCATATCTAAAAAATTAAACGTCCGACCATCAACAAATTTTCAACTATATTGTTGGATACTGTAGATGTGTTTAGTGGGTTAGAACATCGAGCGACGTCACCATGACATCGTTTATTGCACGTGTTGTTTGTGTGTACAAAACCAATGGCTCACAATAGTGTAAATAGTTATACACAACTTTTCAAAATATTAAATAGTTTCCTATAATACTCATATCATTTATAAAAAAATGTTTTTACAAAGAGTTATTCAAGACCATTAAAACTAATAAAAATACAATGTAATTCCACGAAAATTATGTTAAAAGTGTCAGAGTTTGCTGCACTGCGCAGCATTTTGGGTAAGCTACAGTACAGTACGTTCTTGTCCCAGGTAATTTATTGTATTTCTCTTGCCACAATGTCTGTCCTTTGGCCAAGGTGGTAAACAAAATTTGCAGCGCAGTGCGCTATTTTTGCACGTCTTAAACTTTATTTGGCCTATTTGTTCTCTGATGTCATGATGTATGGAATCTATACTGATGATTAATGAGGTCACACAACCTGTTACAACGCGCTCCATCAACGTGTGTTAAAATGTACACCATCTACACGTGAAATCACGGTTTTCTTTTTCAGATTCAGCACGGAGACAACTCTTTTTCCATATTGCAGCTTATAAAAAAACTAAGTATGAAAGACACGTTTTCGTCATCGTGACGTCATCAGGTGTCAAGTTACATGAACTCAAAAATTGTAATTTAAATAAATAACACCTCCTGAACCGCATGTCATAGAGTTATAATTCTTTTGTCGTTTTTGTATCTTAGAGCACATGTAACATTTTATTTAGAAACGTGACCCACTTTGACCGTTACATTTGTTACAAACAGGTAGCTCAAAAGTTTTAAAATCACATTTTCTGAACATGTCAAAGAGTCATAAGCTTTGTGCCAATCTTGTAAGCCTTGACACAAGTGCATTTTATTTAAAAATCTGATCCCACTTTAACATTTCCTTCCGGTCCAAACAGGAAGTTCAAAGGGCTTACGACCAGACTTAGCATATTTTTGGATATGACATTGTGATTTCCCGTATGAACTTATGATATTTTATCTTTTTGTTACACCAACCGAAACCCCTCTGTGTTCGTTTTTACGAACACTTAATTTCTAGTTATTATTATTAATATTATTATTATTATTTCATCTAATCGCAGCATGCAAAAGAAATATCACATTTTCCTTTGTGCCGGTAACTCCTCGAGTCGAGCTACTTCCCGTAGCCTTAGATCTCAAGGGTCTTTCTCAGAATCCTCGCTGTTTTCAATTTGCTATTATTATTTATTTGACCAAGGCAAAAATATAATAAATTCTCAAGGAGCAAATAAAGGAAGATGAATAAAGAAGTAATCCAAACAAAAAACACAAAAGTAAACGATTAAAAACAAACAAATAAGTAAGTAGGCCCTAGAAAAATAATCAGTAATATGTGTGTGAAAAAATATTTAATAATTAAGTAAATAAATAAATAATAGACACAAATAACAAAAACAATGGGAAAAGACAACTAGGGACCAAAACGGATTGAGCAAGTGAGGGTTGAGCGTGCAGGAGGGGAACAAAACCAGAAAACTATAGGAATCAAAACACGGGGAAAATAACGACAAGTCATATATTCATCTTTATCTTCTTCTTTTTTCTTTTCAGGATCGAGCCGGCGCCGTCGATCAGTAGCTGAAGAACCAAACCTTCTGAAAAAGGGTAACTCGACAACTTTCATTTAATGATGTAACTAATTCATACAAAGATCCATTTGGTGGGTCGTATGGTCCGAGGGTCACCGCTTAGTTTTTAATGATATCCCACATTTCTTTTCTTTTCTTTTTTCCTTTTTTCTTTTTTTCACACCCGTTTTTTGTTTCACTATAGCCAATTGTTTTGTGTGATGCAAAAAACAAGTTTGTTAAGTGGTGTGTTTGTGCGTTTCTTTGCAGCCGCAACTAGACGTCGCAGAGCAGTAGGGCCACCAAATAGTGGGGGACCTGACTGGGAAAATCAGAGTAACGGGGATGGTGGATTGAGAGGTAAGATCATGCTTCAAACAATCGGGAACAATGTCCTTTTTTACGTTGTGATAGGGGCCTACTCTTGTGAGTTCAAGCCCGAGCAGGTTAGCGCGATTGGGATATACCTCGAGTTTACACCCAGGTAGAGCGATTGGTCATGGAGTCTGATACCCTTTATGAAGTTGTGATTTCCCGTCTAAATATCGCGATTGGAGTGTGATAACCTGTACGATAAGTAAGGATGTTTGCGGTATCACTATGTGGTTAAATCTCTCTTTTGAGTGTGTGTGGTTCCCATGGAACCAGTGGACCCAACGTTTCGGGCAGTATACTTCGTCAGGAGACTGCTTGATTCAAAGTATAGGTTGTGATATTCATATTCTCGTAACACTTTTTAATTATTTTCGTGCAGTTATGTTCAACAAATTCAACAGACGCCGACGCTAATTGCAAAAACCAGAAGAAGTAGTGTTGAATACTCAAAATGGGTAAGCTGGAAGGGCCATGTTATCCGACTACCGACTTTAAATTCTTCACTTCTTGGAAGAGTGTTCTTCCTGTTAAACATCATTCAAAACTTACAGCTTAAAATCACTTTAAATACACATTATAATTTGAACACATCTATAGCTTCTAAACCTTGTGATGTGCAGTATAATTTATTATAACATAACAATGTTTGGGTTTTTTTTTTTTCATTATTATTCCGAAGACATGGTGACGAAAGCTAATCTGTATTTCTTCGCTTTTCCTCTTCGACACGTTTTTCATGTGTAACTGTTGCTACGGTTTTTTTCCATCGTTTGCGGAAAACCTGTTGCATCTACAACAATCTTCCAGCAGTTATTAGTAAAGATGAACTTGGCGACAGAATGGGTAACCTCTATGTAAACCTTCCGTTTGCGCAAAAATTGCTGAATGTTCACATGCTTTTTCTGAGTAGTGTCTCAGATGCTGACATTCCTTTATTAATACTTCAAGTAAGTAATTTATTGTTTCAAGTAACTAAATGGCCTTTAAATGGGTCTTTAAATTTGTTTGTCGGGTGTGTGGGAATTGTTTTAAGAATAAAAGGAACTTGAAAACAGCATCATAAATGTCAAAAAAATAATACACAGTACCACAATGCCGCACCACATCAATGACTTTGAAGAGAAATACTAGAGTATTTAAATTTTGGGTATGGGTAATTCGTAGTGTGTAATGAACTCCCTAACCTCAATCCCTATGCATAGTTAATGTCTTATGTAAACATGGGGTCATACAATAAATATTCAGGTCTTGTTTTATTTATTTTTCCCCAAAAAGACAATGGTGCCTGACACCATACAATAGGCCTTTTCTTGGCTAATGCATTAGTCATGCTAGTTTGCGTTCTGTGTATTTAATAGTATGTTTAAGAACCTAGAACAGTAGGCCCAAAATGATTGTTTGCCCAATTTTATGGGTAACACAAATAATATAAAGTAGGGATATCAGTAAAGGTTTGGGTGCGTTTCCATCTTTAATTTTAGTCGTAACCCACTGTTAAAACACAAATAATAAGGACCCAGACCATCGGTCGTTGCTGTTCGATGTTATTTCGATTTTTGTTTCTCTTCATTGTTCGTTATGATTATAACAATAGAAATTATAACATAGCATTTATGGGACAACAAACACAATGCATCTTGACGTTTGTGTATATTTTGCAACGAATGGATGCCTAAATTGATTATTTTACTGTGTTTGTCTCAAGACAATACCATCCAATTTAAAACATTTAAGAGGCATACCAAAATATCTGAGAACCTTATATGTGTTATAATAGAAATTTGTGACATTTTGTGATTCAATTTTGAGTAGCCTGCCCTAAGATAAGGTATACCAGATTTCAGAGGAATTTAAATTTACTAACAAGACTTGAATATTTGAAGTAAAGCAATTTCAACACACATTTCTTCTGATAATACAGTAATGTTTATACTAATTATTGACGTTATTTCAAGGTATAGATTAGTGGCAAAATCTACCGGATTTTTACAGCCAAACCGTACCTGTGGGTACCATCCTATTAAAACGTCCACAAATGGTTGGATGCAAGTTACCCCACCCCTCCCTCAGTCCCGGCCTGTTTAATTAGTTTATTAAAGCTTATAAACGTTACATTTGGTTTGTGGTTTTCGTTTCGACAAATTAAAAAATAAATTGCATGAAATGATGTGTTTAGTATATGGCTTTGTCCTTAATTGTTGTCTATCATTTCAGAAATCTGGTTTCAGATTATATCGTTTGATATTATTTGTGGATCCAAAGAAGTAAAGTCGAGATTGTTTCCACAGCTCGGCTCTTGTTAGACTTAGTTACTGCCTATGGTTGTACTTGTAGATTAAAGGTGGGCTCCATAGATTGGGTTTTGTCTACCTAATGCTGTTTTACTTCAAACCAGGAAGTAAACCATCATGTATTGCAGTGAATGGTACAACAAAGTGAGAGCAATGGGTTATCATAACAAGACAAAGCAGATGGATCCCTCATCAGAACAGTAGCTAGGCCTGGGCCCACACCCATTTTCAGGAGGCAAATTTACATGATGGACGATACATTTTGAGGAACAACTCTTTTTTACAATGGCACGAGTATAACTGAGTAGAACCATGAAGAACGGTATAAGCACGATTTATGTGGTGATCAAACATTGTTTGTACATGCATACAATACATAAAATACAAAGAATAATACGGCAGCCATGTAAAGGCCTGCAGTTGCCTTATTTGCACAGTAGAAATTAACAAAGTACACTAAAAATTTAAAATACTCACTCGGTGTGTAGAGAATATCCCCCTCGAGTGCGTTCAATCGTACAGCAAGAAGAGGCATGGTTTGGGACGTCTTTTAGAAACAGAAGTTGTGTGTTGAGTCATGATTTCCCCAGCAAATCCACTACATTTGTCCGCTTTTTTAGTGTTGACATTCACTCACTACATGTCAGTGACCGCATGTCAATGCAACCACCGCACGTTATTCACCTTCCGACCGTTATGCAACGCGGTGCACAGTCCTGCAGCCGATTTCACGAAAGTAGTGCGTAACTTGCGCCATGTCGTAAAGTTGCGCCATGTAAATGTTGCGCAGCTGCGCCACTTCCTTAAGTTGCATTTCACGAAACTTGCCGTAGCTGCGCAACTTTTTAATAAACTAAATAAATAATAAACACCGTGGACGAGGCTAATATCAACCTTTTCAACGACTGTTGCCTGAATCCACTGGAAAAAACTGCAACGGAGCGGCCATTTTAAATCACGATCTTTTTTACAACAACAACATGTTTATACAGTGACGGAATAAGATGGCTCAACTTGGACCACCACTGACTACGTTTACATGCTTTATTTTGACACGTAAGTCCGTTAAAACTTATAGTTATAGAAATGACTAGTTAAATAGTTCAACGATTAATAGTATCAAACACTCGCTGCTTTTCATGTTATTTTTAACTGACAAATGTTTTCAAATTTACAAACACTGACGTCGAACGAAAGGGCGGACTTGACTGAGTTTGGTCATGTTGGTGCGATCGTGTGATGATGATACGTGTTCATAGACATTTATAAGTGCGGACATGCCGTATTGTTTGTATCAAACTCAACACTATTTCAACATCATTGTGTTACTTACTGTGGCCTTAGTTGACTTTTTAAATTTGTTTGAAGTATAACGCATATACACCATGTATAACGTGCATAAAAATACATATTTGGGGATTAATGAGAACTTCAGACAATTGTCAATAGTACAAAATACCGAGCATGGCAAGTGGTAAAATATAACATTAACAATTATAAAATCGAACCGTAGTTTAAGTAAAGCACTAGGCTACTACTAATACAGCATGACTAGTGAAGTGGTAAACTCAAAATTGTACATTTCGGCAGCAAAATATTCTCAATATAATTATGTCAACTTGTCGACGATTGCTAATGCACAATTTAAACCATGGTGGTGGGTTTTTTTTTCTTTTCAAATTGATTAATAATTGAATGTTGCTGTCACTTTGCAACTATTTTTCCCCTTATTTAATTGTTCTTAAAACGTTATTTATTTTATAAGTTCATTTATTTATTTTTTTATTTATTATCTTGTGAAATAGCCGGTTGGAAAATGGGACAAACCCAACTACCATATCCCACACTAATTTGTCAACGATTATCCACTGAAATTATCACCTTAATTTTTTTAATTCTTCTCATTTTATGTTTAGATTAAGCTACACTTCAAAAACACAAGAGAGGGAGAGAGAGAGAGAGAGATCCATATGAAATTAATTTCATGTCAATAAGAGTATGCAAACATGAAAAACATTCAAGTCGGCTTGATACCAGTGTCTTCTTGGTTCTTGGTTGGTTTCCTTCAAAATACTCCATGAAAGAGATTTGACTTCCATGATATCAAGGGAGAAGAATATTATTTATTCATGAGGTGTGAAGAGGTAAAATTTAAATATTTATATTAAACCAATAAAAGGATGATTAATGCTGTTGCTAAAAATAAACAAAACATGTTACCTATTTTTCTGAAAATCTCAATGCAAATGATAGGTTCAACTCATATCAAAACTTTCATTTAAAAAGAAAGTCATTTTCTTATGGGAAGATCAACAGCACAAAATGGTTTGATGCATCATGTAGACCTATTTTTTTTGCTTAACATATGCACAGTGACTTAAGACAACTCAATTAAAGTTCTTGTTTCCCTGTAATATTCAGGATGCAGCTCCACATCCCTTATTAGATGTCATGAGAGATTGAAGATGTCAAGGAGATGAAGAAAAAGATGAAGTGGTGTTCAAGGAGATCTCTGTGTCATTTTCAGAGTCATCCTACATTTATTTTCCCAGCAAACTGGAAGTTTAATTTTAAAAGACCCAGTTCATTTAATGAAATCAAACTAAGGGCTGCCTACTATGGGCTAATATTCCATGATGACTAATAAGCTTGTTAGTTATAAATAATTTAGTTATACATGTAACTATAAGTTAGAAAACCCAAAAATCAATATGTTTTCCAATATCATAAGCAAGTTTGACCATTTCCAGGGGCCTCCAACCTTGACTCCACAATGAATTTAGTTGGGGGGGGGGGTTAATGACACCAAATCCTGTCAACTTAATTAAACAAAATGAAAACCATTTTCTTTAAATAGTTTGTTAGCTTCTTTTGAAATGCTTTAAAGACAAACTTTGTGATTCCCATTACAATTCATTTTTGGACAGCTGAACTTAGCTGAAATCTTCATGTAGTTTTGAAACAATTCTTTATTTAATATATATATATTTTTTTTTGGGGGGGGGGGGGCGTTGAATTGATTCATTAAGTTTTCTGAACAAAAAAGAAGTAATAAATTGTATAATATTTTGCTCAAATAAATGTAGGTACATTTAAACAGTTTCCTTAAAAAACTTGTCTGTTTTGTAGTTGAAAGTATTGATGTTTTGTACGTATGGAAGGAAAAATTAAATAATGTTCATAAGTGAAATGGAAAATTTGTTAAATTATTGATTTATTTGAACTTGTATGAAAGTATTGATTTTGTTTTGTCATGGGAGTTAAAATAAAGTTTACAAGTGAAATGAATAATTCAGGATTGATTTCTTGAATGATAAGCTGGGCTGTTTATCGCCACCGATGCATTCTTTATAAACAAATAAAGAACATGAGACGACAGTGTTGTTCTGAAACTGTATTTATGGTTGCATTTACAACTGACGATCGCCAGTTTTAATTACCCCACAATTGTTGCCGATTTAGCCGTTTATTTCCTCCAAAAAAGACCGTTTTAAAAAATTCAATAGTACAAATAACTTAAAAACCAATGGCCGACGAACGTGTTTTGTTTTGTTTTGAGTCCGCTAAAGAGAAGAAAGTGCAATATCTTTCGGTAAACACTGAAATATAAACGTCGCTGCCCAAGGATCGCGTAGCCTCCCGGGCAAAACACGTTGTGCCGTTGGCAATTTTTTAACTTGCGCAATAAAATACTGACTTACGCCATCAAAATCGAGTGGTAAGTTGCGCCATTTTTGTGGCGCAACTTTCAGACTTGCGCCACTTTCAGATGTGGCGTAACTTTCGTGAAATCGATCTTAAACTAGTGGCGCAACTTACGCCATAAACGTTGCGCAAGTGGACTTACGCCATGGCGCAAAGTTTCGTGAAATCGGCTGCTGGTCGAAGACGTCCATAGCGTTTTTTGTAAAGAGTTATAGACCGTCGGCCGTCCAGTCGTATCTTACAGTCTTGTTCTCTTCAACAGAGGGTTTACTCAGTAACCACTTAAAAACGAAGATAATAATACCAAATTGCAATTTTTGCTTGTTCCCACGCTCAAATATTGCACATTATTTCGTACTTTGACGACAAAAATCGCCCTAATTTGTGCAACGATATACGGTAACTGAGTCAGGCGCGAGTAGGTTGTCCAATGAAATTTGGTCTCTCATCAGGCAATTGACCAATCAAAATTGGTCTTATGGAAGCGTGCGGATGTACGAAGGAACGCGCTGCGACGTATTATGTAGAAGCGAAGCGCATTTACGAATTTGCACAATTTGGAGATTGCGCTGCTCATTCTGCATTCCAAGACTGGTCACTTAATATGAAATTGAGCAAAATTTTGTGCAATCTCGATATTGTGCAGATCTATAAAATGCGCTCTACATAAACAAATTTTCACGCAGCTGGATCGTCATGTGGGCAACATACATGTCAGAAACAGACAGCGAGAAGCAGTCTAATTTACAGTGTTTATGCCCATTTGTGTGATGTTCATGAAGCCTTTACACCTATAACTGAAACATAGTGGACAAAATTCAGACAATGTGTGCAGATTTGGAAGGAACTTGACGGAAAATCAGCTGAAATAGCGAGAAGTTTCTTGCATTGCAATAATAGTGGCGGTGATGGTGCAGCTCATGCAAGCTTGCGCTGCTGCACTAAGTTAGTACCTAACGCAACGATGGTGGTTTTCCCCCTTTTCATCGGAAGGGTTACCAATAATCACGGATGCTACAAAACAAAGACGGGATGTACTTGCCAGGCAGAAGCGAGATAAGGAACATGTGCCTGCTGCTGAAGGTTAGAGAATTGTTTCAAGTTATATATTGAACATTTATTTTTGACATTTGTGACTGCATGATTAGTTACTAAGGTTGAGTACTCAACAGACTTAGAAAAAAAGTCGTCTCTTGCTCTTATTATTTAGACTTTGTCTGAGATTGGGTGGCTAGCTGCGAAACTGTACCGCAGTAGCTATTGTATTCGCTACCAACATTTCTATTTTTAAAAGTTTTATAGAGCTGGGCGGTGAGTCGAAATAAATTGGCCCACATGTTCAACATGTTGTTTCAACTGGTTATGATGTACACAATCGCACCATTATGATGGGTAGAAAAAATTTTGCCCTGGCTTCATCCTTCAATGTAAATGTCACAAGAAAAATGTTTAAAAAGAAAGACAAAAAAAAACTAAGAGGTGTTCATGCACGTATTGCACGGACACACTATAATAAAGTATAAAGAACATGTTGGGCATTCAGACCCATATTTGTACACAGTACTCTTTGTAGCCCTGATGTCTAAGGCTCATGACCAAGACTCAAGAGCTACGTTTATCAGCTACACTAAGTCTTGGGTAGGTGCAGTAATCAGTAACCCTCCTCCCAGTCCCAGTGGCCTTTGCACGAAGGAGTGTCCATATTTGCAAGATTTTCAACATTTTTACAAATACAAAAAATTCATAAAAAGGGAACAAAAATTGTCTCCATGAGTGGGGAATTAATTGTAGCACCGAATAAATTGTTTAATTCCTCGACAGATCAGCAAACAAATTCAGAGACTGCCGAGCCTGCATATCTTTCGAGTTGCCAGTTTGAAATAAATTGCTTGTAGTGACTTCCATAAAATGGTTCCCACCTTTGTATTTTTAAAACTGTTTTGCTTGTTTTTGTTTAAAAAGTATTATTTACATTTTAGAAAAATCATTGAAGAGGGACTTAATTTTGTTATGTATTTTTTGTTCCCCAACCAGATCTCAGTGAATCTTCTCACATCAGAGAGGAAGACTCAGAGCCTGCTCAAAAGAGAATTTGAATGCTCCAGTCAAGTTCTTCAATGAAGAAAGAGGAAACCTTATCATCTGCTCATATTTTACCGAGAGTTTGCATCATTTGCCATGAAACTCGGTATTCAAACGCTTTTTACAGCCCAAATCGCACATTCCACATTTAACCATGAATAATGTGTGTACAACCCTACACCCCCCTTAAAAAAAGAAAGAAAAAAAGTTGGAGTAAATAAATAAAATAAAATACAGGTAATCAACTTATGCATGTATGTTTTTGGTTGGGTAAAATGGTGGCTGTAGGGCTCTTGTCTGTTTTGGGAAAAAAAGGGGGAGGAGCAGGTGATACTGATGACTACATGTACAAGATATTTTTTATTTTAGTAGTTTCTAATACCTGTACATGTACTATGTAATTACGCAAATTCTCTACATTGGCAGTGCATGTGACAGGACCATCAATTTAAAACTAAGTTTCTTTTCAGAACCACATTAATTGAAAGTTGCATGTGCAATGTTATGGTCAACAAACAGTAGTAATTAAATGATATTTAAAGGTTTGTGATGAGAAGTAATCAGGTGAAGTGTTTCTTGTAACAAAACACTGTGGTCTGTTCTGAACTTAGGAGTTCTGAAAAGAACCAGGATGCCACATTAAGCATACCTTTCAGTATGATTATGGTTAGCTTTTTTTTAATGAAATGACAACGGTCCAGTAAGCAACAACTCTGCTACTTACAGGTTTTGTAAAATTGGGCCCAGACTGTCTGACTAGAAATTTATAATCTAATCTGAGATCATTCTCCATCACCAATCAACTTTCCTAGCACATCACTATTTTTAAATACTTATTTTAACTTTTTATATTTTTTTACAACTACCATAGAGCATCTTCATGTATATATTATTTTAAAATGGAAAATATTGAAAAGGACATGAACGTTGCATTTACATTTCAATTCTTTATCTTATCACACTTCATTAATAATCGATACACACATTTTGTATTATTCAAAGTGTTGAAATAAAAGGTTAACATTTGTTAAATGAGCATTCCTTTGTCTTTATGCACACAAACCATGACCATTATGACATGGTATTATGTGGTTCTTTTTGTAAATTATGAGTTTGTTATTCATACAGGGGACTGTTTTAAACTCATACAGAGCTGTGGTGTGAAATTTAAACAAAATTTTAATGCACAAAGGAATGGGTTTTTTTAACAAATGATGATAACATTTGTAGGACATTTTCTACAGAAAATGATTTATAGGGACAGGAAAATTCAAGTACAAAAACTAACAATATATTTAATTCAGCATTTATATTTTTGATTATGCAAGTTGAATTATCATTCAATAAATTCAAAGATGGAAATATCTGAGGTTTGTTTCTTTTTCTAAGGGCTGTTTTGACATACTTTGTGGGTTAAAAAGTATATCAAAAACTCCAGTTATTTTACAATCAACATGAAATAGTTTGCTTATTTATTTGGCAAGACTGAACCCCTCCCCCAGTCGGGTTGTTTATACTTGTGATGTACCCCATTCCTTTCCATGTGTTATACCTGAATTGTTAATTGCCTGAAAATAGTGTGTTGGAGCATGGAGTACAGTTGAAAAGTGCACACCAAGTACAGTTGAAAAGTGGTGTTCCAATAGTTGATATAAGCATACAAACTTTTAGAAATGTTGTTAGCATACATGATCTAAAGGTTTCCACATCATAATGTGAATTTTTTGGGGGGTAAACTGTGCCTAGCTGGAGAAAGCCTCTCTTTTTTTGTCAATTGAGGGCGCTGTTTTTCTTATGTTTTTCTTTATGTTCAAAAATGTGAAATTTTATCCGTGAATTACACATTAATGTGCAACATTTGAGCGTGGGAACAATTGGATTCTTGCTTAGACACATATTATCTACAACTGGGCTAAATTTCATGCAAACCCTCTCCGGAGAGAACAAGAATCGTTTTCTAGAAGGATTTCAGAGCCACGGCCCCATAGTCTATTACTCGCTTTACAGCGCGGCCCTGTTTTGGCAAAAGGGTGTAACTCAAATTTTCAACTTTTTGAGAAAATACCATTTCTAGGGAAAGTGAGGGCGCTTTTCCCAATGAGCGAAGTCTCAAGTCCGTACGATGCACCGTTTTGAAGATAGTATGTGCTATCTTTATAGATTTTTCATGTTTTCAATCCAATTTCTTTGGAAAAACGGTGTATCTCAAAGATAGCACCCACATTTAGATGTGTGTGATGAGGCAAAACAGCCTAACTTGGTGTTAAGTCTGTTTGCCTTGAAAGAATATTGCACTAAAAATTTATATTTTTATGTCAGAGAGACGTATCTATAGACACACTCTTCTGCCATGTACAAGTGTGTTGCTCTCACCGACTGTTTCTGCGTCAGAAAGATGTATCTCTCGGATACACCTTTTTGCCATATTAAAGTTTGTAGCCCCCAATTGATATTTATTTTCCAGAGGGACGTATCTCTACATACACGTTTTTTTTATAATGTGACTTCTAATGTTAAGTAAATGTATTCAACAATTAATTACTGTTTTTTGCCATTATTGCATACACAAATGTGAATGTTAACCTTGTAGAAAAAGTTATTCTATTTTGCCAATGTCTCAATGGAAATAATACAGAGTGTCTTCAGATGCATCCTTTTGGCAAAACAGGCACGTACACAATAAAATATCTAACATGAGATACACCCTTTTGCCAAGCAAAGACATTGACAAAGAATTGAGATATCTCAAGTTACACCCTTTTGTAAAAACAGTACAAACTATATAAAGTGACTAACACGACATACACCCTTTTGGCTAGAAATAATTAAAACCATCAAGCCACAACTTTCTGTCAGAACGAAGTAACTTTAAAATAATGCTTATTTCAGAAAAACCAGCTACACAAGAAGGACAACATTCATTGTGTTACTAGTGTATATATCAAACATTTGTTTAAAGAACAATCTACCCATTTATAATTGAATATGTATAAATGGTAGGTAATTGAACTTTCAACGCCGTTTATCTCAAAAGGTGATTATTTGAGATACACCCTTTTGCCAAAACAGGGCCGAGCGTAGCCTACCAGTACCCAATCGGGAGGGGAGTACGCCAAGGATGGACGTCTTGCACAAAGACTATGCGGTGTACTGATCACCAACTTTTAAGGGCGGGTACCAATATATAAAGCGACAAAAACTGCAGGTACGGGGGAAGAAAATATACCAAAATGATCCTGAATCCACAAAATTATAATCTTATTCGTGCTTACACAGAGACGGACAGACGGACAAACAAGGGCTACACTTTCATTTTCTTGAATTTTATTTTTATTTATTTTTATTTTATTTTTTATTTTTTTACTGTTTTTTATTTTTATTTTTTTTTCTCGGCCCCATTGGTCTTGTCCGAGACCGCATGGGCTGATGATGAGAGCTTGCACTGACTCGTTCAGGAGGACGTAGTATGAATGTGGTGCATGATGAGACTGATCGTAGGTCACTGCTGATCGGAGCGTGCGCGGCGCATAAACACAATGTACATAATACACCACGATAAAAATTTATGAAACAGTAAACCGTGGTTGGCCCTTATTCTTAATTACAAAAGTATGTTCTGTTGCGATCGAGCCCAGTTTTTAGTATACGAGGCAAAGGAATGACAATAATTATCTCCAATGGATTTACACCATAGAGCTACACTATTATTGGTAGAGAATGGCTCTTTCGTATACAGGAAGAGATGACCAGAGGTTATCAGGTCAGCGAACTGGTCAAATGAGCATGTGTATAATTATGACAGCCCATCCGTCTTGCCTTTGGTTCATGCGTTGGGACCACAGACATTATAATAACTATAGACCTAAATATATATAGAGAGAGAGATCAATGCTATAGACCGACACACTGATCTCTAATCAGTATAATAGAGATCAGTGGACCGACATCACCTATGGAAATCAACGTCTGGATACCGTAATTTTGACAGCACCCGACTAAACCCGTGAAAATGCAAGCAAAACAACATTTGTAAAGCAATAGGTAAGAGGGGAGATGATAACAGAAAAATTGAAAGTTTTACGGGTGAAAAAATCACCAACAGTAGAGACTTCGCAGAGCGCGCTCTGTCAAAGGACGCGTCAATTCATGGAGCAACTGGCCCCCTCTCATTCTTTTTCGATCTTGTGATACGTTTAACTGTATGCTGTTCAGCCTAGTATTGTAGAAGACAGCTAGCTGCGCATGTCCACCGGAGGTAGGGATGAAGTTTTGACGAGCAATAAAAAACACCTATCATGCCTATGCTATACCTGTCCTCCGGTCTTTCCAAAATGGAACCTTGATCTCCCTAATATTACAAGTTACAAAGTGTTTCTTTAAAATTATTGATTAACCAACAAATTAATTAATAATTTGAACAAAATTGTACCCCCAATAACGTCCAATAATGTCCAAGCCACGAAGGCCTTGACAAAAGGCTAGCCTAATTATAGAAATCACGTGTTGCTAGCGCTGATCTCTAATAGACCGTGCAAGTCTCGCGCGTATTCGAACATTTATGGGACCACTGTGGTCCCACGTACATTGCTTTAACGCGTGAAAGAAACAAACTCACTTAACGGATCCCAGTGTTCGAATACGCGCGAGACTTGCACAGTCTATAGAGAGATCAGTGGTTGCTATTCGCTCGTCCCCAGCGCCTTGCCTTAAAACCAAAGGCGCTGGGATGGGCAAACGTATCAAGCACGCTCATTGGTTAATGCTCAGTCCCATCATGCATCACACTCACACTGCAAGCGCTGCACGCATGACGTACTTCCTGAACAAGAATCTGTGCAAGCTGATTAGCCCATCCCAGCGGTCCTGGATAGGCCGCTGGGGCCGAGCGAATGGTTCGCTCGTCCCCAGCGCCTTGCCTTCAAACCAAAGGCGCTGGGATGGGCAAACGTATCAAGCAGGCTCATTGGTTAATGCTCAGTCCCATCATGCATCACACTCACACTGCAAGCACTGTACTCATGACGTACTTCCTGAACAAGAATCTGTGCAAGCTGATTAGCCCATCCCAGCGGTCCTGGATAGGCCGCTGGGGCCGAGCGAAAGCGAATGGTTGCTAGTAAAGATTGTTGGCACATTGTGCGCGCGAGAGGGCGCACTGGATTTGGAGGAGAGGATGGGCAGGGGCAGCAGCAGCAGCAGCAGCCCCGTCGTATGCTTCCGTGTAATAAATGCTGCCGTACACCCGCTGAAGGTAAGGTTTATAAATAAACTTCAAATTTTTAACAAAAATACTAAAGTAATAGACAGTCACTGTCCATAGCAGTAGCACTAGCACTAGCAGTGATCGGGGTGACTGATGGCGTGTTGAGGCCGCGCCGAGCGGTCTGTACGTACTATAGCCCACCTGTGACCTGTCACTGCCTGTGACTGGGCAGTGAGTTACCTTGTTGTTGGACTGCGTGATGGCTCTCTTTACTGAAGTAGTCTTTACATAGTCAGTTCATGGAGGTCAGTTAGTTAGTAGCCATCAACTATGATAAGACCAATGTTAAAAGAGATCCATACATAAACATTAACACTAACACTCAGCACACTACAGGTACAGCCCATCAATTAAGGTGGGCTAAGCGGTCTGGCGCACCGAACTCAAGTTGTGGTGGTCGAATCACTACAAATGTAGACCTAGCCCTGGATTCAGCTTTGGCCACACAGGTGGGGCTAACCTAGTCCCATAAATAGGGCCAATACAAAGTGGATTGGCCCTATTTATGACCATGGGGCTAATGTAGACCTTCTCCTAGAACTATGCGGTTTGGTCATTGAGACAATAGCGGAACGAACCGCATAAGTCTGAAGTATACTTCTCTAGGACTGAGTAATGTAGACCCAGTAAAGTAAGTACCCAGTAACTGGGGCGATGTACTCCAGGTTTTTTTTAACTTTGACATCTGCGGTCATGGATGTACCGTACTACTACTTTTTTCTGTAGTAGTCGGCGACCGCAGATGTCAAAATTTCAACAAATGTAGTACAGCGCTCC
The DNA here is from genome assembly GCA_023634235.1 of Pisaster brevispinus. Classification (NCBI taxonomy): domain Eukaryota; kingdom Metazoa; phylum Echinodermata; class Asteroidea; order Forcipulatida; family Asteriidae; genus Pisaster; species Pisaster brevispinus. The sequence continues at coordinate 20,771,679 of JAMKCF010000010.1, read as the reverse complement.
AGTTACTGGGTACTACCTACATCTGTACATGTGGGTTAAAATCTCGTTCCCAGTCATGCCAGTGTCCTACCCAAAAAATTATTTGTCTCTAAGTCCAACAAAAAATAAATAAATGAAGGTTCACCAAAATTTGTCTTATGTTACTCTGACCCAAATTTGGCAGTTTTATAAATAGTGGCTCTTGTTTGACTCGGTCTCATCAGTCCTCATCGTACTCATAGTCTAATAATGTCTAATGATTGGGTAATGATAAGACCAACGCCAAATTGAGGGCAAGTTCGGCCTAATTTGGTGGGCTACTCTAACTTGATTGGCTGGACCAGCATGGTGACTACTTCTGTACTTAAGCCCTGGAACTGATGAGGTATGTTTCTTAGGGTACTTACGTGTGTACTAACTAGTCTCTACTACTGAACTATAGCGTATGTTCGTAACGATCTTCCTAGTCACATAATACATCTACTTCTACAGGGAGTACAATATGACAATGGCCAATGCAGAGTAGAGACTGTATTACTTAGAAGAAATTTAACACAATGAGTGCTACTCTATTCTCTTCTCGGATGCTGCACTTATCAGAAGGACTTTCTTCCAAGTAGTTGCGAAAATCGTAACCCTTCATCCTCCCTATGGTCGCAGATGTACAAATCACATACATGTGCAATCATACATTATGTAATTTTGCCCATTTTTGTCAGACTAGTGACCAGATTTGCAAAATGTTTACTTCTTTTAAAAATCATGACACTCATTCTAAGAACACGGATTTGATCTTTAATGTGAATTAATTTAGAACACTTAAAACGTCATCGAGAAAATATTTAGCTGGAAAAAATAAGCGAAAACTTACCAGAGACTGGCCACAAACCCAACCAATCAGCGTAAACCCAATAGGCATGGCGCTTGTCTTTTTGGGCGCAGTTAATGTATTTAGCGGATTTACACAATGTGCAGGTTGCACTGCTTGTCGGATCGGGGTTCAAGAATGCCTCATAAATAACCTTTGGTTGTGCAAATCCCTAAAATGTGCGCATTATACACCAAGAAGAAAGTCTAGAAAAATATACAAACCCAAAAGCCACAAACTAGTCTGACGGGAGGGGGGGGGGACACTCTTTGCACTGAATATTGATGCCTATCGGGTGATGTTCAGTTACACTTTTGAGATTTTGAGAGGGTTCGGATCATATCAACTAAGTAAAAAAACGAATATGTATGCTACTATTGTATTGACTAGGCAGCAGAACCTGAGGAAGTAGTGCATGTTTGTGTAATTAATCAATTTGCTTTTTATGTACTTCTGATTTTCAAGGCTGTAGTTGCAATCTCAGGAGTTTGTGATGGAGAGATGTGTAATGAAGAGATGATGCATGCACAAGGAATTGGGTCATTGCAGAAGGAGTGCAAAACAGAATCCACCAATGAAGAAGATGGCATTCTCGAAGAAGTGATGGCATTTGCTGATTTCTATCCCACAGAGGATAATCAGGTTCATGTTTTGAGAGAACTCATTTTTAAATATTTCTAAAAAGCAAAGCCGATACCTTTGACATTATAAATACTAACACTACAGTTAAGGTTAAAAATATCTGTATTTGACCTTTCCTGTTGTACGGCCATACTTGTCTTCTTTCTTCAACATGTGTTTACTTCATTTAAAGGGGCTGTGTCACGATCAAAGCAGGCCTGTGGCTGTACATGGAATTATGAACTCTCACTCTCACCCATTTACAGCGTGGTTGGAGAGTGAGAGTTCATAATTCCATGTACAGCCACAGGCCTGCTTTGATCATCAGGACACAGCCTCGTTAAGACCCTCCTAAGCTCTTACTCTTTGAAGCCTTTTGTGCATGGCTTGTGTATGGTCAAACAACCTTGTTCAAAGTTACACTTCAGGTGTTCAAATGTGTAGTCATGTGTAGTCATATGATATCATGTTGCAGGAAGGCTGCTATCATTCCAAACCGCAGTGAATGGTATTGAATGGTCAGACATTAGGAGGGTCAAAGGTCATTCAAATACCTGTTCTGTCATCCAAAATAGACACACTTAAAGGTGAGGTCATAGATTGGCTACTTCTCCAAAAATAAATGACCATGAAAGCTTACTTGGTGAGAAGCACTGATAGTATAAAACATTTTGAGAAAAGAATTCTTTCAAAGTATATGGTTTGGAACTTTTTTCACCCCAAAACATTTGAATCTGAAAAACGATTCATGCTTGAATCATTTCTCGGATTCCAGAGGGTTGGTATCCACTGGTGAATGCTGCAGCCAGAGATGTGGTTGTTACCTGCAGCGCTGTCACCTTGCTAAACGTGGATGGAATCAACGATCTTGTGAAATACAGAATACATGTACAAACAAAGGCATACCGCATTAGATTGGGTATAAATAATTGTTGATACACTTCTTTGTAGACACTGTATTCAGCTGAAACTTCTACTTGGGATTTTATTGTTTAGGCCCTATTTTGTTGAACTAGTTCTGCCAATAAATCGGCATTGCATTGACAAACACTTATCTATGACCTGACCTCAGAATGAGTGATTGCTGCATATTTGCTCTGATGTTGCCGCTGACTATTGTGTACACTTTTCCTTGCCTGTAGATCTAAGCTAGCCAATTTTTATTAATTTATTTTTGTCCATCTATTTACTCAGGGTATGTGGAGACCATCTCCATAGACTACTTCACAAATGCTCAGTACAGCGCATTATGAGGTGCATGCTGGTCTACATGTAGTTAGTGACAAATTGAGTCTAACTAGACCACCATGCACCTCATTCCATGGCTAACACATGCGCACTGAGTATTTGTGAGGTAGTCTAATGCAGCCCTTCTACAATGAGAGACTTTGGAACACTAAGTGGCAGCAGACTTAAACCAGGTAAATTTCTATTGTGTACAAAGTTCTGAACATGCACACATTTCCGAGAACAATGGATTTACCTGGTAAGTCTATGCCACCTCATGTTACCATTAGTTTCCCAGTGAGTTTGAGACCATCAGAGTTTCTTTTATAAAAAACGTCTTTCATTTTTACTTTGCTCTCTTGATGTGAATCAGTGGAAATGATCCGTTAAAATCCATGGTCTGGGGCAAATTTCGCAAAAAGCTGAGATTGATCTGAAGATGTGTGTCAGTTTTAATTGCTGAGCACAGTGTGATGTCACAATACAAGTCACTATGGCAATACTGACAACTCATCTTGCTTTGTGAAATCGCCCCAGGTCTGATATTAAACATAAGTGACCAAATCCGAAGCCACTGGGTGTAACAACCCATCTTGGTGTAGTTTTTGCATGAACTGTCAGAACCAAAACAAAATTTCCAGGTAATTGTTTTAAACTGTTGCTTCTCACCAAACATTCTTGTAACAGCTTTGCTTGCAAAAAGGTGACAAGGTGCTCATTGTTTCTAAGAACAATGCTGATTGGTGGTGGGCAAGGAAAGGGCATTCTTGTGGCTATGTCCCCACCAATCACATCACATCACTCTCAGAGGATGAGCCTGATTGGCAAGATGGCGAATACTTTAGTAGTTATAACACAATGGTAAGCTTTTAAAAACAAAAGGGAGGGGTTTAAGTCATGTTCCTTGTATGCAACAACAGTTAACACCATAGCCTTGTTCAAGGTGCTCCAGCCAAACGGTTTAGTCACATTTTGCCCCGCTTTAATGTATTTAGTGTGTAGATGTTGTGCATACATGACATGAAGTGAGTGTTTGACTAGACAGACTTTTTGCTTAGACTGTGTGGGTGTGTGCATGAGCATAAGGACTATGAGTGTATGAGACTGTGTTTGGTCCTTGTGGACTCCTTGCGGGGATAACTGCTGGGGCAAAAGGGACAGCATGCAAGACAACCTTGATCAAGGCTATTTGAATAATGAAGACCACTGATTTTCATTACACAAAAAAGGGCAGACCATTTTACCATTCAGCTGCATTTTGGTTTCATTGATTTTACCTTGGAGAAAAAGATGCCATTATTGCACTAATGCTAAAAATGTACTTTGCTAAGTCGGCTTAAACATAAACCATTGATGATTAGTAGGTGCTTGAATAAAACATGGTACAGAATATCTTACTATATAGTCTTAATCATGGATTCATAAATACCCAGGTCGTCAGGGCATCACGTGGCCATGTTTAAACGTGTGATATAACACATAGGCATTTTTAAACATAAGCGTGACGCCCAAGCTTACGCGTGGCGTTAATTTACTTGTACCGCAATCAAAACATACCGGTACTTGATCTAAACACTATTAGCATGCGCGTATACGCACAACCCTTGAGGAGCGTTAGAGCAATTTTGACCCTTCGCAAAACGGAGCCCGTTGACCTGACAGAAAGTGAAAATTAACTGAATTTTTTTACAGGTTTTCCAACTTATTCTTTAAGATTGGGATTAAAAGACCTCTTCGCCTATTCTTTTATTCCCTTTAAAACATGGTACAGAATGCTTACTACAGTCTTAATCATGGAATAAAACATGGTACAGAATGCTTTCTACAGTCTTAATCATGGAATAAAACATGGTACAGAATGCTTACTACAGTCTTAATCATGGAATAAAACATGGTACAGAATGCTTACTACAGTCTTAATCATGGAATAAAACTGGTACAGAATGCTTACTACAGTCTTAATCATGGAATAAAACATGGTACAGAATGCTTACTACAGTCTTAATCATGGAATAAAACATGGTACAGAATGCTTACTACAGTCTTAATCATGGAATAAAACATGGTACAGAATGCTTACCACAGTCTTAATCATGGAATAAAACATGGTACAGAATGCTTACTACAGTCTTAATCATGGAATAAAACTGGTACAGAATGCTTACCATAGTCTTAATCATGGAATAAAACATGGTACAGAATGCTTACTACAGTCTTAATCATGGAATAAAACATGGTACAGAATGCTTACTACAGTCTTAATCATGGAATAAAACATGGTACAGAATGCTTACTACAGTCTTAATCATGGAATAAAACATGGTACAGAATGCTTACTACAGTCTTAATCATGGAATAAAACATGGTACAGAATGCTTACTACAGTCTTAATCATGGAATAAAACATGGTACAGAATGCTTACCATAGTCTTAATCATGGAATTGTACATTATTTTAATTTTGACAGAAGCTGCATCATGAAATGTTACAAGACAAAGCTAGGAATGTAGCCTATCGTACAGCTATCATTCAAAACCAACAGCACATCCAGGACAAGGTACATGTGAATATTGACAGGTTGACCATGCTAACTAATAAAGATGTATGTGAAGTCAGTCACATGACCAATAGAGGGCCTGTTCCGAACCTAGACTTTGGCTTAGGCCTCGTCATAAATTTTGAGCAGTGTGCGTTGTGCTTTAGTGTTTCAATATCAGAACCCCCAGTATGGTGTCAGTGAATGAAACAATGGATGTCACATGCAAAGGTGATACCACCTTAAACAGTGCTTAATACACATTGGTGTAAGGGTAAAACCAAATTATACCATCATAAACCTTGTACACGTATTGAGGCCATACAAGGTTTGTGTTTTAATCATGTATGATATGAAGTGAATTCTGTTTGTGGATTTCTCCTTTTGTTTCTTTGACTCTTTAATGACTCCTTGCATTCAAACTGGGATTTTTAAAAAAAGGCCAACATTACTATACTGTAAACAAGTTAGAACTGGAGGTCAAGTGCTCTGTAATTCTTTGACAAAATATGACTGAGTTATGGGACAGTTTAGTGTTTACTATGATGTGCAAAGATTTTTTTACTTGTACTCAATTTTTTGTGAAAGAGATAAATCTGCCACCAAGAGAAGAAAGACTTGGCTTTAATTTGTTTTATTTATAGAGCCTGTAAAATCAAGATTGAATATACCAGAGATCGTCTTCAAGGAGAGACCAATAACCTTTTCATTTTTCTAAAAACATTTGTGCTCTTCAAAACATTCCATTAATGCTGTCCATGAAGCTAATCCAAATTTGTAAATTTTCAGGTTGTTTTGGATGTTGGCTGTGGAACAGGTATACTAAGCATGATGTCTGTTAAGCATGGGAAGGCTTCCAAGGTTAGCACAAGTTTTGTAAATTTGAGATCAAAGAATTATTAATTACTGCCTAATAAGTCCTATGCCTGCTTGGGAAGTTAAGACCTGATCAAAAAATATTTTAAAATGGAGCAATCAGTTTGCTTTTGTTGGGGGGGGGGGGCAGGGAAAACTAGCAGTTGGTTGGTGGACTTGTGTGCTGGATAGTTTAGTGACTCAATGCCAAAATTACTTATTATTACTACTATTTATTTTTATTATATACTTCTGGTAATGAAACCACGAACGCCTCATAAGTGAACTTAATCACTGTAGCTCACAAGCCTGAGGAAACCTGTAAACAAGGGTATTTGCTATGTGAACCAGAAACGCCCCTACTCTTCCACGATAAGTTGGGGTGGGTTTGTTTTACATGCTACAGATCCTAGAACATGGAATCTACACGTAGGTTCCGTGTTCTAGGATTTGTAGGAGTTGGGACATTCAGCCGTAGCTACCGCTTAATGTCCCATCTGAAGGACAAAGCAATTACGGTGTAAAGTATATTGCTCAAGGACACAAGTGCCAAGAGTAGGACTTGAACCCACACTCTGCTGATCAGAAACACCAGAGCTTGAGTCCTATGCTCAGTGTTCAGAGGGTAAGTTGCCAGAACTATGCTGGTCTGGCAAATTACTCTTCTCTTTTGGAAATTCAGAAATTTGAATGGGAGGTTTTTGAAACCTGTAGGTGGCAGCAGACAGAAACAATTAAACACCTTGTTCTCAAAGGTACACACATTTTATGTAAACAAAAGGAAATGACAGCCTCCTAGCCTATTGATTGACTAAAGTGTTGTTACAGGTGTTTGCAGTGGAGGCCAGTGGGTTTGCCAAACACACTCAAATGCTGACTGAGGCAAATGGAATGTCTGACAAGATCCAGGTATTTGATGGTAAAATTGAATCAGTTCAGCTACCTCACAAAGTGGATCTGATTATCTCCGAGTGGATGGGAACATTTCTTCTGGTAAGAAGTTTATCATCCACTTAATCATTTGTTTCATTAGCATGTTATTTCACAGCAATGCCTTTGTATTGGTCAGGCAAATGCCAAAGTATTTGCTTATTCAAAGTAACAGGAGACATTGTATTGATGAAAGAACTAGAAATATTTTGTTTAGAGAGTTACTCCACAATGGAGTCTAAATTAAAAGTCACCAAAATGTTTTGTTGGTTGAAGTTAATGTACCTATGTTAAATTAAAAACTAAATGCACAGTAGGAGAACAAATGCGAAAATTATATACTGGTTTTGTAAAGCCTTCAACTTTGTTTGGCTGTTTTATAATTGTTGCCCTTCTTTTTTTCACTGCAGTTTGAATGGATGATCGAGTCAGTTATTGTTGCCAGAGATCGTTGGTTAAAAGATGATGGTGTTGTATGGCCATCCCATGCTGGCTTATATCTTGTGCCATGCTGTGCAGAAGAACTTTATAAGAACAAAGTTTCCTTCTGGGAGTCTGTGGAGGACTTTGATTTCTCTTCCCTAGTGTAAGGTTTATTTTGTAGGTTTGTCTTTGCAACCTCATTACATGTATGTACAGTCAAACCTGGATAAAGTGGTTACCCAGAGACAAAAGTGGACAGGTGCCCATTGCATCAGGGTTACAGAGTAATGAACAAGTGAACATAATATGTACATAAGATGCGTAGACACAATGCCCAGTTACTATATCAATACACATGGATGCTATTTTGCATATTTTTACATCCTCAATCACGAAGTGCTTTTGTAAAAGTACAGTTTTTTTTGTTTTTTTATTCCCAAGTATTTAAGATGCCTAAAATAGTAAATTAGGTATATTCAAACAATTCCACCCTTCATGACCAATCACAATAGGTATGACTCTTTAAAATCATAAAACAATGCTCACTCCACACATGACAAGGTCTTAAAAACACTCGGACGTCATGACCTCACAAAAGGTATTGATTTGACAACCAAACACACAAATGATATGACTTGTATGCTTGTATCAAATCAGGCCACTTGCCAAAGATGAGTTCTTCAGCCATCCTTTATATAATCATGTCATGAAACCAGAAGACAGCCTGGCAACTCCTCAACAAGTATTGCAACTCAACATGAAAACTGTAACAAGGCAGGAACTTGAGGTAGGGCTATATTAGTGTTTATGGAAGGCTTGAGTGGCTGGTCTAAAAGCCTTCGCCTCTGACTACCGTGGCCCTAGTTCAATTCCCAGCAAAGGCCCTATATGAGTAGAGTTGTGCATTTTTTCTCTCCTATGCCACAAAGGCCCTATATGAGTAGAGTTGTGCGTTGGTTCTCTCCTATGAGTAGAGTTGTGCATTGGTTCTGTCCTATGAGTAGAGTTGGGCGTTGGTTCTCTCCTATGAGTAGAGTTGTGCATTGGTTCTGTCCTATGAGTAGAGTTGTGCATTGGTTCTGTCCTATGAGTAGAGTTGTGCATTGGTTCTCTCCTATGAGTAGAGTTGTGCATTGGTTCTGTCCTATGAGTAGAAATGTGCGTTGGTTCTCTCCTATGAGTAGAGTTGTGCATTGGTTCTGTCCTATGAGTAGAGTTGTGCATTGGTTCTGTCCTATGAGTAGAGTTGTGCATTGGTTCTCTCCTATGAGTAGAGTTGTGCATTGGTTCTCTCCTATGAGTAGAGTTGTGCATTGGTTCTGTCCTATGAGTAGAGTTGTGCATTGGTTCTGTCCTATGAGTAGAGTTGGGCGTTGGTTCTCTCCTATGAGTAGAGTTGTGCATTGGTTCTGTCCTATGAGTAGAGTTGTGCATTGGTTCTGTCCTATGAGTAGAGTTGTGCATTGGTTCTCTCCTATGAGTAGAGTTGTGCATTGGTTCTGTCCTATGAGTAGAGTTGTGCGTTGGTTCTCTCCTATGAGTAGAGTTGTGCATTGGTTCTGTCCTATGAGTAGAGTTGTGAATTGGTTCTGTCCTATGAGTAGAGTTGTGCATTGGTTCTCTCCTATGTGTAGAGTTGTGCATTGGTTCTCTCCTATGAGTAGAGTTGTGCATTGGTTCTGTCCTATGAGTAGAGTTGTGCATTGGTTCTCTCCTATGAGTAGAGTTGTGCATTGGTTCTGTCCTATGAGTAGAGTTGTGCATTGGTTCTGTCCTATGAGTAGAGTTGTGCATTGGTTCTCTCCTATGAGTAGAGTTGTGCATTGGTTCTGTCCTATGAGTAGAGTTGTGCATTGGTTCTGTCCTATGAGTAGAGTTGTGCGTTGGTTCTCTCCTATGTGTAGAGTTGTGCATTGGTTCTCTCCTATGAGTAGAGTTGTGCATTGGTTCTGTCCTATGAGTAGAGCTGTGCATTGGTTCTCTCCTATGAGTAGAGTTGTGCGTTGGTTCTGTCCTATGAGTAGAGTTGTGCATTGGTTCTGTCCTATGAGTAGAGTTGTGCATTGGTTCTCTCCTATGAGTAGAGTTGTGCATTGGTTCTCTCCTATGGGCCCTCCGGTTTTCCTCCCTCTGGAAAAATATTTTTAATCTCGGGCTGTGCTCCATGGTCATGGGTAGGTCTGAATGGCTGCCAAAGGTACCTTTGCAATTCAGCTTCGAGAAAGGATGATTAGCCTCCCAAATTGTTATTAATATTATCTAAAATCTCTATAAAAATTCATTGCCCCATGTAACTAATAATGTTCAATGTGGGATAGTCCCAGGCCAAATGTGTGTTTTTGTAATTCTGAACAAATGCGTATTTCTGGGAACAACTGATTTACCATGCAAGTCTGCTGCCCCCTAGTGTCCCCACAAAGTTTCCTATTTGGTTGCTTTTACCCAGGGATGAGAAATGTCAGACTTGTATCTTTTAAAGTCTGCCTGGTAAACAAAAAAATGTATTTTTCTCCACATAAAAAAAGTCATGCTTTTTGATCTACTTCTCTATCACTGAGGATACTGTTCCCAGAATCTCCTTGAAAGTAGCACCTAAGATCGGATCCCAGTTTCAGGCTTTTTGTCAGCAATGACTCACCTGTTTTAACAATAATATTACATTTTGACATTTCAGGAAGTTAGCCGCACCTTTCACTATACTATCAGTAAGGCTGGGACGATGCACGGCTTTGCCTCCTGGTTCCAAGTTGACTTTGCTGGATATCCTGCAAACTCCAAGCCATTTGTATTCCTCAACACTGGTCCAGATTACCCGTAAGGCATAAGCATCAATCACTGCTTGGACTGTTTCTGCACCTTTCTTAAACGTCTGTAAAACCCCTTTGTGAACTGCTGTGTCATTTTAGGGGGAAATTTGTGATTTAATTACACTATGTGCACGTGTGATCAAACCACAAAGTCATACCACACTTGCCTTGGGGGTAGGAGGGGGCGGGGCCCTCGGCTTCAAATTGCTGTGGGCTTAAAAGCATGAAATGGGCTGATCTTTTAAAACCTTGGTAAGGGCTGGGCAAGTCTAAAGACCTTTTCACATTATCGATGTCCTATCTGTGTTGAAATCTACACAGGTCAAATCCACTCTGCTTTCGCACTAGCTCTGCGTGAATTCAGTTTATGGGTTGCACGAGTAACTTTTTTTTCTGTGTATTTTGCGATCAGTTCACACTGCTAGGGTCCTACACAGGTCAAAGTGGGATGTGTCGCAACGCAACGTCATGCGTACCGACTTGTCACGTCCATGTCGTGTCATCTCCGTGGTTATCTCAATTGCCAATGGCTCTTTCGGGATTTTGATTTGGGCCATGTACATGTATTTAAACAATGCAAGAAATCATCAAAGAAGATTTCGGAAGAAAACAAAGTTATGACACAGATGGAGCCCTCCACACAGATCAGTACAGTGTTGAAATGTTGTAGGGTGGAAAGGTCACTCCAGATTACACTGAGTGGACCATGTCCATTGCGGAAGTTTCCTGTTTTGTGAAAAGGCCTTAACACATCCTTGAACATTTATTCATATTCACAGATTTCCAAAGTCTATTTATCATTCCATAGTTCCGACAAGTTTTTAGAATCAGCGGAGAGAAAATGACACCAAAAATGCGAGTACCAAGATACTAACTGAATGAATTACTGATTTGTTTCCAGTCTCACTCATTGGAAGCAAACATTGTTTGTGATGAACTCACCCATTACCGTTGAACAAGGAGATACAGTAGAGGGCGCTATAACAATGACAAGAAATAAAGAATGGCGGAGGCATCTGGAGGTTAATTTGGTGCTAAGTGTTTCATCTGTCTCTGGCAAAGATACAAAGGTATTTTCTTTATAATTTATCAAGATGATACAGCATTTGTAAAAACTTGAATTATCTACCAGTTTATTAAAGCTTTGTTAGAATGTTAAATAAAGTAAACCTCAGCTGGCTATGTTTAGTTGTTGGGTACCAGGCCATAAACCAGAACAGATTAACGTGAGAAAGCTTTTTGTTGATATTCTCATGCTGAATTCGTAGTTGATGTCTGGAAGTTGTTGTGATCAATGGACAAACAGCAAGTGTTTTCGTCATTTAGGGGAGACAATTAATTAGGTACCTTTTGTTGAGAACTTATTTTTATCGTTCAACCTTTTGTTGAAATTCTACATCACATAATTATGACGCACCTAACTTGAGCCTATGTATAATTATTTTATTTTCAGACATTCACTAAACTTTTTCCCATCTGGAGGTAGCACTTTTCACCAGATCGTAGAATGCCATTGGGTGGACACACAGGATTGCAAGTTCAGCTACATCAGTGGCCCTTTGCATACAAAATAATTTCCATCTACTGAAACAGTACAGCCAGGTTTGATCTAAAATGCATTTATGGCAGTGCCATAACTAGGATTAAATTTTAGGGGGACACAAGGGGGGTGGCACTTCTGGCCAAGTTTCGCCCTTTTCTTTGATAAAAAACCTTTTATGTAATTTACTATTTTGTGTAAGATAATCTGGCGCTAGTGTAAAAACAAATACATTGTCTGCATGTAAATGGAGAAAAGTTTTAAAAACTTTGAAATTCTTACATTAAAACTCCAGATTTCAAAGGGGGGCGGACGGACATCAATTGTCCCTTAGTTATCCCACTGGTTTATGGCTCCATTTTATAGCAGTGCTTACTGTGGAATTCTGCGCTTATTGCCAATTTCATAAAGCCATTGACTGCTTTTTTTTCACTAAGCAAATTATGAGTAGGGTACTAGTTACAACACAAGATCAACTTCATGGCAAGTTGGTTGGCAACTTGTTTCTGCTAAGCATGATTTTTCTGTGCTTAGCAAGTTTTTGTGCCTGCAGGATAGAGGAAATGGGGCTTAGGTCATTCAATTCAGTTTAAATTTTTGTTGCACCTTTTGCGAGTACATGTCACTGTATGTGTTGTACATTGTAGTGCAAATTTTAGGCTTTTATACGCCTATAATGATGAGCGTGGCACAGTCACCATGTGTGACGTTGGAGCTAGGGGTCAACAGAATCAACTTTTCAGGGCACTGTAAGCGTGGTTTTGTGTGTACATCCTCAATAGCTTCAGGCAGATATATTGTATATTGTAAGCAGTTAAATGACCTGTGCCATGTAATGGTTATTTTTTACATTTTGGGTTGAACAAAGAAAAATTGACTAGAGTGGGACTTAAACTTACGACCTCCGGATTTACGTGCCAGTGCTCTACCAACTGAATTATGTAGCCTTAATGTTGTTGGTGGTCTCCCTATTTTTGTAAATATCTGTTTGCAGGTGTCAGTCAGAAGCCATTCAACCTTAAACTGCCATATGGCCAAGTTTACAATACAACCTGGGAAGGGGGCAGAAAGGGATCACCTTAAGGGAATGCAACTTTTTGTTTCAAATATAAAGTAATAAACCACAAGCAAAGGTTAATTTGTGTGTAACTTTGTTTGCACAGATACAATAACAGCGAGTAGACACTGTTAGCATGATGCTGCTAAACTCATCCATCAACACCTCAGATTTTATGAACTTCGAATCAAAATTTATTGTCTAACTTTGTTTGTCGACATGTGATTGTGTAAATTGTTTTCACAGATGCCAAAACATACTTTCATTTTACTTGTAAATGTTCTTGTGTATGAAGCATTCTGGACTTGCTTTATCCTTAAAATTTTGATTTAATTTTCCATAAATATCAACTACTCAGGCATGCAACTCTTCCGCGTTTCCGCGGATTTCCGCGTTTTTTAAAAATGATCAGCGCTAAAATAATAAAAAAATCGAAAAAAAAAGAAAAGATTTTTGCGATTTTTTTTTGCGATTTTTTTTTTTTCACAGATGCCAAAACATACTTTCATTTTACTTGTAAATGTTCTTGTGTATGAAGCATTCTGGACTTGCTTTATCCTTAAAATTTTGATTTAATTTTCCATAAATATCAACTACTCAGGCATGCAACTCTTCCGCGTTTCCGCGGATTTCCGCGTTTTTAAAAAATGATCAGCGCTAAAATAATAAAAAAATCGAAAAAAAAAGAAAAGATTTTTGCGATTTTTTTTTTAAAAGCCTTATATATGCTTGGCAACAACAATGTACAACCACAATAATGTGAAATAAGCCTAGTACATGCTAAGAATGCACCTAAGAGCATAATAAACCTCAAAAATTTCTAGGGTACCATTGTGGATCTCATGTCCCTTGGCGTCTTGGCTGCCTTGCTCCGCGCTTGCGTTGTGCCTTTGAAAATTTCCTCTTTTTTTTTCATCGGGCAGTTGCATGCCTGACTACTTCAGTTTGCCAATGAAGGAAACAGAATTAGTCTTTGCCAATTTAAAAATGCATGTTAAGGAGCACACAAATACATCAAGTCTAATCAAGCAAATCAAGTATTAAAGAGGTTGGAGTTTTATGCAATATAATTTATGTTTTTTGTTTTTAGTTTTCAAGAAAGAATCAAAATGGTCTCCTTAATGAAATACATATTTTCCAGGTTTTTGTGTGACCTGCACTGTGTAAATGTTGCTCTGTATTGTTAAAACTAATTCTGAAGTTAAGTTTGCTGTCACTACAGTGTACTTGTATTTGGTAAATAAACTTATTAAGGTGTTTTACATTGGTCCACAGCAAGAATATAAATTTGGACTGAGCAGTACCAGAAGACATTTAGTATTAAGGTTTTGGGGAGTTTGTACAAGAGAAAATATTTATTTAAAAATCTCACTCACTATACATGTACAGGTTTTCAGGAGTCTCAACTGAAATACAAGTTACCATTGGTTTGTTTTATACAGAAATTAAGTAAAAGTAAACAATCAAAGAACTGAAACTATTAAAACTGACTTATGTATCTGTAAAATGAGAATTAAGCAAGTAATTTAGGTTCTGTAAAGATGTCTGACCTGCTCATTATTAACGAGGAACCTTTTTTAAGTCTACAGTCTCAGAAGACAGACAGTGCTGGATTTCAACAAGCATCCGGAATAGCATGAAGACAAATTTCATCAGTCCAGGTCACTCATCTGAAAAACAAACCATTCTTTGAACCTTCGTTGTTTGTTTTTAATAACTGGGGTGTTCATAATGATCATGTTTAATGAAAATAATGTCTTAAACTTTCAGAAAGTTGTTCATTGGTCGTTTTTGTTTCATAAGCTTAATCCTCATTTTTGTGAGACAGTTTATCACTGAAATTCGAACCTGTGCCTTGTAACTATTTAGTACTAGATAATACGCTAACTTATTTTATAAATCCTTCCTTGAAGTCATTACGTATAGTGCTGCAGGACTTGGAGGACTTTTACAAGTTTAACAAAAGTGATACAAGTGTTGATTACACGAATTGTAAGTGCAATCATTTTGTAACTGGAATAAACAGTTTTTACCTTTGTTTTTGTATATTATACAATCTGGAAGTAACGATTAATCTTTACAGCTCATAGTGAACCTGTTCCTTTGCCATCATACAATTAGCTTTATTACAATAAACTGAAACATCCTGCAAACCCATATCAAAATAGGGACGAAAAAAACACTCTGACAAGAAGACAATAAAAATGCAAATGTCAACGACATTTTTTCATGTTATGTAAAGGCAAAATTATAAACATTGGACGGAATAAGGAGTTAAGCCTGTATAAAAAAAATCAACTGAAGAGAGAAGACTTGATTCTATGTGAAGTTAACTTGTGTCTAGTTTCACTTGATAAACTAATACAACACTCCGAGTATTTAACCAAACTAAAAATGACCAAGATTCAGTGTTGTAGTCGAGACCACAAAGTCTGTACGGAGACCGACACTTCTCCTTCGAGACCAGACCATAATGTCCGAGGGGAAGACCAAGACCTTCCCTTTGAGACAAAGACCTAGACTGCAATCATGGCCTTGGAGAAATCTTTACTGAAAACAATAAAAGGATTTTCAAAGAAAAGTTTATTTGTGCCACTGCTTTTCCCCTGTATGATAGCTTCATTCAGCCTTCACTATGGCCATGGGTGTTGTCACATAACCACTATGTTGTATTCCAAAAAAGTGCGACCGCACTGCACCACTCTCCAAGAAATAAAACACACCACAGGGCCAGCTTGAAAATTACGTGTTTGGGATGATTATGAAACTAAGTTCTCAACACAAGATATGAGACCTTTACTCTGAGACCAAGTCTTCAAATTTGAGACCTCAACAAAATGGGTCAAGAGACCGGTCTCAATACCAAGACCGGTCTCAAAACCTACAACACTACCGATACTGCAGGTGTAGGGTCAAGCTAAATGTAAATATTTATTCACGGAGAAAGACCACTCTTTATCAGTACAACAATTCCACACATCGGTTTCCTTCTGTTTCTTTGTCTGGTAGATAGAATTTAGAGTACATGTGTAAACAGTTTACAATTGATGTTAATTTTTTGTGCTATTTAAAAGCTTTGATTTTTATAAAGATTGAGACTTTAATCGAATCAAAATGAAAATATCAAAGTGTCTGTATCGATTCTGAATTTTAAAATTAAGTTTATCAATTAATTAACGTGTGCCCAACAACACCACTAGTATGAATGAGTTCAAGACCAAAATTTGAGCCAAATTGGTCATGATTTCTTTCTAAACAAGGTCAAAACAAGCCATTCAACAAGAAATCTTTTTTTCAAATTTAGTCCTTATCTGACTTAGATGATTTGGATGACTTAGATGATTTAGATGACTTGGATGATACTGATGATGATGCTGAACCTGGTCGCTCTTTCTTTGTGGCATCCTCAACTTGGGTTATCTCTTGTTTTGCTCCACCAGTTTGCTCTTCCTTGGCGCTCTTATCATCTGAATATTAAAGACATATTCAAGTATTACATCAAATAATGAAGGAAGTCAAATTACATTATGGCGAGTTAATGGATGATGAAATGCAACGTACTGCTGGAATGTCAGTGGTAAATAAAAAGCTTCAAGTTGCAAACCCCAAACTTACTCAAATAAAGTTAGAATATTAATTGGTATAAGCTTTGGCAAAGCAATAACGATCAAGGAGGAAAATTGAAAACGCAATGTTCTGATGAAATGTCAGTGTCAAATAAAAAGCTTCAAGTTGCATATCCCAAACTCACTTATAAAATTAAAGTTAGAATATTAATTGATACAAGCTTTGGCAAAGCAATAACGATCAAGGAGGAAATTTGGAAACGCAATGTACTGATAGAATGTCGGTGTTAAATAAAAAGCTTAAAGTTGCACATCCCAACCTCACTTACACAAATAAAGTTAGAATATTAGTTGATAAAAGCTTTGGCAAAGCAATTACGGTCAAAGAGGAAAAGTGGAGAAATTTACCATGTTATTTTCATGTTACCAACATATATGAGAAATAAGTCAATAAAATATCAGCATTAAGATTTTTATGACATGAAATTTGGAAATTAAAGTTATCATTGGTTGATAGCTGAACATAGATTTTAAGGCAGAATACATGTATACAGTGATGTTGACACATTAGAAAGTATAATACTGATGAGTAAAGAGAGATTTTATTTGTTATATAGATGTAATATTTACACTGGGATTAAGAATATTATTTATGTTTTACCCAGACACTAGTGTGTGTTAAGCACTGAATACTCACTACTCCCCCCCCCCCCCCCCCCACCCCAAGAATCCACAGGCGTCACACATATCGGTGTCTGGGTAAAACATAAATAGTTTTCTTTCTACCCGATGCAAACTGAACATCTCTAAAGTTGTTGCAGTACCCGGCAATGATAAAATAAAATAAACGGGTTCTATGAGCTGCCGCTGGCTACTGGGCAGGCTCAGTAGTTTATTGGTGGGACGTCTGTTCTGGAGTAGCAAAGGTTGTGCGTTGGAATCCCATCATAGTAATATGCCTGTGAATTTTGGGGTGTTTTTTTTCAATTCACAGGACTCGGGGTAAGCTATCACAGGTGAACAAATTGTTCTTACATCTGATAGTATGGTGTGTACTGAAAATGACAATTTGTAGTAACAATCCTCCAGATTCTCTTTTCCCCTGCCTTCACCATTATAGGAATAATGAATGTTTGATTGTGTCGTGGCATCCACTATGAGGCTGTTTTGTACAGCTGCGAGTGGCTGCTTTTGTAGTCAGCTGCGCAATGGACAGCTGCCACAGAGTGTGAGCATCTGCAGCAAACAATGCCTCAGCGATAACTATAAACTGTGCTTTTAAATTATTATGCGTCAAGTTTTCAGCCGCCCGACCAACCGGCCTACGCTTGATCGTATGTTGTGGTCTAGCTCGCAATAGTGAAAAAGGATGGAACGAAAATGTATGCTTAATAGGGGTAAGCATGAAATGGTGTGAATAATTAACGCTGCCTGACCTCCAATCCACCAATCAAATGACAAGGATTTACTTGGGACCATGCTATATAAAAAACGCTATTGGTTCTCGTGTTCTGCAAAAAAACTGAAACAGGTGGAAGCAGGTGTTGGGTTGGGGTGAATCCCGAGTCTGTGAGTAGTATGCAACACAGTAACAAGTAGATGTCATAGGCATTACATAACCAAGTTTGTCCATGGAAAGAGGTACAGATTGATTACTCTAGCAGTTTAATATACCAACTTCCATTAAAAGACTTTTGCATGGGTAAATTTATCAACTGATGTGTTAGCAAACTGTTGCCTGTCAATAACAGTCATAAGAAACTCCCACATTGTAAACATATCTATAAAGGTCTGTGTTGAAAAGGAAAGCTCCAAGGTCACAATTAACAAAGATTAGCTGCAGATAAAAATTAAAAGAATGTGATGAGTATGACCAGGGCGTAGGAAAAGTCTTCATAACTGAAATTAAAATACTGAAATGAAGAACCATTTCCCACAGTCCCTTTCCAAGCAGTGCAGATGTCATGGAGTGCTTCCGGACAAGCAATAATGGTTCTGAGCTCACCAGTTCCCTTCTCATCTTCCTGTTTTGTTAAACCCTCAGAATCCAACGGTTTATCTCCTACATCTTCAACCCGCTTGTCCTCCTGCTCTAATTTACTAGGTTTGCCTTCTTGTTTGTCAGACTCAACGGCAGTGCCTTCCTGTCCATCTGTATCAGCGGCAGAGACTTCCTGTTCCTCTATCGGAAGATCTTCTGGTGGGATTTCCTCCTGCACCGGAGAGGCTATAGACTGGACTTCTTCCCCTTGAATTTCAATATATTTTACAACTGGGTTCAATTGCAGATCCAGAAAAGCACTTTGGTAAAACTGTAAAGACAGTAACTATCAATGCTCCCACCGTCTGACTACTTTTCACAAATAACTACTTATAAAGACAATGGACTCGGGACCTGAGAAATTTCGTGGAAGCTTTCCTGTTGCAGCACTTTGTTATCATTAACAAATATGAAACATAAATCCTGCTACTTCCCAGCACTCAGTCTTAATAATAGGAGACATTTTCAAATACAATGCCCTGCATTCGGTTAGCCATGTTATTTGTCCACCACCAAATTAATGGGTACCTGTTCCATCTACATTCGCCTCCTGTTGCACTTCAGATTGTTGCTGCTCCTCCACCTGCTCAGCCTGTGTTTCTTGTGCAACTTCTGAGGATTTAGAATAGGGTAGTCAGCTGACTAGACCATCTCAACAAACTCTCAGTGATTGTGCAAACTGGTAATACTGATGTCAAATGACTTGCATTAAATCCATTTCATTGTGTTGGCCATCTTGAAAACAAGGCGTAATACACACTAGTGAGTAGTGACCACACTGTTTGATCACTGATATGGTTCCAGCCCTCTGAACAAATTGGCCATGGTAAGGAAACGGTAACAAATCTTACAGTTCTATAACATTGTTTTGTTGTGGATACTAAACGCATCCTTCTGTATGTTACATTTTGCTGTGGCCCATAGGCCTGGAATTACCGAATGGCCACGGAGGTCAAGGCCCCTGTTGCCCTGGTCTTGGCCTTGATGCCCCATATAGTAGACTTTAAGATTTTCCAATGAAAATGCCCATTGAGAAATGAAATTGGCTTCAACTTTCTCAGAGAAAATTCTAGGCCTGTAATAAGTTAGTCTGCTTATGAACATGAAGAACTTGTATTATAAAAAGTAGGTCACACTGTTCAAAGAATATTAAGGCAGATAAAGGAGACAAAATACAAGAAAACTACACTGTTTAAGTCTTGCATTAAAAAGGTCACCTTTGAGCTTTTGAGCACTGCTGAGCCACTAGCTATGGAAGACTAACACTGGTGCAATTTTGTATGGTTTTTATTTTTGTCCCATCACTTTTTCCCAACCCTCCCCCCCCAAAAAAAAAAAAAAAAAAAAAAAACTAACAGTGTAATAAATAAAATTAAAATAAAATTGGAAAACTTATCAGAAAATGAAGAAATATTGCATGGCCATTCTGGTTTCATTGAAGCAGACATTAAGGTCAGCTTTTACCCCCAAAAATGTACTTTTCACACACAAAAAATATGCACAATTTTTTACAATTTCTAAATCAAGCTTTTACTTATTCAGACCATATTCGAAAGACGAAATGTATCAAAACAGCACAACGCAAACTTTACAGTTGCCAAAATACACGCTGTAGCTGCTGTGTGAGGTGCCCATAAGTCAAGATTCTTGTGACATTCTGGAGGTCAACTTAAACATGGATTGAACAAGTACATGTACATAGAATGAATGAGATGCAAGAAGCAACCCCATAATGATGTCCCAATTACAAGTGCCCAGATGAAGAAGAGAATAAAGTCTTATTCAAATCAACTGGTACAATAGGCTTGTATGCATCTAAATACTGGTCAGAGCAAACATAGATTCATACTGTTAACAAAAAGTACCTGGGACGATTGATGAGTATAGAACAAGCCAAGATGTAATGAAAAGGGTGAGTACATAAATGACATAATAATGGTCTAATAGGTGTAGAATATTCTTATCTCACTAATGTTTGCATGACCCCATGGTGTCACCTTTTGTTCATCTTAATGCATGAACACAGTACGTTAGCACATTAAACCTGTCACAAGAACAGTTCAATGGAAACACAGAGCTGGAAGTGACATGGTTGGGAGAAAAATAATGCTGCATACACCAGAACACCTGGTGTAGGGTGATAAGGAGATGCAAAGTTTAGAGTTTTGTCCATCACTGTAATGGGTTGATATGGATTAAAGCATTCACTGCACAAGAGATGTCAAATGAAGTAAGCTTATAGGTGAGATGCACAATGATGTACACGTATCCAATCACTAATATGAAATGGATGCTATGGGCCCATAATTGTGTATACCTCGACATGATTTGGTCTGGTGTCATTCAGAGATACGATTAAATTCATTTCAATATTCTATTGGGGAAATTTTATTGCCAATGCCCAAGAAAAAGTTCTTACAGAAGAAGCTAAACGTGGAAGAGAAGATGATGATGATGATGATGATGATGATGATGTACCAAAGACATGGAATAATGTTAGACATGAGATTTACGAAGCGAATCACCAAGATTACAATTTCATACATGTTACTTGTCTTATGTCCATCAAAGTATTGATAAGTAGTTAAATTGACAACTACATGTAGTTATATATTGAAGACAGAACAATTAAT
Source organism: Pisaster brevispinus (assembly GCA_023634235.1). Lineage (NCBI taxonomy): Eukaryota > Metazoa > Echinodermata > Asteroidea > Forcipulatida > Asteriidae > Pisaster > Pisaster brevispinus. The sequence continues at coordinate 20,750,596 of JAMKCF010000010.1, read as the reverse complement.
TAGTCACAGTTTAAGAATAGCTGAAATGATGAAAATGAAAGCAATGATGAACCCAATCACAAAGAGTAAGACGCTTAAGCTGATGATGGTGAATCTGATGATGGTGAAGATGATGATTGCTAACCTTGGGTACTTTGTCCCCCAATACTCTTCTTATCTTCCTCATCTTCATCTTCAAACTGTTCCTCATACTCTTTCTCCGCCTCCGCAACCTGCTCGTCTAGAGGATGGCCAATTAGTGTCAACATTTGCTTCCTTTTTACCCCATATGATGGTTTAGTTTGTCATTTTATTTCAGAAAGTTAATCATTTGAAGTTAATTCAGTGTCATCAGTGGTTAAAAGTACTGTAAAGTTTCTTCTTGCCACAAATTTGTTTGTGGGATTTTCACCCTTCCAGTATTTAATCAGTTTGTGTAACTGCCAGAGCATAATGATGCACACAATTTAGGAAAAAAATACACAATATCTCAATTTTAACTCCATCTATCAGAGGTTCATGAGCCTATCGTAAAACCAGCAATGAATGCTTCTGCAAACTTTTTGATCACTCTTCAAGATTTTTTGCTGGAATTTGTTTACAATGAAACCAAACTTATCATGTAGCTGGACGCCAGACATGATGCTCATGTACAATGATTTGATGGGTAATGAATTCCTGCTGCCAAACTCTTCATGTTGACATTCAAACCAACAAGCATAATATAATGCTTAAAATTCTACTTTTTAATAGAGCTGCTTGTACTGCTTTGAAGTGAACAAAACACAAGGTAGCAAACATGAAGCTGTGTCAAACAGTTGAATCTGGAAACTGTGTCATTAGACCTCAATATTACAGCTATTACATGTACGCAGCCTTTATATAGCATCTCACACTGGCATTGATGAAAATCCCTTGTTACATGTACTTACTATCCATGGATGTTTGATGCTAGATTAAATCAAGAACTTTGTACTATAAACACAATTAACTGCAAACTCCATAGATCACTCTGCCTGCAAGCATGTGTAGACCTTATTTTAGTAACTATTAAGCACTAACATTAAACATAATGGGTTTGGTACTAACCTGTTACTTGCTCAACTTTCTCTGCTGCCTTTTCTTCCTCCTTCATTTCCTCTTGCTCTTTCACCGTCTCCTGCTTTTCCTTCTCTTCTTCTTGTTTATTGTCTCCATCGCGGATTCCTTGAACAATCTTCTGATTTAGTTCCTCCAAGGCTTTTGAGATTGCCTTTTGTGCTGGTTCATCTCCTTGAACCGTTGCCATCTCATGGGCTCGCTCAAAAGACTCTATAGCATCTTGAAGATCACCAAGTTTGACTGCAAATAAGACAAAATGCTGAATATACTCTAGGCTTTGATTGACAACTGATGTCAGAAGAAGTTGATGTCAGAAGAAACTTGGTGAGTTTTTCATCTTCTATTGTTTGATTCTTAGTCTTTCTTACCTTCTGCCTGTGCAATGAGGACGCTAGCGTTTAGTTGCCACACATCATCCCCTGCCTCCTGAGCAGCTTGTAAGCTTTTCTCTCCAAAGTCATGGGCCTCTGTATTGTTACCCAACTCTAGATGACAACGGCCGATTTCATGGTACAGCCAAGTGGCCTCCAGTGGGGACTTGACCAATGGCAGTTTCTCCTTCCAGTTCTCGATGGCAAGGTCAAACTTCCCGACGCGAGCGTAGACACGACCAAGATTGTCTAGAGCTCTGGACTTTCCGTCCTCAAAGTCACTATGGATGCAAAAACAAGATTTTAGTTACTCTTTGGTCATAAAGTTTTAAAGTATCTCAATGATTTCTCCTTTGCCCAAGACAGAATTTGAAATAAATTTATCTTTCAAAAATTACTTGACAAATCGAATCTGTATAAAAAGTTAGCTTTAGCTAAAATCAAATAAGCCACGGAGTATTGCTATTTCTTCACCTAAAGAAATGCAAGACTTACTTCTCTTTGGAGATCTGAAGATCGATGCGATGATGTTCAAGAGCCTCTCCCATCTTACCCAGATCTAGGTAAGCATTGCCAATAGAGCTATGTAAATTGGATAAGAACTCCTGTTTATCGGCAACATCGTCATCTCTCCACTTCTCCACACTCTTCAAGACCTTCTGAGCTTGTTTCAAGGCTTCCTTTGGCCGGCCCTCAGCTAAGCCTAATTGGAAACAGCGATAAGAACTCAAAGTTAACTCCAGAAATATCCACTACCTACTAATGGTAACAAAAAGGGAAGGGATCTGGTGACGTTACTATTTAGCTGTGCACCCAAATACCATTAATGGCCTGTTCATTTCACTCCAACTTCTAAATGACGTCACAAGCTCAAACGACCCCATTACCAAGGTCAAAAGGAAGGTCTATCCTTGGTATACATGTACATGTTTCATTGTTTTACCTCAGTGGCAGTGGCCTATGCAAGAGCTTTCTATACAGAGTAAGTATGTAATTTTCATTTACTTCAACACCACCCCACCCCTAGGCTTTTATTATCAACATCTGCACCAACATCAACACATACCTGCATCAATTTCTTCAAGATTCTTTAAGACGTACTTGGCAGGATCAGATGGCTTGGACTTATTCTTATCTTGCTGGCCCTTGGCCACTTCCTTTTCTCGTTTCCGGGCATACATGGGTTTCTGTTGTCGCCAGAACTCTGTGCGTGTGTCTAGGTAGTCAATGCCTTGGTTGACAAGCTCATATATGTGATTCCCACTGTCTGTGTCCATCCTCGTTAAATCTGAGTGGTCATGATATGGATGACTGACTTAATTAAAGGAGTTTTATAATGACATTTTAATTGACAATGTGTTCAGTCAAAATAATAACAAATTAATCAAAATGAAGGAAGCAGACATGATCTTTGGGGTTTTTTTTATCTCAACTATTAGGCTAAGAGGTATGATCAGTTTTAGTTTAGAAGCTAATGGTTTACGTTGCACTGTAGGTAAAATCTTTTAGGTAGTTTATTTAACAAACTCGCTGTCCTCACAATTAAGTTTTTATTTAAAGGTATTATACAGGATTTGCAGAGATGACAAAATGGTTTCAGATAGTGTTCATAACTTGTGTAATCAACCATAAACATGAAGTTATAAACTCGTGAAATTTTGAGCTGGATCCGTTGTGTGAAAAACCATGCACAATTTTTGGCATGTAAACAAATTGTTCCTAATTTTGGTTGATGACAACCGAAATCAGCTGTTGCGTTTTTTAAAGTTTTCAGATACACTTTTTCGAACATGATTTTTTTTTTAGAGGAAAATATTTCGCGGAAAAAAATGGTTCTAGTAGGAATTTCATGTCAGTAAGCTTTCAGACTATGATTTTACAATGATGTTTGTTATCCTTACCAATACTATACAATGCATCTAACCACTCTTGACAGGTGGCAGAAATGCTGCCAGAATATAATGATGACATACTGTACACAATTTATATTCGGCTAACGTCAGTCAACTACTGTACTAGAAGGTGTTAATTTAGGGTAAGATTTCATAGCGTCTATGTACCTTCATCCTTGAGAAGTTTGTCCAGAAACACTTTATCAGCATATAATTCTCCAAGAAGCTGTTTAGTTGTCTCTTTCTCTTTCTCAGACTTCTCTGCCTTGGGTTGTCTCCTCTTCTTCTTGTTATCTTGCTGTTTAGTTGCTGGTTTGCTGTAGCCCATCCTTGGAGCTTTCTTTGTCTTGCTCTGTGGAAGATCAGAGATCAAGTTATATGAATGTTTCTCAAACAGGCTTTGCCAATTACAGATATCACACATGCTTGGTTTGGATCAAACAATCAAATTGACAATTCTTTTGGTTTTCATTATAAAATGTCAAGGGGAGCACAAACAATTTCTTGGGTAACCTCTTGACTTACCTCATCCTGTTTGTGGAAGTGTGACAGATCTCCTATGGTTTCTAGTTTAACAACTGACGGACCTGGAAAATAAGATTGTGCCAATGTGAAAATGAGACTCATATAAAATATCATCAGGTACAAAGCTCACAACACCAACCATACAAGACTGTTAGACAACAAAAACATTAGAAACTGTACAAGAAAAAAATTGAAGAATGGAAAATGAACAATTTGGATGAAATCCTTAGTTGTCAATGTAAGAACTTACTTCCGACTGAGTTCTCAATGGCTTCTTGTGCTTTCTGGATGCCAAGTCGGAAATCTTGCAACTCTGGTCTCAATTTGTTGCCACGATGATAGAACATCAATGCTGACTCAAAGTCACCCATCTGGTACAGGGCCTCTGCCTTGTGAAGTAATCCCTATAATATGTACCAAATTTTGTTAACAACTGATCGCCAAAATAAAACTAGTAAAGGCGTTTAATGATTTAATTCAAAGAAAAAACTTGATCATGTTATTACCGTGATTACATTAAGCTAGAACTCCTTCACTACACTCTTTTATAAAAATTATGCATTACAACAAGTTAACGCTGGGATGAAGGAGAGGGTATTGTTGTTTGGATTCTCAAGAAAAGTATCACAATGGCAACATTTTGGCACAATTTACAAGGGATATTTTTTCACCAAAGTGCAGTGCTGGATTAAGTCCAACAAACTACATCTACGAAAACATCTGATGGCATTGCATCTGAGAGTTTGCATTTGACTAAAGACATAAACAAATCTTGTCAACTGCTTACCTTAATGTACTTATCATCTTCGCTGAGGGAGGCATTGGCGTCCCGTAATGCTGCCTGGGAATCTCCTAACTGAAGGTGACATTTCGAACGAGCAACAAGACAATTTTTGTCTGATGGTTCTATTTCCAGAGCCTGTGTAAAGAAGTATTACAAGTTTTTGGATTAATTCAAGTACTTTTGCTTCTAGATTAATTTATAGAATCGTCGGGGAGGGATTGTTAATCTGTATTAATCTGTGCTTGGGATTCCTTGTGGCATGTTTGGCTCTGCTAATCCTTCTTAGTGTAATACTTTAGGATCTCAACACCTTCACCCTTCAGAAAAAACACCTTAAGGTAGGGGTTTCAAAACTATAACAAAATAAGGTAAACTCGTTGTCGTTTTTCTCTCACTAATAATGATAGGCAAAAAGACCTTCTAAAATTAAAAAGAAACATTTTGAACAGCAGTGTGAATCTAAAAACACAAATCTGTGTACTTATTTTCTTAGCCAAACAAAATTGCCCATGGGCAAATATCAAGTTGGTTCCGTTTGGTAATTGATAGGCTACCTGTACATGTATGTAACTGTGGGCATTCCTTTCTCAATCAAAATTGCTTTATGAACAGGTAATCTCTGTGATACAAATGAAATTCCTAAAACTATTGGTACTTAATAAAATGGTAGCATACTACCACAAAGTTTGTCCCCTCCCACACTTTACAACAATTGATATTCAAGAAGATGAAGCTATCCTAAAGACCCCTTGGATATTACGTCTCAAGCTAAATAACAGCGCCCTCACTGGGGTTGAAGGAAGACCTTCATCACAAGGATTCATTGGCTGAGAGTTGTGCGTGGTGCGACACACATGCAGGTTTCCATAGTTTGACCTCAGCAATGGCGGTCCGGGCTGCAAGGGAAGGGCCCTATTTGCATCCCTGTGACCAAACTATCCTTGTTGCACATAGGAATGGCACAGAGGTATCGGCCTCATACAGGCTACATCAACACAGTTTACACTTATATGTTAGTCATTTTTATTAGCATGGATTAGTTATTATTAATTATTTAAACCAAAAGTGTGTAAAAACTTAAAAACTCAAACATTCTTGCCCCGTTGGCATGATTTGAGCGACTTGCATTAAATTATTACTTTCCTTTTTTCCTGGTTTGCCCTTTCAATTAGGAAATGGATCCATTCCTTTACAATACTGTAGTCACACATTTGTCTTAAAGATATTATGAAGTTAAAACACTTTCATCACTGTTGATAAATTTTGAAAATCATAACTGCTTAAAGATGTGCAATGTGCAAACACTTTCAAACCAACAAGGTGCTGATTAGTTAGACATTATCTTACAAGGTTGTAGCTCTCCATTGCTCGTTGATAGTCTCTTTTCCTCATGTGATCTTCAGCCTCACCAATGTAAGACTGAAGGAGCTTCAACTGCTCCTCTCGCTCCAATATTGGATCCACGTACTCCATGATTCTTTGATTTCTTATTTAGAGTTTCTGATAACAATGTCTGTCTTTTGGGAAGTTTTTGAACAGGCACAAGTATTTAACCAGGCAGTTGTCACATCAGCTGAACAACCCCAATGTTTTAGACAATGAGTTGGAAAAGTTGGCTTAATCTATCCAGAATCTTCAATCTCCAGTGGGCATTTAACAAGAAGGAAAAGAAGATTAAATTATTGGAGAATAATCCAGCAGTAGGTTTTACAATACTCCTGGATGACGCAACTATCTCCCATCAAACTCCATTAACGATGTCTACCGCTGCCATCAATGTATCGATATCTAATGTCCAGGCTGAATAAAGTATGTGCATGACTTCACTACTTGGTGAGAAGAAACTCTTTCCAAATAACACACAAGATTGGCCAGGAAAATATATGTATTTTAGAAATTTCACTTGCTGAGAAAATTGTCAATAAACGCTCAAAAAATTACTTTACTCAATTGGTAATCAGAGAATCCTATCATCCACCAATGGTAGCAGAAAAAAGACATGGTTGATCTCCATTGCACTCTCTGTAGCTCTATAGCAACAACATCTAGTCTCATTAATATTCATAAAGCAGTGACTTACCCCTCTATTTGATTGATCAGCTTTGTGGTTCGTCATTGTATTCTGCTTATTGATTTCTTTTAATTCTGATACTGATCATGAAATTGATTATTTAGTTATCAGTCCAAAGACTAGCCTAGGCCGACTGACACTGTCCTGTCTAAATCTTGGGTTTTCTAAATATACTTAGAATTAGCTTTAACTATACTATAATAAGTGGGCTAGTATTGTCTATTTATGTGGTGAGAATTTCTTTAAAAAAGAGCCTATGGATCATCTATTTTTGTGTATGTCATTTGTTGAATAAAAACAAAATAACCAGATAACTCCAATCCATTCACATGTAACAATCAATGGTCTGGACTTGAACTATTCAATACATAAAACAATACAACATCATGATTGACATAACTAAGACATAAGGTTTATTATTAAATATTATATCATTAATTAAATGATTTGGTTGGTTAAAATTTTAACATAAAAAAAGGTTGCCTGAGACTGAGAGTGAGAAAATAGCCTAGACAAAAGTAATAAATAATCAAAATAATTACTTTAAGTGAAATAAGGAAATTCAAACGAATTTAGTAATTACGCCATACAAGATTAAAGACTGAAAATAATTTTAGTGGGTTTTTTAATTATTCTTTTCGAGTTTAAAACTATTTTTCCAGCACTCACTGTGGTGTAACTTTCCAACGCCTTTCTGTATTCGCCTTGCTTGAAGAGTACATCTCCCTCTGCTACAAAAATGGCAAAGGAATCTTTGGAGAGCCCGTCTGAATTATGCTCGTCGTAATCCATCTTCCATACATCGAATAAATAGAGAAAACCGTGAAATATTGATTTTTAGAGAAGGTTTCTCAACAACTTCTGATCGAAGTCAACACAAAACAAAGTCCATTGAATATCTGCAGCTTGTGTGTAAGCAGCAGGTTTACCTTAGCAACAACACACAGCTCAACTGGGCGACTTGGTACCCTGGAAATGTGCACCAGCGATTTGCACAGTGGTTGTAGCGCCACCATGCGTTCGCTGGGATGGAAACATCGACCTTTGTGTATATGCAGCTCATTTTCAATGGCAAAACATCGCCGTCTAGTCTCTGCCCCTACATTACAAAATTCACCAATATCGAGTTCATCATTTGTACATCAAAGGCTTTTTTGAAAACTGAGGCCTACACAAAACTGAAAAAATTGCTTGAAATCAGGTGTTATTGTTTTTTAACCTTCACAGGTGTCACAATACCACCCTTCGAAAAATATTAAATTAATAATCAATTTGCAGTCACTTCAAATCGAATAGCTGCAGTCAATGGTAAATGGAAATTACCCATAGGGTAGATCATGAGTACAGCTTTGGCTTTTTGAACAACGGCAAACTTTGTCCAACAAATTCCGATTTAGTTCATCTCCTTAGCTCCATATCAATTCCACACCCTCAATTAAACCATAAAAAAACACAAACCCGTCAACAAAATAAGGATTTATAAGTAATTCCTAAAGCTCAATATTGACAAATAATGGACCAAAAGAAACATTAATGAAGTTTCACACTTTTAGCGGTTTACCATCACCGGTGGAATCAGATTTTTTTAATCAGGATAAAATCGGGATCATTTAAGAAAACGCAGCATTTTTTTTACTTTGTCTCATTCATTCAACACTAAAATCATCAATTAATGTTCAAAAATAACTCTTGACCCAAAATATTCTCAACAATTTGCTGTATTTTTCTTCAATTCATTTTCCAACTCAGTAACTGAACAAGAAGCAACTATATAGATTGTTTGTACAACAATGAAGAAAACTGTGGAGATACATACTAACCAAAATGGTGTGGTTTTTATGCCTTGTGACCTGCCTTGTAATCAACACCAAGAACAGACTATATAAAGGTGACATCCCATCATAAACTCACTGAATGGTTTCTTGCATCAAAACGTTACCTTTATACCATTGCCAAAGCTGGAATGGCTGTATCCCGCAATTATGCTGGGATAAAGTTCTTTTCTGGGATAAAGGCAAGATTTCTAAACACTGAATTGATCAGGGAAGCACAAGAGGACATAACCTCAGGATCTCTGTGACCTCTGTGGGGATTTGAAAAGTTTATAACTGTCTTTACTCTTTGTCTTAAATTTTTCTTTGTAACAATTAATAATAAATAAAATTATGTAAATCATTGCTATAAAGTGTAAACAGAATTCAGCAGTAAATGTCAAAGATTTTAAAAGGTTGAAACACTCTTCAAGACACCAAACACATGCCAAAGTCAAAAACTAAAAATTAAAAACAACAGGCCTACAACAGTAGGTTAAGCTACAGAGTAGAAGTGACTGATAATGTCTATGCAGCAAAATAGGCTGAAATGATGAGGGATATATCAATGTTTCTCAAGTCACTAAGTTATTCAAGTATTAGGTTTCTTGAGTCTCTAACACCAACCATCCAAAGAAATGGAACTCCTTAAGAACTCATTCTTATTCAGTATTTTCAAAAATTAATTTCCGCAAAGTCACTTTGCCTCTGGAAAAAACATGAAACAGTCAAAACAGGTTTTAAATAGATGTTAAATATGCATTGGGGATTTGGGGAGTTGGGGATAAAGAATATTGTTCGGGTCGGATTCGAACCTATGCCCTTTGCCATTCTTGGGCACATGTCTAACCACTAGAACACAGAGACAGCCAAGTATTTATTCGGGGGAGGGGGGGGGGTAATCTCATTGTTAAAAACACTAGTAAAGTACAATTAAGTACAGGTAACCATAAAATAATAAGGAATAGAGAATTTGAAACTAGAAATTTGTAGTAATTTGTAGAAAGTTTTACTGGTAAAAAGCGAAACCATTAAATTTTGTGACATACTCTCAAAGTTCAGCTTTTTTTCTTTTCTTTTATTTTGTAAAACTTATCTTATAGCATTCCTTGATTCTGCAAGATAACAGTTAATCGATTATACCCATTGCTTGGGTATGAACAAAATAATCACTCAATTAAACTAAAAGATCGGAAATTTAAAAACTTCTGCAGAAGTTTGACTATTGGAGGCTGTGTTTTTGAGACTTGCAATTGCATTACTTGGCCCTTATTTTGTAAAAAAAAAAAAAATCACATTTTGGTCGCTTACACTGTGAACAGCACTGGCCACTTTATACCATTTCCTCCATTAAGCTTAGGCCCCACAAAAAAATGTTATGTTGGCACAACAGGCCAGAAAAATAGGGTAGGTAGGTTGGGATTTTGTTTTTGTTGTTTTATAATCCGAGCAACGAAAATGACATGTTTTAAAGACATTGTTTAAGCCTGAGCAATTTTCTGCATGTTTGTTGTGCAAAACACTGAGCACTCCAAAGTTCAACACGCGCTGTCTTCATACAATTGAAGAGGAACGGTCAGAAATGGTTTCAAAAAATTTAAAACTAATTTCTATAGATTTTAATTATTATTTTTCTTCCCTTAAAAAAAAAAAATACACAAGGTTGGCCATATTTTTAGGGTTGGTCGGGTTACAGCAACATAACCCAAAAACAATTTTTGCCTTATTACCATGGTAATACTGCCTTGATTATAATTTAAAGAGCACTTTAAAAATGAAAAAAAAATCCAACACTGTTTGCCGGGAAGTTAACAGTTATCTAATATCTACTTAACACGAGCACAGGACAAAGGTGAAATCAAATCAATATTTATATTATTAATTACATCCAGCTATGGAGCAAATAAGTGACAATTTAAGATGATTTTTTTCTGCATTTTTCCCAATGAAATGTAAAAAACATTCTACCTATTACTATCATCTGGTTAATCTTTAAAAGGCTTCACCAAAGATTGCTAGTTAAAAGTTAACCATCTACACCCTCAAGCTCAAAGTTCATCTCGGAAAGAATATCTATTGGTGCTTGGCTTGAGTTTGACGAAGGTACTCTCGGGTGGATCTGTGGCATCTTTCTGCCCAGCTGTCTTTCCCCCCGCCGTCACTTGAACTATCTGCTTATTGGGATCTTGTTTATCTGGACCATGGTGAAATTCTCTGTGAAGTTTCCCTGAGTGAAGATCTTGAATGAATTGTTTAAGTTTGCCGGATACGCTGGATGGACAATTAAAAAAATACAAGTTATTAAAATACAAGAATAATAACAGAGTAAGTAGATGACAAATAAACACCAAATACTGGCATTCATCCAAATCTGCCTCTAAGTTGACTTGATTTAAACAGCTTCAGAGTTGCATAGCTAAACCGACCACATTTGGAACAAGGCGTGCTTATAACAGGCATGAGAATATACGATGATAAAAAATCCGGAAAAATTTAACGCTACAAATTGCATGTCCGGATTTTGGGCAAATGCGGAATTTTTGCGTGTCCGGAATTTGGGCAACTTTACCCAGGCGTCAGCGTCGCACTCAGTGAGCCCCTCTGCATTAGGGACCATGTGTAGGATCGAGGATATATTAATAGGAGGAAAATACTTTTAAAAACGATGAAATCATAACAATGCTAGGCGTATTTTGTCTTAAAAGGCTCAAAATAAAATGATATTCGGAACTTACTTCACGAAAATAAATGATTACGAACGGAGCAGTCATAGTTTTGACAAAAGTTTTGTTATACAAATTTTGATTTTTTGGGGTCTTTTTACCTGTGATAGTGAATAATTGTGTTAAGTGGCCCCATTTGGCCATTGAAACTTGTTCTTCAAACACCTTTTAGTATCTCCAAGATTTAAAAACCATAGCATTTTGGAAAAATAATGTGAGACGTCAAACGTCAACGAGAACGAATCTCCACACGTGTGTCGCACACTCGCACCCATTTTGTCTCGAAGTTTCTTCCAGGTCATAGTTCAATGCGTAAAAATATCTCCAGCCGTAAAACACATTAAACGTATCGAAGAAACGGCACTTAAGCCTATGAAGGTGCGTACTGACGACTGGTGAAAAAAGTCTAACGATGCGCGCGCATCCAAAACACTGCGAGTTGTTGTCAGTAGACTTTTTAATGTCTCCACACATGTTCATTTGCTGCAACAGTAAACAATTGTATAACATGTACGGTCAAACCGTACCATGAATGAAGCGGGGAAAGACTGAAAGAAGTCTAATAAATGGATATTTCCCTGCAGGACTTGGGACAACACAAAAAAATTACAAATCTGAGAATTGCAAAACCTAAATGGAAATCAACTATTTCTGACAGAACTTTTAAAAAAAAAAAAAAAAAATTGAAAAAAAAAGGGGACTTACTCCAATTCTTGGACTTTGGGAAACAGGTACATATGTCTGAAGCTGTCAATGGCAATCAGTGGCAAGTCCTTTGCCGTCTTTCCTAGATGATGCAGTGGATGGGTGAATTTGGTACCATCTGCTGTCAGGAAATTCACACTACCTGATAACAAGAGATATAGGTGCAGTTAGGTTTAACAAACTTACTTTCCTTTGATCAATTAACACTCCTAATCTTGGCTAACATTTTCCACTGAGTTGACCTACCATTTGATACCATTCAACTGCATGGGTTGTCTATAGTGGCACAACTGTGCACAGAAATATGTGTGTATACATTTTAGATGCTTTTACCACAGTTTTGAGCGTGAGACAGCAAGAGGTATAAAGAGCAACTAATCAGGGGCATTTTTTTATTTAAAGGGCATCAAAAGAGCTTCAGATATTTACTGAAGTGTTACACAATCTGAACGTGATGTAAAATGTGATAACACTTAGCCATTGCAAGTGTTACGTAAAATGAACCTGTTTCTATCGTGGATAAGAAATTATCCCCGGCTCCCTATGTGAGGAAATCGTAGACAATAAACTGCAAAAAGTTGTTCATGGCAACATGTTTTGGCCCTAGTAGCGTCTTTCTCACAGGCTAATGACTTTACTAATTAGCCTTTGAGAAAGACTCTTCTCGGTTGAAACATGAGGCCATTAATAACTTTGTCCATGTATACCGTAGGTCATTTGGGTTGGTCAGCAGTTTGCAACAGCTGTTTCCATTTTTTCATGATATTAATTTGTAACAAAAATGATATTAATTTGTAACTCTTTAAAATCACAGATTCTAGAAGGATTGATAAAATGTAGGATACTGAAGAGATCCTAAGTTTCCCGCATACATTTATTTGATGTTATATCAAGACTTGAATCCATGAAAAGAATCTGAGTAAAATAGTCACTTATTGAAAGACAAAACCAACACAGAGGGCCAACTTCCCTAATGTCCCATTAATTGATGCATTGTGCAGTGCAACAGATAAATGGTTGAGATAACAATGGATAGATTCAACCACCCTTGATTAATAAGCATTCAAGGGAAGGCCTTTCAACACTAACAAATCTTAAAATGCCTTCTTGGAACTTCCAGATCAAACCAACGAAATGACTCGCTCGGTCAAGGACAGCAGTCCTGTGCTTTAATGAAAGTATGTCTAGGCAAGTCGGTTACAGAAGAACTTTGTTAATTACAAACTTGTAATACTTGTACTTCTAATTGCTAATACTATGCTTCCTTTATATCATGCTTTTAACACTTTCCACGGGTTTCTCCAAAACAAACAAAATGCATATGACCGAAGTGCTGAACAAAAACCCTTATTGACCCTAGTGCTGAACAAAAACCCTTATTGACACAAAACAATTGAATGAAAAACCTACACAAAAGATGGTTTCCCAATCCCATGAATAACAAACATACATGCGCCGGTAAGTTCCTAACACCAAACTTTCTTTAACATTTTTTTATAATAGGCAAGCAGGATTTCAGCCAGAATTTGAAAATATGGAACATCTAAATTTGCTGTAACTTAAGAACAGGATGCCTTAATACTTTCCCATGAAAAACATTCTGAAAATAGTCAAAATCAAAGATAAAGACACCTGAGTAGCCCTCTGGCTTTAGGCAAAACAACAGCAGAAGTCAAACTGAAAAGTAACAAAAGTATACCCTTAAAGATTTCCAGACTTCATTTGAAATATCTGAAGACAAAAAACCAGAGCAACAAAACTGAAGGGAGTTTTACACACAAAGGTTTTACGTACCATTGATGACTATCAATTGACATTTGAAAATCCAAAGACAATAATATCAAAGGAACATAAGAAGCAGGTACAAATACACAAATAATTATAAGGTCTAATATAATACTAAACCTATTTCTTAAGTCTTTTGTAAAAGGAGCTTTAAAATATATGTCCTGCCTGTTTTACTGTTTATTATTATTATTATTTATCCATTTCAAGTAAATTAGTCTCTGTTCATCAGTTTTATGTAAATTACAGAAGTTACACAAAAGATTCCCTACTGTATTAGACTGGACCCAAAAATGGTTTAAACCTTTCTTGATTATTACAAAGAATATTTGAAGTTATGATCCATACCTTTGTCCCCAATGAGTTCCCTACTTATGATGTTGTTAAATCTCTTCACGATATCCACATCATCTGGATTATGAAACAGGATCAGGAATGGTAATCCCTCCTCAGTCAACTCCTACCAAAGAAAGTAAAACATTGAGTACGTATTTTACTACAAGTCTTACAGTGTGCAAAAGGGCGTAAGTAAGAGGACAGACTGATTTGTGGTGCTTTCTAGGACATGTTCAAAACCACAGCTTAGGTTCACGCTCAGAGACATCAAAGTCTTGTACCAGAAGTGCAGGTTTTCAAAATAATTGTCGGAGACCAGGCCGGAGCCTAAGCCAAAGCTGTTATTTAGAGAAGGTCCTTTGTGAATCAGAAACACCATAGTACACCAACTTCTCTTTATATTAGCATTAATCTGCATTCATTCTGCACAAAACATAACCACTCTTATACATAATTTCACGTTGTTGATGAAATAATGTGGTATGATGAATTACATCATTATCATCATCATCATTCTCTTTATCCATCATAAGGGATGTAGAGCCATCCAACCAGTGCTATCTGATGTAGATTCCCACAACAGCTGTGGCCCTGACTCTAGGCTTGCTTCCAACTGCCACACCCAAGTTGGTCTCCTCCAAGCCATGTCAAGATCCCTTGAGGTGGATTACAACTTCATTGCAAACACAATGTTCCATTGTGAAACAAGGTTGTATCTTTGATTAAACTACCACATGTAAACACAAAACCAATATCATAAGATATGGCTCTGTTGTATGGAGCACATTTTGAATTAAAAAGTGTCCAAGATTTTCACCAAACTGAGTTTCAACCTTGTTGCACTTCGATAAATAATGACTTACACATTATTATTGTACATGTACATACCTCTCCATTTTCAAAGGTTATTTCTCGTACTAGGGGAATGCATTTATCACTTGCCCAGGTGTGAAGAAGGTTAAAGTTCAGCATGGAGCCTAGATACAGCATGTCTTGATCTTTAGTCTACACAGTAAACAAAAACAACAAAGATGCCGAAGGATCATTTCAATTATCAATGTTAAATGGCACTTATTGAATTCCTTGTAATAAAGATCAACAATGTTGGTTCAACATGATGTACAAAAACCAATGCCCAATAATTATTTCATAGAGCTTAAGATCATAAGCTAAACACAATAAAATTATGCTTACCAGATTAAGTCTACCAGCCAAAATGCCATGCTATATGCACCTTTTGTGACTGGTATACGGCTCATTATTGCTTAGCTAAACATCATTATTTTCTGCTCCAGCAGCTCTATGAAATTGGGCCCTAGTGTGAAAATCTTTTATTGACAAATTCAAATGTGACTTCAACCCCATGATTGTAGACTTTTAGAAGCTTTAAAAACAGTATCCTCAGCACGGGAGACGTAAATCAAAGATCAGGATTTCTTTCCATCTGAAGAAAATAACAGCTAGTTTTTTTCAACCTCAAGAGAGGGCGCTGTTTGAGCTTGTGACATCACATGCAAGGGGTTTATAGAAGGCAGCTTTAAGACAGCTCTTAGTATAAGTGATTGACATCGCTTACCCTTGGTGGCCTGAACATTATGTTATCTCCTGAAACTGTATCTGATTTGAAGTTATCACTGTAAAAATGAAAACAAAAAGCTCAAAATATTATTTGAAACTCTTTTAAATTTCAATAAGCCAAACTCCCAACATATTATGAGTATATACCTTCTTGATTCTATAACACTCACTATGAGGTAATTCAACACAAACATTTTTACACTTCCAGCAATCGATCACCAACTGGTGAAACCAAAAATCCATCAGTTTTTCAAGAACCTTGGAATATTCAGACTAAAATAAACAATAAGAACCCACTTAGCCGAACAGGTTCTTCAATTTTAAAGTGATATTTATTGACTGCTCAATGATATGTTGCTACCCCTACACCAGGACCCAATTTCATGGCACGGCTTTAATACCAAAGAACTCTTTGCTTAAAGTGCCTGTTAAGCCTGTAGTTGACTCAATTCACCTGACGCCACCGTTACAATAATCTTGGTTGCATTATTTTGGGAGTCAATGTCTTCGTACATGTGTTATTTATTTATGTATTTATTAATTCTGGTTGTGAAGCCAACAATTCTCAGAAAAGCAAACTTAATCACTATACTAGCCAGAAGCCCCACGGAGAGAAAATGAGGAAGGAAGTTTGAGTTTTAGATGTGGGAGGAAAACCCAAGAGAGTTATTCAAGGGAAAAACCACACAACCAGATAGAGAGTGAAAACCCAATCCACATAGTGCCCCTAACGAGATTTGAACCGGGGTCCTAGAGGAAAGATACCACTACACCAACCAGACTGCCCTTTATATGCATTAAGTATGCATTTTAGGCAACATAGCGTTTACAAGTCCCATAACGAGTCCTATAACCGCAATAGGACTACAGAGGCCGCATAATAACAGAATTCCGAGCATGCATTCCAATCAAAGTGACCCCAGATCTAGAGTCAACCAGAATTTAGGAGGTTATGTAATCTGGCAAAGTATTAAAGTTCAACAATTAAGCATCACATGCTTTTAGGTTGATTAATGGTTCAATTAACTCACCCCACTCCTACATAAAAGCTACAATCATCTCGTAATGAGCTTGCAGTTCGTCTAAGGACTGCATACTCGTTGGTATTGGGAGATTTAAAGTAGGAGATGATGTTTCGCTTTGACTCCTGGAAAAATAAATTAATTTGTAAATTAATTTGTGGATGGTTACAAGTATTACATTGGTTCATGGAAGTAGAGTTCTCTCATTTAAACTATTTTTACTGTACTCTTACATTTCTTTGTGTGACGAAGGGCACAGCTCCACCTTGTGAAAGCGCCACCTTGTGGAGTATTTGGGACATTCAACACCAGTCATGTCTGTGATTGTAATAATTTATTGCTCAGGGGTTCACTGGTCTGTCAGCTTTGTCACTGATCAACTTCTCAAGATTTGATCTCAATTTTGTTGTTTGATGTAAATCTGTAAGTTACATTTGAGCAATTTGTGCGGGCTTACAGGAGAAAAGCAATGAGCTAGGGAACCAGACTGCTCTGTATCTACTGGGTCTTAGTCCTCAGTGCTCAGTTGTGTTATGACACTGCCGACGGAGAATCTACAGATTATCGCTGAATAACAAAGAAATGAAATGTACTCACATCAATTTTTTGGAGGTCGTCATGCGTCTGCATACGAACAATGGGATCTGCCATTTGTTCCCTGAGGTATTTCAAGAAGGCATCCTTGGAACGTTGTGAGCGATATTCTCTTTTAGCAAGCTGTCCATTACGGAACATCTTGAGTGTTGGATACTTGGTAATATGGTACTTCTTAGCTAGTGCATCTGGGTTAAGAGAACAGCAAAAGTTCTACTTGGTAATATGGTACTTCTTAGCTACTGCATCTGGGTCAAGGGAATACAACAAGTTCTTAGGGGCCTCTTTTAGGTCCAATAAGAATGTACACTCTGCCATAGAGCAACAGCAAGTGTCTCATTCTCTGGCAGAGTACAGTCAGTGTAGAATGGAGAAGTATGTTGTCTTAAGTAAAATTAAGTTTTACATTAACTCTAACTCCTTTTGCACGATTTACAAGGATCCTTCCTCACTCCAACAAAATCCAACAGCATATATTGACTCAAACTGTTGACCTCTGATTGAGGTGGTATGCATGGTCCGGTGTAAAGCATTATAATCACTATAAGACAGATTGAGTGGGTCGGTGATTGTTACCTTCTCGTTGGCAATCAAGGGCTGCCACAACTACCTGTCCTGGCTGCCTAAACTCATCTTTCACTGCCTTGGCTGTCTCTTCAATCACAGGCTTTAGCATCTGACTAAAGCGACACCTGCACAACACCAAACAGAATCAAGAGTAAGATTGCCTAGTGTGGATAAAGATTTACAAATCAATGTTAAAATCTGGGGCTGGACTAAAAGAAGAAGATATTTTTAAATGGCAAAAAAAAGAACTTCCTTGCATAGATTCTAACATTAAAGCATATTGAATAAAATTGTGTTTTCAAACCATGAAAGACACATTTGTTAGGAATAAAACATTTTGGTATTATTTCACAAACAATTAAAGTTGATACGGATAAAAAAGAAACCTTTCTGCCCATCTTCTATTTTAGTTTCATAAGACACAACCAAAAACACGTCTGACATTCCTTTCAATTTCAAAGAGTAAATCATTCTCCTGATTTGTCCGACTTTTGTTTCCTATAATAACATGTAGCTAGGCGCATAGTAACTCAAAGAGATTAGGTTTAAATATTGGAAGAAAGCAATTTGAATGTCATTTTGTCAGTCAAAAGCAACAACCCTTTTATCGAAATCCTGGTTATTACCCTAAAATGTGTACATATACATTTAGTATGGCAAAATAATATTTGTGTACATCGTATTAAATGTAAATGAAAACACCTGTTTTTCCTTCCTTTGTGTACAAATTTAAATCACTACACTTAACTATGCATTGCACTGAGCCCTTGGAAACACAATTTCTAAATACGTAGCAACTGTTTTGTCAGTGACAGTGTCACAGATGGTGCTAAGTTGCATTGTTTGTCATTCACAATACAATGAAAAGGACACGTACTACACATGTACTCTCAACACAGTGCATATTATGTACATGTAGTACAAGTGATACATTCATGCATGGCCGAACAACCTCCAAGCTGCATGTATCCACCAGTAACTCATCAAAACAATTAGCACTCAGAGATGTCAACGACAAATTTAATTAAAAAGACTTGGATACAAAAATATTAATTTCCAGTCTTACACTATTTATTTTATTTTTGATTATTTGGGTTTTAATTTATTAATATTGTAATAATTGACTTAAAAATCTTTATTGTGTATTTCATTCTTGTTTAAATACTGGTTTTACTAGAGTTGTTAATCCCCTTGCTGGTCTAGTGAGTTTTTGTTTTAATCTTGTTGGTTTTGTCTAACTACTTCAGGCCTGCGAGAATGAATTTTTGCAAAGAGGTACTGATTTTTTTCAAGGACAATTGGCGTGAGCAGAGCGCAAAGCAGAGGCGAATGAAAAGATATTTAGTTTTCAAGACTCTTGCAGTAAATTACTAGAATCCGCTTCAAATTGAAAATATTTCCAAGGCTTCCAGTTGTTTATGTACATTTATCGTCCTTTTTCGTTAGTATTGTCATTTAATAGGATTTGAAACTTTGCATGGTGGAAGTATAACTAAGTGAGGTTTGCGGTAACACCATGTGAAAATCTCTTTTGAGTAGTGTAGGTTCTGAAAAGAACCGGTGGTTAACGACTCAACGTTTCGATCAGTATGCTCTGATCGTCTTTAAACGTTTCAATCAATATGCTCTGATCGTCTTCCTGAAGACGATCAGAGCATATTGATTGAAACGCATACTGATCCCACCGCTTGTTACAGTGTATCGCTTTGGACGACTGGGCTGTCCAGTGGCTAAAAGGTAGCCACTGGACCGCCCAGCCGCCCAAAGCGATAGGATTTTGAGCAGGGTTTCTTCATTTTTATTAGTTTCCTGATTTTATTTAAATTTTACTTATTATAAATTATTAGTTTAAAATGTAGCCATTCCACCAAAGTTTTTTTGGTGTGGAAACAAGTGATGTAACAAAAATAAAAATCACCTAAAATTGCACCTACTGTAATCTCCCATTAGCTGATGGCTCAAAGGTGCCCGGAAGCTCAATGGTGACCTTATTGTCGCAAGACTTGCACGGCCTTTTGAACGTGACCACAGGATATCCAGTCAACCTATTGCTTACTCCGTTATGGTCCAAAGACCTTTGTGGTCTGGATATTTTTGACCCCCATTCCTACCGCTCCAGTTTGCTGAAAAGATGTTTAGTTTTCAAGACTCGTGCAGTAAATTACTAGAGTTGAGGTTCAAGATGAGAGATATTTCCAAGGCTAGTTGTTTACGTACAATTATCGTCCCTTTCGTTAATATTGGCATTGAATAACATAATATGTCAGGTTCAGAAGTGATAAGTCGCAAGGGAACAATAAGTGCCTCTCGTTAACAGCTTCCTGGTAATTGTTATGTCGATTTTTATTACAAGCATGAACAAAATATTGGTAAAGGCTTTGATAGATGATTACTAATTTCCCCCTTCACAGTTGACTTGTTTATGTTAATATGGGTGTTTTCCCATTTTCAAAAACTGCATTGTAAATGCAAGCTTTTTATTAATAATTTTAAAGAGTTTCTATACGCAATATTTAGGTGTTCGGACAAAAGTCCGAAGACCTCTTCTTATTGTTCCTTTTTTTTTTTTTTTTTTTACTTCGTCTTCTTCTTGCCGTCGATTGTCCGCTAACAAAGACACACTTCCTAAGCTCATATAAACTTGAAACTTTACACATAGTTAGATATTCATTAGTAGATAAAACCGTTTTTGGTTTCGTCATGATGACGTCATCGGGTGTCGAGTTACATTAATTCAAAGGTTAATATTTGAAAAAATCATAACTCCAAAACTACACAATGGATTTTCACAATCTGCACATCATCGGATAGGCCTTTCGTGACTCTAAAAACGCTCCACACAATGTGACCTCATTTGACCCTGATTTCCGGTTCAAACCGGAAGTTGAAAATTTCAAAAATTCATATCTCAAGAACTTCTTATTATATCATCACAATTTTAATATCAGATTGTAGGTCTGTTAACCTGCTCAAACTATTGCACACAAATAATACCGATATCATTTAAACTTCTGGTCCTAAACGGGCGTTACAGCCAATGCTAGTATTAACCGCATTTAATTTGTGTATAGAGAAAAGCGCTGTTAGCTGACTGTTCCGCTCCATTATTCATAAGGTTCAAAGTCCACGAAGCCTGTGCGTATAGTCCCACACAACGGAAATGTACATGCACATCATTGTGTTGCTTATTTTTTTACGTTGTAACAACACGTTGTCTCACACATAAAAAACTCAAACTCATTCAAAGTTCAGTGTGAATTTAGTTCCGTTTTGCCCGTCTAATGGCTTAATGGAAAACAAGGAATAGAAGTGGAGGTTTCACTGAGATGTCCACCTGCTTTAGGGATTTGTATGACTTTTACTAAGTGACAAAAACTTCACCTGAAAAAGAACGACATTGGTTCGTTTCTCATCAAACACCGAGACCCACGTCACGTTGATCGACGTGACCATGCCTGCCAAAAGCGCTCATGACCGCTGAGAATGCTCTTCAGACACGGTGGTTAAAATGGTAAGCTTTGTTTCAAAGTCACTGTTAAAAAGAGGGGGCATTCCTTTTGTTCGTATACAATCATGTTGATATGCTTATTCCATATTTAAAAACCTCATATCCCATTAACCAAAAAAGGGTTGAGACCTAACACTTTACATACTTAGACCTGATTGTGTAGATGAAACCGCAGTTATTTTCGGGATGATGACGACTCGATGGCATCCTTACATTAAATTAACCTTTAATATGTAAACAATTTATATACGGAGAACCAAAATTGTTATATACATAACTTGCACCATCCCCAATGATTACACAAACTGTGCCTCCCTGTGAGCTTCAATTCTGGTCAAAACTGAGAGCTTAAGTGAAAAAAAATCACTCCCGGTTCTTGTTTTGAGGCCTGCAAACAATATGATCTTGAAATCAGATGGTCCCTCTATATCGAATACAGTTTTACCCATAGGACTTTCAATTCCAGCAAAAAAATTACTAAAAGCCTGTAACAATTTCAAAAACTTAGCAGATACTTATGAATCTCAATGTCTTGATAATAAAATATGAGCTATGAAAACGGAATGATTTCATCAGTTTTTTAATTTATCACAATTTTTTAGTTCAAATTCGAAATCTTCTACATTCACTTTACATATCAATGTTTTTTCGGTTTTCTCTTTGAAAACACTTCCTCTGCTAACTCGAAAATGTCTACACCGAACACCTTGTTTTTGTTATGCAACAAAAACTTATGTCTAGTGTTATTTTTTATTGTTGAATTATTTGCATCCTTTATTTCGGCTTGTATTTATTTTAATTTTATGAAGGACTCAACTTTTAAAACAGGTGGTTTTTTTCTATAAAAGTATTTCTTACTGTCTTCTTCTTCTTCTTTTTTCTCTTCTTATTTTGCACATCACTTTGTTTTGTGAAAATGTTTATTTTTGTGTAAGTGCCTTGAATATTTGTGATTTAATGTATGTTTAAGTTGTTTGTTTGCTTGTTTGTTTGCTTTTGTTTTTGTGTTTTCTGTTTTGTATGTTTGTATTTTTGTTTTTTGTGATTTATAACAAAGGCATAAGAAAACTGCCTCTTTTGAAAAATAGGACTATTATACAGAAAATCCCTGCCACCCTCATTCAAGACTGCATCGTACGCATTTCTTGTATGGACATTATGTACACACAGTCAGTGCCGAATATCATTTTTTTAAATAATCAATTATATGTATAAAAACGTGTTACACATAAAATATAAACTGTTAACTTTTTCAAAGATTTCGGTTCATGAAACATATTTACTAAAAGTAGAGGGTGCTTTCAGTGCTGTAGTCGAGTCCGTTGTCTGAGTCCGAGTATTCCCAACCGAGTCCGAGTCCTTTTCGGTCCGAGTCCGAGTCCACAAAAAAATGGACTCGAGACCGGGCTCGATTAACTCAGCCTTGGGTGTTTTAGTATATTCCAGCTCCGGGTACTTTAGTATATTCCAGCACCCTCATCCAAAAAGTTGGGGGTGCTGCAGCACCCACAGCACCCCCACTCTTTTTTCATGGTTTATTGTAAAACTGTTCCAGTCTCCTGTGGTTTTGTGTTGTTTAATCCACACCTTGCGTTCCTCATTTGTTTATTTGTTTGGCTGTGATTGGAAAGCAACTACTTAGAGACTGTAAAAGAATGTTTGTTGGCGATTATCTGTTTCCTTTAACTTATTTTTTAGTATTAAGCACTGTCCTGTTTTTTTCTTCTGTTAGAATTTTGCTAATTATGTTACTGTGCAGTTAGTGAAGTTAATGTACAATTAATTTAAATTTGATGTAAAGCTTTCATATTTGTATCCCACGTTTTCATCCTTAGAAATTAATTTTTAAAATGAAATGATATGAGCACTAATACATGTATCAGGGTCTGCCCTTGACTTTTTCAGTAACTAGCCAGCAGGACCAGTTAGCTTGTTGTTTTACAAGTCCATTTCATATTAAAAATAAGGATGCTTTTCAACACTGAACTTATCAACTAGTCAGCCAGACAACTTGGAGTGAATTCTGACTGGTCCTTGGGTGTTTTAACTGGTATTTGGCCAGCGGACCACTGTTAAGGGAGAACACTGCCTGTAATGTTTAATTACTAAAGCCAATTTTCCTTGTCTCTTGTATGGCAAAACTTATTACAGGCCCAATTTCATAGAGCTGCTTAACGGCTGCTTTTGTGCTTACTGTGCGATTTCCATTTCATAGCCCTGCTAACCATAAGCACACCCCAAGGCATGCTAACCTTTCGGTGCTTACTGTATGAAAATAAATGATGTAACAATGTAAATCCATAGTGAACGTGCAAGATGCCTGCCTAATTTTCTTGCTAACCTGTGAAATATGCTTACGCTTAAGCAAATTTTTCTGCTATGAAGTTGGGCCCAGGTTTCAATGTTTTGAAAGCAATACAGTGTACTAACAATTTTGTAATGGAGTGTCATGAAGTAGTCAATTGCACTGGCACATGTGTGTCCTTCTGCAAAACAATTCATAAATTGCTTCATCTTTCTGATGGTACATAAAGCAATTGGCCCTGTGTGCTTTGGGATTTATGTTAAAAAACTAAAACGCTTTTGTGGAAGGTAAAATGCTTGCTTGCAAGGCTGCTTGTTTTGCTCAGGGCCCTTCCATTGGAAAATCTTTGTAAATCGATGGGAAACTTTTGAAGGGGCACCGAGACAAAGACCAGGGCAACAGGGGCCAAGGCCTCCATGGCCTCCCTGTAATTTCAGACCTAGTTAAAGTGGAGTGAGACGGCGGCCCCTTGTTTCACTTAAATAAATTCCTAGGTTTTAATTCCATTATTGTAACAGGGAAAAGTTTCCCTTAAAGAACAAGTTGTTTTTGCACGTAATACCAAAGTTTATTTCTCGAATATGATGTTAAAATTACGAGTGTTCCTTGCGGCGGAGGATTAATGGGTGCTGCCATTTTTTATGAACAAACTTCACTGAGATTTGTGTTTATTTATGAGTGGATGACACGTGATTGTCAATAGCCAAATATGGGAGTACTTTATTTTTTCTTATTTCTTCATCAATCTCGGTGGTCTAATGGTAAGCGATCTTGCTCTAAAATGTCAAAGGTTGCGGATTCGAATCCCACCTAAGTTATATGCATGTGGATTTTTTTCACAGGACTCGGGAAAGTAGTGAGTAGGCCCTATACAGTGCTTTATTCACATTGGTGTATGGGTAAAACAAATAAATGTTTTATCGCTGATGCAAATTTACATGTTTTAAAATAAAAAGGAGCCTGATAGTTTTGGCCTTCTAGCCTCAATTTATGGTTACACCAAATGGAAGAACAACCTGTTGGATGTACCTTGCTAAATGATAAAAGGATTGTTGCTGATTTCTGTGACCTACAGTGCCTTTTCATCCCTTGCACAATGCGGGACGCACCTCCGCACAATGCCCGTCTACCATTTCCACCATATTGGGAGTCAATTTCTATGTGTACATTTTGACTCTCAAAATGGCGGACAGGATATGCGCGTGTAAGTGCTCTGCACGTTGTGCAATGGGTAAATCCGTTGACTTACCAATTAGCATAAAAGTTGACAAATACTAATTCATTGGTTGTTATAATCTGGTCAAAATTTGCACTGTTAAGTTCCGTTGTGTGCCCAGTCTGTGATGATGTGTGGCATATCATAGATACCTTGAAAAGAAAACAGAAGGAAAAACATTACATCAATACCAGTCTTTCAAGGGATAAAGCTTTGAAACTGTTTAATAGGCAAAACCATTGCTTTCAGGTCCTGGCTCGTCTATTCTCATGAAGTTGTAATTGTGGGAAGAGATTCAAGTGGTTTCACAGCTATGATGACAATCTTAGCTTACCATTTTTTTCTTTTTCTTTTGGTTGTCTAATACTTTGAGGTTGCTTTAAAAAAGCTCCAATCTTAAGAGTAACTTTACATAATAAGTTGGACACCAAGAAAGGGCAAGCCACCTACAAGCCCTTGCCTCTATTGTGTCAATATCAGGTAAGTTGTGATAATCAGAACCCTTGATCCTTCCAACGGTCCTAGATCAGAAGGATGGGAGGATTGCGGGTTACGATTATCACAACTACATAAGGCATAAAACATCCTTCTTTCAGGATTCTTTAAAAAGGCTTGCCATGGACTCTGTCTTACATTACCATGGTCTGGTCATGTAACTAAATGAGTGTCTTTTTACAAGAAAGTTTCAAACATTCTCATCATGAGCCAGGACAGATAGTGTTAACCCTCTTTTAAGTTCTTTTAAAAAAGATGTCTAAAGTTTTTGTTACAGTTGAACAACAACCATGACGACCATAATAACAACCTATGCCTGAGCCGAGGTTGTTACGCTATCATCTCAACAGGTACATCATGCCTACATAAAGTACATGTATAGATGGTTCCTACTTCTACAGTAAACAGTACACCCTTAGCTCTAAGGAGTTTATTTTTTTACTTGGATACTTATTTACTAAGCACAACTTTCCACCTGATTCATGCGCACCTAGTCTTCACCTCAGCTTTACATCCAGAGAAGTGGACTTTGCCGAGTACCCCGGCCCAGGTAGATGTACAACGTAGTGGGAAATGATAGCATTAACGCTATCGTCTCCCTCTTCATCCATACTGCCAGTGTCATGCGTGTATGAACCGTAATGATATTCTCTTAATAGAATACTTTTGAAAACTAATGACTCAGTCTGGTACTGGTTAGCCCACCTTGTTGGGCTGTTATGGCTCTCTTTTAACATCGGTCTTACAAAATGTAGACTATAATAAGAAAGATCGATGTAAAAGAGAGCCATAACAGCCCAACAAGGTGGGCTAGGTACTGGTGGACTGCTCCCTGCCATGCCTGCCCTACATACATGTACCTATAGTATCATACAACTATTATTAATGTAAGTTGTTTTGAACATAGACTAGAGAAAGAGTTTGAATTGTACTATATTGTACAATTTGTAGTTCTAGGAACTGAATGGGTCAGGCACAGGTGTCATTAATTAGGTACAAAATTACTAATTAGTACAATCACAACCATGGAGGAACTGGCACTTGGTTGGAAGGAAATCCTCTTTAGACTTTGGTCATCATGGTCATGTTGATTGTTGGTACAGTCGTAGCTCCATGGTACAGCCACCTCCCATGCCTGCCATGAATGGTGGCACAGCCGGTTCAAAAACTAATTTAGTATTGCCTTGCTCTCCGCTCGAGTCTCAGTATCATGGACGGTTTTAAGATTAAGAGGAGTGTTGTCATGTCAGTACAGTAGTCGGTAGTTGAAAATGTAAGACAAAATATAATCTAATTAAATTCATTTTATTTGACATTATTTGGAATTTACTTCTCACCATTATAAGCAGCACAAACGGTATGCATTTCAGAAACATCGGCACATGTAGTAACCAGCCCATATTGCTGTCAGCCGAAACCATGTTTAGCAATCTGTTACAGGGTTTCGTCGTGTAGATTTCCAATGACCGGCTGGCTAAGCTAGTGCTGCTGCATGCAGTGAGTTTGTAGGGGGGGAAAAGCAGCAGGCTAGAGGCCAGGATGATCTCCCCTCGATCTCTCAATCACACACACGTAACACACACACACAGTACACACGACACCGTGAAGAGAATGCAGGGCGCCACTATCGACCTAAATAGATTAGTTTTATGCGTGTACACGACGTGCAAGTGAAAAGCACCACTGACAACCAGCCACGCGACTGGACTGGTTCCCTGTCTTCATTGTCAAACACTCTTATTAAATGACGTCACAAATCCAAGCTAACAGGGACCAGACTTGTTTTTCAACTTCCTGCAGTGACACATAGAAAGGTTGAATTTTAGGGAAATATCTTGGCATTTGGTCACTTTTCCCTGGCATGCAACTTTTCGGCTGATCGTCCACTTTCCTCATTTCCATTTAGTTTTTTGGGTTATTGTTATTCTTTGCAAATTACAAAGTTGCATGACTGTAATTCCATTGAAAGAACCACACCTATTTAAAATCCTTGCATAGTCTAGAGGCCCTCTCTATTGTTTGAGTGAGGCAGATTGTTTTTGTTTTTTCTTCTTTTTGTTTTAATCATTTCAAAATGACTCGACTTAAAATAGTGGGGACAAAATAAATGCTGTGCAGACTATGTGCCCTCCTGGGCTCCTGTGTTTCTTCAAAAGTAAAATTTATCATTAACTATTAAAACAACAATAATCAAAGCATTGCTGACTTGAACAATCCTTTGAACTGGATAATAGCAAAAAGAATCACCAGATAATCAAATGTTACATCAGGAGACTGGACAAATTATCAATGAATTCAGCAATTCCAATTTTATTTACAATCATTATTTTACAAAAGACTATGTTTTTAAAAGGAAAGCAGTCGGTGATTATCAGGGTTGTGTTCCCCCTGACCTTTGGCCTTGGGACAGGACCTCCTTTTTAGGAAAATTTTAAGGTTTTTGGTTTTGGTTTCTGTTTGGCTGTGGCTAGTGGCTATGGCCAATGACTTCAATTTCAATTCTGAAGATGGTTGACAAGCAGTCACCTGATAAGCACAAAATAGCTAAGCAGAGAAACAAATCTAGCTTAGCAGAAAGGGGTGAAATTCCTTTAAGGTTACATTGTTTTGACTTGTGTCCTGTATATGGTTATGCTTAGCAATACTCCTGCTCAGAGCCAGAAATCCACAAGGAATTTTGAAGAGGCCTAATATTTTAGGTTCATCATGTTCCATAATGCAGTTTTTGTCACATTCCCCAGTGTAAGGACACAATCATCCCTATTAATCTCGTTCACATGACTTGCGCAGAAAAAGAACAAGATACAAAACCCAGGGAATTTCAGGGGCAAATTTCCCACACTAAAAACATTTACCTTAAGGGACCATTCAGAATTATCAATGTTTCTGTATTTCAAAAACAAATTTCCACTGAACCCATTTTTCGACCCAAAATATAAATTAAGTGTTTTTTCCATTGTTTCCTTTTTCAATTTAAAATTAAAATTTAGATTTTCCAATAATTCTCTTTGACCTATTTACCAACATTTTCAAAAAAATGTAAAACACTGATAATTATGCATGCCCCCTCAGAGGCCATGGAACATGTATCTAGCCAAAGATGTTGGAAATCACATAAAAGTATGTCAGCTGGTCATGGTACCATACCTGACCAGTTTAGGAAAGTAGAACTTCACACACAAACCATAGACCTCTCGGTGAGGTCAAACAATGGAAAATGATGATGTGCACAGGCCATGCACAACTCTCAGGTCCAAGGAGCGCCCTCCTTTGACGTCAGTATTTAGCTGTTTGAGCTTGTGACGCCATATGCAATGAATCTTTTGCCTCAATCACCAAGGTCTTGCCCTTTGTTCCTCTTAACATTTTCCCAAAACATGTTCTTTCTTTTTTTCTCTAATTGAGTTCCGTTCTCTCAGGGAAAGAAAGGTGGCTTGCTCAACAAGGAATGAAATTCTAGATATATCTTGTCGGCTGAGAGACTGGCTTTTGCAGCATGTGCCTGTTTATTGCTAATGCTAAAGCTCCTGTCCAAGATCTCTCCATATCAGCAAGAGACAAATCACTCAGCTGTGTCAGGTTGTTATTGCTAATGCTAAAGCTCCTGTCCAAGATCTCTCCATATCAGCAAGAGACAAATCACTCAGCTGTGTCAGGTTGTTCCCTTCATTGACTCGCTTCTGAAGACGTTGATCAAATCTTGGTTAATGAGAAAGATGAATCTTAACCCGGCAATCTAGGATTTGAAAATAAAAATTGAGAAATAAACACTACAAATATGTATAGCTTGATGATATGGGATTCTAACCATGGGCTAGAAATGACAGGTAAGCATCACTGACATTAAAATGTTTCCAATATAATTTTCTATTTATTTTTTTTTTGCATAGGATCACCGACAGACTTTGAGCAGTTTATCACACTTTATTCAAAGATATTTTACCTCGACAACAGAGTTGTTAATAAGTTTGCATTTCATGCCTTTCAGGACAGGTTTGCCATCGATGTGAATAGCCCGTTTTCCTTCGTTAGCGATGCAGAACTCTCCATTGTTTCTGAGTTTGATAAGCCCCTGCCGTCTTGAGATTTTCCAGGCAGGTCCTTCCAGAGACAAATCAACGTCGATGGTACTATCCGAGGTGGATCGACCAATTGTTATCTGTTATAATAGAAAAAAACAACATTTAAAAAAACTTTTAGACTTGGTAGAGCTTTTGTTAGTTTCCTTCACAAAGAATTTGTAATATTTTTGTTGTAAAAAGCTTGATAGTAGAATGTTGAAACGTATTCTCATCTGAGAAATATTTTTGAAGATGGCATGTTGGAGAAAAAGTTGCTTGATTCCAATCTTCATCATGCATGAATTTCGTTCAATCATTGTCAATCATGTACCATACCACTGCCCAATTTCTGCTTAAGCAGAAAATTTTGCTGAACAATTTTCTGATAATTTGGGTTGAACAAAGACAATTTGACTTGAGCGGGATTTGAACCAATAACCTCTAGTTTAAACAATTTAAACAGTTTGTAATTTAGTATTTGGCTAGTAGCCTTATTCTGGTAAGCAAAAATCTGTTGTGCTTAGCTACTTTTTGTGCTTAAGCAGCAAAAGAAATTGGGCCCTGCATGAAGAAAGTTTTTCTACTGACCTCATTTGACCTCATGAGATATCTGACCAGCCGCCCTCTGAGAACTGCTAGAGTTTGATTATCAAAAGCTGGCGATGTTATTCCTAAAAGAAAAAGTTCACAAATGTTAAAAAGTGGAATTTGCAAAGGAATTTTACATATCAAAGCAGACACAATGCATTGGAAGTACTTCTTGTTGAAATATTTAATAGATTCATAACATATTGGTTTTTATGACAAGCACTAAACTCATTCGGGAACACAAATTGGTGGTACTTTGTGCTAATAATAATGTATTTATTGATCTGTGTGTATGAATGATGTCACAAAACTAGATTTGCACCCAGGTGCCCTCTCATGAAGATCAAAGGAAGCTGCTTATTGAACAGTCTGTGTGCCACCCATACATAGCTGTGCATCTCCAGTGTTTTAATCAAGGTTTTATCTTAAACATGATCGCAAGATGAGTTCAATGTATAAGGTCTATTGACTAGGAAGTACTTGTGATGTTTTGTCCAAACTGTTCTCATCAACTTTTTGAAAGGTACGGATTCTTATTTTGATTCAATTTGTTTTGTTTTTGTGTTAAAGTCGCCAGCTTACCTGTCACACTATCAACAAGATATTGCCATTTTGTAATCTCGTTTTCAAGATGTCGGATTTCACGTTTCTGTCTCCTATCAAATACGGATAATTCTGTAGTTTAAGAAAACAAAATATAATAACAATTCAGACATTGACAAAAAAGGCAATTTAAATGGGTATCTGGTAGTAAACCAATGCCACTGCAGGTACAAGGAACACTTTAGAAGCAATTTAAATGGGTATCTGGTAGTAAACCAATGCCACTGCAGGTACAAGGAACACTTTAGAAGCAATTTAAATGGGTATCTGGTAGTAAACCAATGCCACTGCAGGTACAAGGAACACTTTAGAAGCAATTTAAATGGGTGTCTAGTAGTAAACCAATGCCACTGCAGGTACAAGGAACACTTTAGAAGCAATTTAAATGGGTATCTGGTAGTAAACCAATGCCACTGCAGGTACAAGGAACACTTTAGAAGCAATTTAAATGGGTATCTGGTAGTAAACCAATGCCACTGCAGGTAGAAGGAACACTTTAGAAGCAATTTAAATGGGTGTCTAGTAGTAAACCAATGCCACTGCAGGTACAAGGAACACTTTAGAAGCACAAGGCAATTTAAATGGGTGTCTGGTAGTAAACCAATGCCACTGCAGGTACAAGGAACACTTTAGAAGCAATTTAAATGGGTATCTGGTAGTAAACCAATGCCACTGCAGGTAGAAGGAACACTTTAGAAGCAATTTAAATGGGTATCTGCTAGTAAACCAATGCCACTGCAGGTACAAGGAACACTTTAGAAGCAATTTAAATGGGTGTCTAGTAGTAAACCAATGCCACTGCAGGTACAAGGAACACTTTAGAAGCAATTTAAATGGGTATCTGGTAGTAAACCAATGCCACTGCAGGTACAAGAGACACTTTAGAAGCAATTTAAATGGGTATCTGGTAGTAAACCAATGCCACTGCAGGTACAAGGAACACTTTAGAAGCAATTTAAATGGGTATCTGGTAGTAAACCAATGCCACTGCAGGTACAAGGAACACTTTAGAAGCAATTTAAATGGGTATCTGGTAGTAAACCAATGCCACTGCAGGTACAAGGAACACTTTAGTAGCAATTTAAATGGGTATCTGCTAGTAAACCAATGCCACTGCAGGTACAAGGAACACTTTAGAAGCAATTTAAATGGGTATCTGCTAGTAAACCAATGCCACTGCAGGTACAAGGAACATTTTAGTAGCACAACAGAATTTTTTTCTGCCAGTGTCTTCAGCCATGTCTAAATTGGCGGCTACAGTTATGGCTCTGTGTCATCATGCGATTAAGTATAGGATATCCTTAACAACACCCTTAGCAACAGTAGTAGCCATAGCTGTTGCTGCCATTTTGGATACGGCCTTACTACCACAAAGAAATTTATTCGAATGGAAAATTGAAATGAGAATGTCTTCTATTCTTGGAGATGAAGGGTTGCAGCCTACAAGTTGTGACATGCCATTTATGATATTTACTAAGTATGTCTTTTTAAGGTGAGACACATTTATTATGCAGTTAAAATCTTGTCTTGTTCCTAGAGTGCATAAGAACAGTGACTACCTATTCTCCTGAAACTAAAAAGGTGCCAGACTATTTTACCCTTCCAGCCGTAATGTGATTACACACAAAAGGCTTATTCACTCATGATGCCCGGCACACTTGAGCATCTAAATAACCCAAACAGAAGAACTTTCTTACCATGCTCAAGAATGTCATCTCTTTGATCCCTACAAGGAAAAAAATACAAAATATTAAAAAGACATCTCCTCATGGAACTGTAAACCACCTTTCATTTAACAATAAAACTACTTTACATAACCTGCTGGCAGGACAATGATCTATAATGAATTAGTATCGTTGGTAAGCACAGCCCAGTTCCATAGAGCTGCTTAAGCAGCACTTATTGCTCAGTAATTTTCTGCTTAGCATAAAAGAGCAGGATACCAGTCACACATCGTACATGTGGAGTGGTAAATGGTAAGCATAATTTTGTTGTCCTTAGCTACTTTGTGTACTTAATAAGCTGCTGTGTGACATTGGACCCTGGCACCCTCCTATACAATCACTCTTTGGGAACAGTATTATGCCCTGTGTAAGACTATGGTGGTCACAAGTTGTATGTATCAAATGCTCCCATTCAACTAAAAAGTTCAATTAATGCAACGTCAATGTCCTATTTCCCAATCAAAACCCAATGTCAGTGTTGTATGCGTGTCAAGAAATCAGCCATGTCTGGACAACTATCAAAACTGCATGGTCTCTCAAGGTGTCAAGGATGTGTACAATAATAATAATAATAACTACTCATGGATTGTAAAATGATGACTAAGTCTGCACTTACTGGAGCTGGGTGTCATCCAACATTTCTTCAGCGTCTGAGAAATTCAGGACATGGTCACCCCTTGGCATAGGTTGAACTGCGGACAAAAACAATTGACATTATGTTCACAGTCAATGTCCAAAGACGCAAAGGATTTGAAAGCGGAGTAAATGCAAGAGCAAATCACGGTAAAGTTTGAAAAAGTCAAACTTGCATCAAATAAAATGCATCATCGTGTGGGGGTGACTGTGGTCTGAGAATGGTGTGTTTTTCTTCTATTTGCTTATAGCCAATCATTGCATCAATTAGGAAATAACGCTCACCTGATTGGTCTGGAAGGAGGTGATACTGTTTCATTAGCAGCCAATGGTTGTAGAGCACCTTGGCTGTCCTTGCAGGATGGAATGATGTCGGGTGTTTGTTGATCAACTCTTGAAATGTTTCTGCTGTTGGTTGACTTGTCTAAATAACAAAAGTTACATCTAGCTGTCAATTTTTCGTCACTGTTTTTACAAAGAGACGCCACAGACCATATTTATTATAAGTATTGTTAAAATCACTCTGAAAGTTGAAAGGTTATTTATTTATTAAAGGAGACTAAAGCATTACTCAAGACCTCAACAAAATACATTTGACTTGACTGCTTCTGTTACACCAGTATACCTGTTTATGTTTGTAGTGCTGTCATTTAGCCTTTGAATAAGACTCTGCTAGGGTTGAAACGTCAGGCCACTGACTATTTTTTGCAAATACAATTGTAGAATAAGAACAAGAAAGATGTCAGTCTGAACTTACAGATGTGACAGTACCAAGTATGGTCTCTTCATCTTCACTATAGATGGCTTTACTGAGGACAGCTGCTTTAACATCAGGGTGTAAGGACCTCATAGCTTGCTGGGATAACCTAGGGTTAAATTAATTGTAAGATAAGATACATGTTCGGCAAATGATCAACTTATGAAGGGTTTGTTTCACCAGTACCAACCTTCTTGATAAATACTTAAATCTTAAATTCTACAATTTGCAAGAAAATTGTCACCTGATAGCAACCTTGTTATATCAATTACTGTAAACGGACATGAAATCCCTGTCAAAATATTAGTTGTTATTCTTAAAAACAAAACGACCTTATGTCAAGATGTGTTTTTGCTAAATGAAGTGAGGTAGCATTGTATGTTATAAACATATATAGTCATGGCTTGGACTCTAAATAAGTGGCATTCCCAGAGGCTGACATATAAAAGAAGAACTTGACATTTTACTCTAGATAAACTATAAATGAAGCCTCACTAGGACCATGCCAACATTTCAACTCTGCTATCCCAGCTATTCTTCTCAAATAATCACATCATTATTATTGAACTGCAGCGCTAGTATTTGTGCATAACACTGAAATAACACTTCACCAACAAAGGCCACTAAATGCAATGAACTAAACAGTGTGCTATGTAAACACATCACACAAGTACATCGACAAATCTTGTGACCAGTGGCGGTGCACATGCAAGCCAATTGCTGCATTTAACATACAGTCATAACCCATCCTGTAATTTCACAATTATATTAAAGTCAATTGAACTTACTTTGAGATGATTGGGTCATAGAGCAAAGCGTACCATCTCTCTTCTACATCTTTCAGAGTAAACCGACATGAGAACTTCACTCCTTGATAAACTGACTCGATATCATTTGTCTGTTCCAATGAAAGAAACGAAAAACATACTCAAATCAAAACCAGAAAAATAAGAAAACACAGGATGCTCTCATCTTTAAGACAATTTCTTGACATTTCTAGCAAAGCTTGTCTGTGGGTTTTATCACATTGGTGCGTAAGTAAAGATGTGACACTGCCATATTAATGAGAAAAATACACACGTTGAGTCCTTGAGCAAAGGTCGTGACCATAACTGCTATGTCCCTCAGATAGGACAATAAGCCCAAGGTCCTGTGTGTTGTTTAACCTCCACCTGTGACGTCATGCTATTGTTCTATCGCTCCATTATTTGGCATGAATGGCCCGATGGCTACATATTCAATAATATCTCCCCATTCATGCCAAATAATGGAGCGATGGAACAATAGCACGATGTCACAGGTGGAGGTTAAGCCGTATAATGCCCTCGGTGTACAGGTCATTTGTGGGGTACAAATGACCCGCACCTTGGGCATTATCCTATACACCATGTACATGAAATGGCCCAGTCCAAATATCATAACAGAAACGGTGAGATTATCCCAGTCCCTGTAGCAGTAAATTGTTGTATAAATGAGATGATCTTATCTTCACTTGTTTTTATGCTTGTTCTCATTTCACCAAAACCTTTGTTATTTTTTTTCTTCTTTTTTCTAAAAGGATCATGAAAAAATAAAATGTGATCAAAATAATATGAACTGGTTGGAGCCATTTATACTGCATACCTGCTGCACAGCACTGATTAGTAATAAATCATCTTGTGGTTTCCATCGGCCGAGATCCTTGGTGACTGACATAAGAGATTTGGGTTTCTTGGTCCGTCTTGATGAAGATGAAGGACGATGGGAGGAGGATGGACGATGGTTGTGGGATGAAGAAGGTCTCGTTGATATCTGTTTGATGAGTAAAGAGAAAATCAGAGAAAGTTAGGTTTTTATGGGATTCACATATTTTGAAGTGGATTCTGATGGGACTAGTAATCTGGTACAGCATACTCATCCTCTGGTAACATTATAGAGTGACTAGTAAGGTCACAACACTCCTTGAGCAGGAAAATTCACATTAATCACATGACCCTCACCCTTTGACTGGACACCACACACAAAGTCCTTCACAGTAGACACTTTGATGAACATTTATGAGTAGCCAATAAATATATAATGGTAATGAGTATCTAAACAACATCCATAACTATCCATGGATACTTAAAATGAAAGAAAGACTAAGCATGGTTAAACTTAGGCATATTTGATGACATCATTAAAATCTCTAAATAGTGTCATACTTTTAATTAATGGTTGCCTACTGCAAAGTATCATTTGTTTGATAGTGTTCTATGGATCCAATTCACCTGACATCTTCAACACAATAATCTTGGTCATTTGAGGTGACGTCATCAACACAATAATCTTGGTCATTTGAGGTGACGTCATCAAAACAATAATTTTGGGTCATTTGAGGTGACGTCATCGACACGATAATCTTGGTCATTTGAGGTGACGTCATCAACACAATAATCTTTGGTCATTTGAGGTGACGTCATCAACACGATAATCTTGGTCATTTTAGGTGACGTCATCGACACAATAATCTTGCTCATTTAAGGAGCAAATATCCCTTTGTGATATACAGTGTAGTGTGCATTTTACAAGATGTAACGTTTACACGCTTACCATAGTGTTTACTACAATTTGCCTCCAAAAAAGGAGGGCAAGGCCAACAGTAGCTGCGTGTGACTTTGGTACAAGGGGTCAAGAGTTTATAAGGTTAAGGGTGAAGATTATGGTTGCTACAGTGAGATGAGACCAACCTTTCTCCTCTCTGCTGCAGGAGGTATGAGTGGAGGAGGTTTAACCACTTCTTTCTCTTTCTCTTTCTTCTCTTCTTTCTCGACGGGTTGGGATGGGCCAGAAGGTGATGTTGTTGAAACCTTTCCTTTGGAGGTCTGAAGATGCACATAAAAACATGAAAAGGTGTCTTTTAAGACTCATTTTATCAATATATCTCATCTCCTCTGTATGAAATAATTAAAGGCAGAAATGGACTAATTGGTTTACTTGGGTTTTTGTTGCTGTTTTTTTTGTGTTTACTGTTCTAACCCTCTTACTGTCCAACCATGATTTAATATCACCCACTGTGATTTGGAATGATATTATCGTCATGTCAGTACAAAAACGTTGTATCTCCTAAAATACCACTTTTACACGTTACGTGCGATTTGCTTACAAAACATTGTAATGTTTTTGAATGGACCATTTTCCTGCGAGATACGTTTGTGTACTGAAAGTTATAAACTATGCCAGCCTGCAATATGATATCGCATAGAGAATTCATCTACATAGATTAGCACATACATACCGTACATGTTCACAGATGATTCAGTGCATAGTTGTCAGGGTTCTCCCCAAACTTTTTCAAAACTGTGGGGCATTCTGGAACCAAATTTTTTAATGTTTTCTACTTAGTGTTTATTTTGGTTTTAAAAGCCCTACTGTGCAAACTGGAGCATTCTTTATGATTTTCTTTCAATTTGAAAAAAAATATATACAATTTAATGTTTTCTTTTTTGTTTTCGCATCAGCCAAAATTTGCACATATCGGCATGCAATTCACGCGTAGCGACCCAACACGCTAGCTTGTACCCCCTTTACCTGCCATTAAATACTCTTTTTGGCTCTGATACAAAGTAAAATGCTCAATGGAAGCACGCCTTGCTAAGAATCAAACTAGTTGACAATTAATTTTCTTTTGTTGAAACTTGAGAAAGTAATGGCAGAATGTTTGAAAGGATACCTTCAATAGACTACTCTCCACAAGCTCATCATCAAATTTCTTGCGTTTAATAGACCGTGAGGAACTACGTCTTTTTGTCATGCTGTCACTGACGAGAGGAGACATGCTGTATTTGGGAGTCATCTTTGGGATGGTCGCAGTACCTGCTGCTGTTACTACAGTACGTGTGATGGCTTGACTTGTTGCAGGTGGTGGTGTCGAGGTTTGGCTTGGATTTGTTGCAGGCTTCGAAGTTGGCAAAGACATGGTGATTTTGCACTAATAGTAACAGTAACATAAAAATGTTAAAATGTGTTTGTTGTTATTAAAATACTGCATAAAGCATAAACTGCCGCCAGTGACCTATATGAAAGTGACAACTCAAGTAAAGTCAGTTAAATTTTTACAAACTCAAAAAGAGAACAACATTTTTTATTGGGAGGGGTCAGAGGGACAACTATATCTACTTTGAATTGATCAGAAAGGATGCAGAATCCAACCACCACTTTTATCATTGTAGGGCGCTTGTCGGGCGCTTAGAACACGCGTGTAAAAATACACATATTTTGGCGCAATACAATTCAAATGAATCATGTTTTTACATGTTTACCCTAAACTGCATACACTTAGACATATCAGTCACAAGATCGAAAAAGAATGAGAGGGGCCAGTTGCTCCATGACTTGATGCATCCTTTGACAGCGCACTCTGCGAAGTCTCCAACACAGAATGGATCAACCACAGGACTAATTGATATCCAATATATTTGGGTATTTAAAAGTCACACTTCCAGGGATTATGACCGAGCCAGGCATTCTGGGAATAACATTTTTAAATGGCGCGGCGAGATCGTGCACCACTGGGAATAGGTTGTGTTGAGTTAATGGGTCTAGTTATGACTCAAAGTTGAAACAGACTATTTAATAATTCAGAAATTTAAATTACACTAAATTATTTATTACAAATCCAATTAATAAGCATGAATGATGATTAATTCAACATGTTTAATATTAATATTTATTAATAAATAACAATAATATTAATACAGTCATTTGACCAGTTCGGGATCATTGACCAGTTCGGGATCACTTCAACTTTGCAACAACCCCATAATTAAGTTACTTCGCACATTACCAATTTCTGTTGATACATGTGAAGAATAACATGCAATAAACCAACAAACCCAAAATAAGGTTCCAAACTTCATCAACAAATAAATTATGGCCATTTTCTTGAAGTTTGTCTGCGATTTTGATCATTATTTTAAAAAAAAAATGTTGGTTGAAAAACGCTGTTAAAACTTCTCACCTTTAAAATTTGAACGCCAGGGCGAATAACATTTATGTTAAATGCTTAGAATGTGTAAAAAATATTTCAGGTAAATACTGAGCATTCGTCTTGTTTTTTTAAGGAGACGAAATTACCAAAATCGTCTTTTGGGGGGCATCGTTCCCTTGACCAGTTCGGGATCACTCACTACTCAGCATCTCTCATTGCGTCAAATGGTGCCGCACTCAGCATGCTCAGTGAGGTAAAATCTTACTGCTGCAGTCGAAAGTTTATTTGTTGCTTTTAAGATACATTTCTTCAACAAATTCTTGTAAGAATATTGTTTTTTGTGAGAAAATGAAACTTGGAGGAGGAAATTGCGACTGTAAGAATATATATTTGGGTCAATGTTGCTTTTAGGCGTGCTTCACCTTTTCATTTGCCTTTGCTGTTGTTTTGTGTTTTTGTTGCTGGATTTTTGCGCTGCTGTTGAATACACTTGCATGAACTTCTCTGGAGAAAGGAAGTCCATGTCCATGCCAACACACTTGTGAAATTTGTGTCCTTGAGAGACAGTTTTATGAATGGGAGTATTGGTTTGCAATAGAGGGCAAGCTACTGATTCAGAATAGAATCAACTGATCCTGAACTGGTCAAACAGGTGACAATACTTTTCTCAAAGCCTCTTCAAAAGTACTAATCTTTTTTTGTCAGTGGATACTTGGTGAGTTTTATAACATGTTTAGGTAAACTGATAAACTTTTTTGTTTAAAATGTCAAAGAGATTGCAACCAAAAACAATGTGAATTCAAAAAGTGATCCCGAACTGGTCAAATGACTGTTACCCTGTATCACATCAGTTATATAGTGTACTGTATAGTAGTGTATATAAATCTCAAACTTTGTTTTTTTTTTTGTTAGTTTAATAGTATTTCAAAAAATGTTAGTGTTAGTTACACAGTACAGCCATTATATTTATTGCCAATGGCATAAGCAGAAGTCCCTTAATTCACACACGGCTTTCTGAGTTCTACCTACACACTAGTCATGACTATGGACAGGGTGGGCGAGTTGACTCTTTTATTGGGAATTTACCTGTTCAGCGTTGGATAATTAGTTGTTAAGTTGCTCGTTCGCCACTCGGTCTTCGAGTCGAGAGTCAAGTTCACAATTAACCAATCAAATTAACATTATATAATTCCATCTCTCTTAATATGATTCGGATACTTACTTCGACCACACCATCGCCTATTGAATGACGCATTTAATGACACAGTTTTACCTCAGGATTTAGTCTTTGGCTGTGTTTTTAGCTGCCTCAGTACAACTGCAAATACACGGCAGGGGCTACGGCTTCATATAGTGCCATGCTATCGCTTTGTGGTTGTTTGGTTCCCTGTGTACATCATCAGCCGTGACAAACAATTAGTGGTTATAAGAATGCGATGCAGACTAGTTTTATCACTTTATCACCAACAGAGGGCGCGATTTAATCATCAATAATCGTCTTCTGGACACTCTTATTATTATTTATTTTATTTTGTTCGTTTATAATTTGTTGTTGTTGTTTTGGCGGGTTTCTTTCTTTTTCCTTTCTACAAAAACAAACTCCACGATACTGTATAAAATGAATGATTGTCAATGTATTGGCCAATAATTATTATTGCCTAACAACCCAAGAGAAAGCGTCTTCACACTCTTTAGGTAATCGTCAAGCACTTCTTCTCGGTCCATCAAGATTTCATTTACTGAATTATCTGAATGAATTGTCTGAGCCATGCGTGAAGTGTCGACTGAGATGTGAGAGTTGTGGTAAATTCACAAAGAAAACATTTCTTAAAGAACGGCTTAAAAATTAAACTCTAATCAAACTGCTGGTCCTTCCAAAGAATGAAGGCCTGCAAAAAAATGTGTTTCAACCAAGCGGCACAATCATTAGATCTTCAAATTGTAAAAACAACACAACAACTCAAATCAATAAATGTTAATTATAAAGATGTGAATTAACGCATGGAGGAAGGAACCCCTCCACGGTGAGGATAAATTAAGGGTAAATTACAAAAAGAGAAAGAGTTTTGGAGCTAGAGTAAGTTTAATGTAAATCCTGAATTTCGTCTTCAATGAACACACAATACCCTAATTATGATCCAACCAACGTTAAAACAGCAACTCATCGATAGGATCCCACGAAAACACAACCATGTTCATAAAAATAAAAAAAAATGTTTACAATGCATTCATAAACGTTTATTTATTTATTTAATCCTTCTTTGGTTACGGCACTCGTTGAGTCGAAATTCTGTAATAGAGAGAGACTTAATTATTGTTATTTTTCTCGACTGTGACACCATTACTACACTACAGATTGATTTTTCTAGAGGACTTGTCGAGGTATGAACTTGAGTTAGTGAGCTTTATTGTCTTTAATCGTAATTGATACATGCGTTTACGTAATGAGGTACGCACGATCACTGACGTCATTTCACGCTTTGACCAATGGTTGTCGTTCCATCTGTGAAAAATACGTCATCTGCCGGGCGGCCACATAAACTCGGACAATCGATACTACTTATGGCCCTTTACGAAACCCCGTCTCGATGGGCTTGGGCTATGGCTTAGGCTTCGCCAGTTATTAGAAAACGGTGGTGTCCTTGTAGAGCTGAGGCAGACGGAGCCCAAGCCCAAGCCGTGGTTTCGAAAGGGGGCGAGGAACTTTTGATTCAGCATTTTAGTTTTTTTTTTTAAACAGTTTTTATAATTATTAACTGTTAATGATCGATGATTGGCATTAGAGGTTTCATCTGACGAAGAATCCGCGAGTTTAAACACGAAACCAGAAAAAGGACATGTTGGAAATTTAACTATAGCTGTAAAAAGATGCAAGCATTTAAGAAGAAAAAAATCGTTCAACAGTCCATTGTAAAAAAAAAAGTATAAAAGAACGATTACTCCTGCGGGCCTATGGTGTTGATATTATCATGACTACAATAATAAACGGATAGGTCTGCTTTTGTAGGGCCTAAGTAAAGTCTGAGTTAGAAATCAGCCGCACTGAGTTATGTTTTTCCATTCCGTTTCTTGAGCTGAACAGATTAAACATGCCTTTTGGAGATCCAGGCGTTTGTGCAATTATTTGTTTGAGTCAATGATAACGACTAATGAGCAGTAAAAACTAAAATAGGCCGTGACCAAAAATCTGCTCCACAACACTGGTTCTCATAAAGGCGACGATTTTTGCTCCTCACAGCAGAACACCCGGCAGCGAAACGAACAGAGTGTCACCGTACACCCTATACTAAAAGTAAAGGTCTGAAAAACAGTTGATCTAAGAGTCTAAGGCAGGTGACGCAGAGCTTTCTCCTGAGGTTCACATAATGCACTGCGCCAACTGAACATCAAAAATGAATTGTTAAAAGGATGCAATATCGTAAAGCCATGAACCTTATTATAATGTATACACAAGTTATAGATTCACAAAAAACAAATATTGTACAGTGTGGTTTTCTCACCACCTCGATCGGGTTGTTGTTAGCGACTCCGTGATTGTGGTGTAACAAACAACCCATTGAGAATAACTTGCTTCGTCAGCAACAGCTGATGACCTACCCGCAAGGTCATGCAGTGCCAAAGCAAAGAGAAAAGAAAAGAAAAAAATCATATCGATATTATTGAGTCCACAAACTATTAA
This sequence comes from Pisaster brevispinus, assembly GCA_023634235.1. Classification (NCBI taxonomy): domain Eukaryota; kingdom Metazoa; phylum Echinodermata; class Asteroidea; order Forcipulatida; family Asteriidae; genus Pisaster; species Pisaster brevispinus. The sequence goes on along the minus strand of JAMKCF010000010.1, from coordinate 20,708,235 downwards.
AACAAGGACAGGTTTCACTGCGGGCCGGCTGGAGTGCGTGCGTAGACAGGAAGTTTGTGTATTGTGGGTTGTACAGCTACCAATCTGCAGACTATAATAAACTCAAGAGGAAACTTTTCAGTTTTATCTCGTACAATCACTGCTATTCTGATACCACTTGGCCCGGCTTGTCCGAACTCATTGATAATCCCTTATATCAACCGATTGCACAACTTCAGAGATCGAGACCTTGCTCCCAGCAGCCTATGCAGGAGAAAACGCTTATTGGAACGGCTTCAGTAGAGTAAACTGCAAAGTTTGACATCCGTTCAGCGGATCTTTTTGGAGGGCCGCATTCTTCATGATTCTGACGTGGAATTGAAAAGAGTCGGTGAGTAAAATAACGAATATTGTTTTATTTACTCGTCATGATTCGTGTTAAAAACTAGTTTTGTTTACGATGGGACGATGATGTCGAGCATAGTGAGCGGCACCCACCCACCATTTTGTTTTTTATGAAACCTTTCGAGATCCAGGTAGCAAAGCAAAGCATGTGGATCAGTGCTGTCGGTGTCCACTCTCCCTGGATATGTGGGTCAGCGAGTTTAATAGCAATCTGGAGGGCTTGCGTAATAAAGTTGCATCCGGATTTTGTCAGGGATGCTGTTTCAAAACGAAAAACATACACAATTTTTCGTATGCCACAGTGCACAATAGCTTCATGGTGTGACATACAAGTGTGTTGTACGTGTCATGGCTAATGGACGCAATGCTGGGATCCTGACAAAGTTCGTAACTTTTAGTTTTTAGAATTAACTACCCCTTATCATTGGCGGATTTTCCCCCATGCTAAACTTTATAAATAAAAAAGCTTGTCTCGAATCTATTAATTACTTTATAGTTAGGCCTATAGGCCTAGTATATAAAATTTACTCATCTAAATCTTCGATTCAAATCAGCCCCAGATTGGACTGAGAGAATGGGGAAATCTTATGAACTACGGGCCGCATCGGTATGCTTTCCACAAACACTGGCAAATCATGGAGGTTGGTGCTGAGATTTTATTTAGTCTTGGAGGTTTGCCTCCAGTCATGTATGGTACAGATCAGCCAGGTAGAAAATCATAGAGTGGGGCAGTCGTCCTGTTTAGGCCTACTACATTATGGTTTTGTGTAAGTTGTGTGGCAGGAAAGCACAGTCAGGAAGGGCAGGAGGTGTAGGCGTGTTCCTTCCACCATTGACAGAAGTACCCACCACTGACTTAAAGGTCTGTCGCCTTACCTACCCTGGTTGGGGGCATCGATGGAGCGCGCACGAAATGAAGGAAAAGAGATCATGAGCGATCCACAACAGTGCAGCTTGAAGCCCATTTGCCTAATTTTTACGTGGAAATGTCCAAGTTGTCGCATTTTCTATCAATTAAAATTTTCGGTGAAAACAATATTACCTCCACTAAAATTCAAGCGTTATTGTGAATATTAAATATACAACATGGTCACACAGCACCGCATCCAGACCCCTGCCACAGGGGCATCCGGTCGATCGTCAACTTCTGTCTGCAAAGGAAATTCCTTCATCTATTTCCGGACTGTCTAGTCCATTCTTAATCTTGCCATGCTGTGCCAAGTTCGGTTAAACCGAGGTTGTCGTGTACAATTCTTGTTTATTATCACGTTCATTGGAAACATAATGTGATAGTATTAAGTGAACACTGTTATGAAAAGAAAGCCGTAACCCTTCTCAAATAATTTCTTTTACAGCATCTCAAGTATTAGTCGAAACGCGTGCAGATGGACAACATTATGAAAAGTGTTGATGTACGTATTGTATACGGAAAATGAACGTCATTATATGACACTATCTACACGTTATAATTAAATAAAATAGTTGGTAACCAGTGCGATCATTTAAGTTATACAAGGAAATACGGAACCAGTGAATTTTACCGGCTCTTCGAAAAAAATTTCATAGCGCAATAATTCGCAAACGACGAGACGACGACGACGCATGACGAACGTGACCCGGAGTGTGAATTGACCGTACGATCGAAACTAAACATCTGAGTCTGACAGTTTATTGTGTAAATTCACCAACTTGTATTTTGAGGCATCAGTTCGACACCATCACTTAGCTGTGAAATGGCAAGGAAACAACGGACCGGAGGTAAATGGAATAATTTTATACGAAACTTGATGATTCATTCAAAATGTCTGAAATTCTGATCTTGTTTTTCTCTTGAGTATTGATAATTAAGGTTTACATAAAGTTTAGCCCTGTCCCTTATTGTATGAATACCAAATGAGTGTCATTGACATCTTGTGTCATGTGTGTATTGACTGTTAGTGTTAATGTTATTTGGCTTAGTGTGTGTACGGCGATGCTGGAATCAAGTTTAAATAACATAACAGTACATGTACACTAACACTCGGGCCTTGCGCTTTTAAAGCTTTTTGTAAAATAGCCCACCGGGCTAGTACAGTCATTTGACCAGTTCGGGATCACTTTTTGAATTCACATTGTTTTTAGTTGCAATCTCTTTGACATTTTAAACAAAAAAGTTTATCAGTTTACCTAAACATGTTATAAAACTCACCAAGTATCCACTGACAAAAAAAGATTAGTACTTTTGAAGAGGCTTTGAGAAAAGTATTGTCACCTGTTTGACCAGTTCAGGATCAGTTGATTCTATTCTGAATCAGTAGCTTGCCCTCTATTTAGGCCTACTCTATTGCAAACCAATACTCCCATTCATAAAACTGTCTCTCAAGGACACAAACTTCACAAGTGTGTTGGCATGGACATGGACTTACTTTCTCCAGAGAATTTCATGCAAGTGTATCCAACAGCAGCGCAAAAATCCAGCAACAAAAACACAAAACAACAGCAAAGGCAAATGAAAAGGTGAAGCACGCCTAAAAGCAACATTGACCCAAATATCTATTCTTACAGTCGCAATTTCCTCCTCCAAGTTTCATTTTCTCACAAAAAAACAATATTCCTACAAGAATTTGTTGAAGAAATGTATCTTTAAAGCAACAAATAAACTTTCGACTGCAGCAGTAAGATTTTACCTCACTGAGTGCGGCACCATTTGACGCAATGAGAGATGCTGAGTAGTGAGTGATCCCGAACTGGTCAAGGGTACGATGCCCCCCAAAAGACGATTTCGGTAATTTCGTCTCCTCAAAAAAACAAGACGACTGCTCAGTATTTACCTGAAATATTTTTAACACATTCTAAGCATTTAACATAAATTTTATTCGCCCTGGCGTTCAAATTTTAAAGGTGAGAAGTTTTAACAGCGTTTTTCAACCAACATTTTTTTTTAAAATAATGATCAAAATCGCAGACAAACTTCAAGAAAATGGCCATAATTTATTTGTTGATGAAGTTTGGAACCTTATTTTGGGTTTGTTGGTTTATTGCATGTTATTCTTCACATGTATCAACAGAAATTGGTAATGTGAGAAGTAACTTAATTATAGGGTTGTTGCAAAGTTGAAGTGATCCCGAACTGGTCAATGATCCCGAACTGGTCAAATGACTGTACTAGTAGTAGTAAACTCTGCATCAACTTGACATTTTGAACAACAGATCCCTAATCAGTGAGTGACTGAAACTGAAGTGAAGCAAGATCAGCTAAAGTTTATAAATTCTATTTCTAAATTTTAATTGAATTTTGTGTACTTACCTTACAATAAACGTAACCAGGTGCTAAATGGCAGCCTGACTAGAAGTAGATTTCCAGAAAATTTCTATTGAAAACCTATTAAAAAGTTTAGTGTTATGTTACTCTTGAACTCATTGAGCATGCTGTAGAAACATTTATTGTGCCTGGTAAGCCTTCATTACTCAGGTCTTCCAATGCTTCAGACAGTCAACTTCTCAGCTGATCAGCTGATTTCTTCTTTCTTTCTTTCGTTATAATATTTGCCATAGAAAAATGGTAAACACTACAAAGTTTAAAGTCTGGTATTTGACCAGTTTCTTTTTTTGTATGCGCAAAATTTTGCATGGGTGATTGTTCATGTGTGATGGAATCAAAGCAGTTTACATACATGTAGTTTATGACGTGCTTTCACCCCATCAGAGCATATTCAGAGGCGTGCCCCTGAAGCAGCTGATGCATGGGAGACTTTTATTTGTTGCAAGAGTTTTTGTTATATAAGTTAATAATCAGATCTTTTCTAGCATCTTTGTGGTAATTATTTTTAAAAGTTCAGTCTGGCTACCATCCAATTCAATTCAGAATCCAATTCAGTTTCCTTGTTTAGGTAAAGACACGCAACCAGGACTGGAAAACATTGAACATTTAAACATAAATTACCTTTTTCCTTGTTCGCTCCTTGCACACAGATGTGCAGGCAAGATATAATTTTTTTAAATGGACAATCGGGAGTGTGTAAATTTTGTTCAGAAAATTGGTAATTTCCTTTAACTTCCATCTTAGGTTATTAAGGACAAAGTCCTGTGTACAAGTGCAATGAGAAAATTATTATATTCAAGTTCTTATCTATGTCAGTTCAGTTTTGGTTTCAACTTTTAGGGAGGTAAAACAGCACATATACATTACAAAACAAAAAACAAAACATCTTCATGTAATCGCTACAATTTGTAACATTGGTTTTGTGTGGTTAAACCAACCATTTTTTTCATGAAAAAGAAGATTATGAAGTGAGGCAATTTTCAAAACCACACCTTTGACTTTCAGCCCCAGCTTTCAAGCTCAGTCATTTTCAAGACTACTGTCAAAGCCTAAGCCAAAGCCTAAGCTGAAGCCGAAGCCTAAGCCATAGCCTAAGTCGTGGTTTTGAAATGGGCCATACATGCAGTTGATAAACACTTCCATAGGGGTGTTTTTTTTCTGTCTACTCTGCACAATTTTCAGTGTTGACTTTAACCATGTTGACTAGATCCGCCTGCTCTATGGTTTAAACGTGTCATTTAAACAAATTGTCAAGTTAATTTTTCTGTGAATAAGACACATCAAACTATTGTAGAAAAATAATGTACCCATGGTGCTGGAGTTAGTGGAGTGGCATGCTAAACAGTGATTGTGTTTGAATTTCAGGAATGTTGTTAATATCACAATTGGTGATATCTTATCAGCAGTTGAATCATGTAGTTTACCGTTGAGCGCATTGTTGCCTCCAGATTGAATACTACTATCTCTGATTCTGGCCTTGCTGATAAATTTCAATCAGCATACAGGTCCAAGCATAGCACTGAATCGGCACTATTGCGGGTGCAAAATGACATTTTATGTGCTATGGATGAAGGCCATGTGACTGCCCTGATTCTGCTTGATTTAAGTGCAGCTTTTGACACTGTGGATCACACTATTTTGCTCAAGAGACTTCGTGATATTATTGGTTTACAAGGTAATGCCCTTAAATGGTGCCAATCCTATTTGCAAAACAGACCACAACATGTTCGCATTGGCAATTCCACATCGGATCCGGTTGTTCATGATTTTTCGGTCCCTCAGGGGTCGGTTCTTGGACCTCTGTGGTTCACAGTGTACACCTACCCAGTTCATAACATTATCATGAAACACAAACTGAACTATCATGTATGCTGATGACACTCAGTTATATTTCTCTTTTGCAACTGAGCAGATAGTCCACTCTGTCGTAGTTTCCAGACTTGACATGTGTAATTCACTTCTATATGGTCTACCTTGTACTCAAATTGAGCGTCTTCAGCGTATTCAGAACTATGCTGCTCGTATAATTACCTTAACTAAAAAGTCCTGCCATATTACGCCGATTTTAAAAGAATTACACTGGTTACCGGTAAGCAGTAGGATTAAAGTATAAACTTCTGCTTTTTGTGTATAAATCACTCACTAACAATGCCCCTGCATATATTGATGATCTTCTCCACCCATACAATCCTCCTCGCAAACTCCGGTCTTACAATTCTAGCCTCCTTATTGAGCCCATATCCAATCATTCATGGGGAGACCGATCTGTCTCACATGCTGCCCCACGCCTATGGAACAAATTGCCTGCACTAGTAAAATCATCTGTTTCTTTAACCCAATTTAAAAAAAACCTTAAAACACATCTTTTCAATCAGGTATTTGAGTAAATGGTTGGATTTGTTTTTTACCCCTCGATGTTTCTTAGATATGGCATTTGTAATTGTATTGTATTTCTATAGCACATGTTCTGGATTTCTTCTTAGCTTAGGCTTACGTTTTAATTTTGGTTATTGTACATATTTATGTACGTTATTGTTTGTATTTAGCGCCATGAGCACTTTGATGGATTTGTGCGCTTTATAAGTTTTCATTATTATTATTATTATTATTTACCATACTACTGTTCAGTGGATACAGGTATGTGACGCACATTGGAAGTGCATGTAGTCACTCAATGGCAAAAACAATGGATCCATACTGACAATTGAGACAGACAAGTCTTGTATACAATATGTGAAAAAATTACATTATGTCCAAGGACAATGAAACTGTAGGTTGTGCATGCATCTTAAGCTTAAACCATACAGGATAATACATAAATGTACGTAAACTTTAACCACTTCGAGTTACTAGATGACGCCTTTTTCAATTTCAGCCAAACTTTTCCAAACTGAAATACAGTGAACATTAATAAATTCCTGAAACAAATACGGAGCATTCTCTTTTGGTTGCAGTCTGTTGACCTGCTGACGTGCAATTACGCCCCAGACAATCCATGGCATGCACAGCACTACCGTGAGCTACATGTATGCATTGTTTTCCTTGTACAAAAAGGGACGAATGGGACTCGGACTGGAATTCATGCTCAAAATCTCCCTTTTCCGGGTGTTATTGTGTAAACTTTGATTCCAGATCCTCTTCCTTTTTATGTAGAAATAATAATAATAATAATAATAATAATAATAATAATACGAGAAATGAGGATTATGAGAGATCGTTAGGGCTTGGCTGCCTCCATTGTTTATCATTGTATTTGGCATCATATAAGGGATACAAGTCTGAGATTCCAGGTTATGTGTGTACCATGGCCGATAACCGGCCTTGGCTTGTAAGCCATTCCATGGTTTTTCAAAAAAGAACAAAAGCTCCTGATGCATTTTCCTAAGAAAGTTTGTTATCTTTACTTTAATTAGTTATTGTCACAATTAAAAAGCAATCAGATAAATAAATTACTTCGGAAGGTCCGGAAAGCTCAGAAAAATAATATTGCTCAGTGAATTTAACCAAAGTACAGTATGTATTGGAGCATGCTGAATGCGCAAAAAATATGAAGAAAGGAATGCTAGCTTCAAGTGTGGTGAGTTTGAATTTTAGGTAATTTAAAAACAAACAAAAAACAGAAACTGCAAACGCATTTTTAGATTTGGGTGGACACTGCTTTTCTTTAAAGAATGTGCCTTCTGCTGTGTTTTGGTTCAAAGTTAAAAATATTAAAAACGGTGAACAACTTCCCTTCGACATGTTCAAGGGAAGTTGTTGACTGGCATACAAGGGCCTGGTACAGCAAAGCAAAACGCTACACAAAATCTATTAGTTGCGACTCAAATATCATCATTTGCTATTCAATCACAGTGCACATTCAGTGTGCACAAAACAGGTTGAGTCTAAATAATTTGCCATGCGAGGTTGCATTGTTCCCTGGAATATATAAAACAAAATAAAAAATTCATCAGTCAGAAAGTTGATTGTCAGCCTGTAACTTTGCCACTTTATAAGATAAAAATAGTTCTGTTTACCAATATTAAGGCAACTTAATGTTAATGATTCTTATTGCAAAACGGTATTAGCTGTCTCAAACTTATTAACAACCAAAAGGACCTAAATATGTAGTGGTATATAAATGTGAAAAGAATAATAGTTAGTGGCCTGACGTTTCGACCCTAGCAGAGTCTTTCTCAAAGGCTAACTTTTATTGCTGTACATTTAGACCCTACATGAAATTAATATGAGAAAATTACATGTACATGCATCAATTACAGGGAGGAATTTGTATCAAATGTGAAGGTGAACAGTTTTGAAAATTGCACTCTGAAAGCAGGGCTGAACTACTTTAAACAAAGTTTGTGCACTCCACCCATCATTGTTAACTAGTACAATCATGTCAACAAAGACCAGGGGAATACCTAAGTGTGGTTTAATGGATGTGCATTCATGTGTAACCAGGTGAGAGAAACTCTGGTTCATGACTCTGTAGTCATTCAAGAGTTCTTTCGTCCTTGCTCCAGGATTTACTTGGTGGCTGTAAAATGGGTGTACCCCAACCTGTTTGGATACAACCTTGTTTATACAACCATGTGATGTAACAACTCCAGGAAATTCTGATATTCAATAAGAAAAAACAGAAACTGCTGATCACAGAAGTTGTGCTTGATTTGATGTTTGTGAACACATACATGTAGGCCTACTAACTAGTACAAGTATCTTGATGACAAGTGTAGGTAAGTGTTCTGTTCATACAGTTATAGTAGAACAATTAATTCCCACATTATGATTTCTATAATTTAAGTAACATTTTATAGATCGTTAATCTTGCATCGGGTATAAAGATTATTATTTGGTTGTTGCCCTTACACCGATGTCTATGTTAAGCACATCCTATATTCATTACTTTCCAGAGTTCTATGGAAAAAACCCCACATGCATTCACTCGGATGGGATTTGAACCCGACTTTTGCCATGCTAGAGCAGTGATTCTTACCGCTAGACCACCGAGCTAGCCTGGCGGTTAGAGACAGTTTGTATCCTATTTTTTAGCAGCGGGTATCGCAATGAAGTTTTGCAAATTTTAATTTTGCTGGGACCAAAATTTAATAATGATCTTAAAATATTGTTATAAGGGCCACAACCAAGTAATAAAATAACATTAATAACCTTTTTGTGTCAAGTTAAAATTAACTTTTAATTTTGTAATTTATCATGGTTCATTTTTACATCTGAATAAAAAGAGAACATTCTTCTCTTTTTCAGCTTAAAGTGACAGGAATGCAAAAAAAGAAAAAAAAGAAAAAGAAATGACCAATAAAATCATTCTTGCTGTTTAATGTCTTTTAGAATAAAATTGTACTTACTTAAACAACAGGTAGTCCGTGTCGAGTAATTTACTTGATGTCAGTGACCAGTATTAAGCAATAGTGTCCAGTTGGATACATGTACATGTACAGTGGGTGGCTGGGTGTGTTCTTCCTCAATAAAAGCTGAACTCCACTTAACAATAACATAAATGTCAAGGGTCAGGGATTATTTACTATGCGACCAGGCACTTCCTGCCAAAATTCAAAACTGGTTTTATTTGCTCATCAAATAAATGAGAATATTAGCTTGTATCAAATAAAAGTAAACACCTAATTTTAAAAGCCTTTATTGTTATTTGCATGTGAAGATTTTTCAACAATGTTGAAAACGTTACATTACATTGAAATCAAGGATGATTTTTCTGTTTGCTTCTCTTTCTTGTACAGCCATTTTAGTATTCTAAGAAGTGTCACATTTAGTCACGAGCAGAATAGTGTGCAGCAGTGTTCAGACATGATATTCTTCCTACTAAAGTCTGATATCCGCGCTTACCATGGATTTGCATTGTTATGTCATTTATTTTCATACAGTAAGCACCGGAAGGTTAGCATGCCTTTCATTAGCGCTATAAAATGGAAATCGCGCAGTAAGCACAAAATCGGCCGTTAAGCAGCTCTATGAAATTGGGCCCAATGAGGACCATAGAGAAAGGATCTTTCCTCTTAGTATGTAAGCTGCTATTTCTGTACTTGTTTACAAATAAAATATCTACGCGCTGAACAGATAACAAGGAAATTAGTACAAACTGTTTATCTACATGGATGCACTACAGTGTATGTAAAAGTACAAGTAGGTTTTAAAGATTATCGACATTACGTGTATTTTATCTGGGTAGATCATGTAGATTAACAAAAACAATTGTCACTTTTTTCATTCACTGTGACACTTTTTATTTGAATAAATTGCATATATTTATTGTTGAGGAAAGTTGTAAATTTATACATTTACATACATAATGCAAACTTTACAGGGTTTGCCAATCACTTTTTCAGTGACTAGCCAGCAGGACCAGTTAGCTTATCATTTCACTGGTCTGTCAGCTTTGTCAATGGTCCATATTTGATGAAGGTTTTCTTTCAACACATCACTGTCATTAGGGTGGGACTTGTAATTTGAACTAGTATCAAGCGGTTTACATACATTAGCAATGGAAACAAGCAATAAGCAAGCCAGCTTGGACCAGGACCAGTTGGACAGTTGGACAGTTGGACAGAATTCTGACTGGTCCTCGGGTGTTTTAACTGGTATTTGGCCAGCGGACCACTGTTAAGGGAGAACACTGCTTTATGTTTTAAAAACAGTTTGAGTGTCAGTATAAACTTGGCATTAAGCCTTTAAGTTTAATACATGTTGTAGCCCCAACAATTGAGGTAACGTATTCGACAAACATGATTTGTGACCCATGTGATTTAAAACCAGATATATAGACTCGAATGAAATTGGTTAATTGAGGTAGGCCTGTCATAATGATGTACAGTGTTAAAGCAAGGCTAATAGGTTTGACCATAGAGCAAGGACTTGCTCATGGTTTGACAGACAGTGTACATGTAGGCCTATACAAGCCAAACTGAAGTGGACTCAGTGAAATATTCAGTTTTCATCAGTTTACAGTAGGTTCTTTTATCATAGCCATTTTGGTTAAGTCAAGGTGAACCATTGCTGGGTCCTACTGTTAGTGTAGCTCCTCAAGGGAGTTTGAGACTGTATGCAAGCAATGATAATGGTTCTGGGTTACCCTCTGCTGACTCTACAGTCTATGCATTTTGAAGGTTACAGTAGCGTATACAATGTAATGTAATGTAATGTACATGTACATGTAGTTGTCCACAGCTGTCTTCGTTTCCCAGTCAGACCTTAATATTAATGGTATACATGTAGACGAGGCAGCCGTATATTTATCATGAAGGAATATAACTTGTTATCATCATCGGTTTTCATAGAGTGAGCCTACTCTATGTAATGTAATTGTGGGCTGTCTGTTTGTCCGTCATTCCGTTGGTCCTGGCTATTTGCATTCAGCATCCACATTCAGCTTAAATAAATAAGATTTAATGATTTTTTTATTTTTTGGGAGTAAGAAATGATTTTTCTTTTAAACATTGGTTTGCTTTTTTCAAATTGAAAACAGTTAAGATTTAAAAAAATCAGATGGTTTCAAGTTCTTATTTACTTCATCCATGAATATAGTTACACTGTTCACTGCTGTAGTGTACATGTAACTTATTGACTGTTTTTGTCCAATTTGAATGATTGTGATAATATTATCCCCAGAAATATAATTTGGAGTAATTTGGGTCTCCAATTTTCCTTTGGCATGGAACTCTTCATTACTGTAATGTTTGTACAGATGACTAGGCTCTGCTGAATTAAAATTAAGGAGGAAGGACACACGAGAAAAAGAGGGGGAAAAAGAGGGGGAAAAAGTGGGGGGGGGGGAAGAATTGAGTCATGAAGGTCAAGCTTTTACCATGGTTAATCTTCCCTTCATTTTAGAGTTTTCTTTCTTGAGTTGAAACTGAAGGAAAGTCTGGGTTATGCTACATGTATTAGGCCTACAGTTGTACATGTAGTACTTCATAGAGGTCGTGAAAATGTTTTGTGCACTTACTGCTAAAAAAAAAGACAGTGCAGTGTATTTGTACATTGAACATGTTCAGTAGGATTTCACTGATGGGGACAAATTTGCACCAAAATGGAAGTGTAGGGCTACACCTACGACAGGTAGGTGGTGGAATTTGCCTTTGATGGCACAAGCATGCAAATCGGCAGTAGGCCATCACAGATTGGATTTATCCTTTGAAAAAATATAGGTAGTATAACAAGCAGTGGCAGCCATTTGGGTATTTTGAAAATTGCTTGTTATAACTAACTATTTCATAGGATGGATCTCCGTTGGCCGAAAATAACCAAACATAAGTTCTCATCTGACTGCATGCCAAGTGCCATGATTTAATGTTGGTGTGAATTCATACTACAAAAACAATAGTACAATGTTACCTAGGGATGTTTGATTTACATGTACATGTAAGTTCAATAAAGCATGATAAAATGTTTATCATCAAAGGCACGAATCCCTCAAATGTTTGCTGTGTGCCCACTGAATGCCCCGATTACCAAGATGCAATCAAGTGGATAATTTTAATATTGAGAGTTTGTGATGTTCATTTTTTAATTCCTGTTAATATTAGTTTTTCTTGTTCTTTGATTAAGAAACATTAATTTTTTTATGGCTAAGGTTTACAGAAACACGGTTTATATCGATTATAAGAGTTGTGGTGGCTCTGGAAACACCAGGTGGTGAAACAGAAGATTTCATAAATTGTTACTACTAGATTGCATTCTTCACTGATCAGAGTTTTAAAAATCTTAAATATTGTCCATAAGCTTTCTGTTGATTGTCTCTGCAAAAAGTAAATTAAAAATCCGTACAGTAAATCAAATTACTGAGCATGCAAACTTTTTGGAAAATCGATATTGTACAACTAATACTAATAGTAAACCATTGCAGATTTCTGCATTGTTTTTGCTGGATGTGAACGTTTGTTGACTTATGACCTTTAACTTCAAAGTGATAACGGTCATTGTGATTATTTTACTGATTAGCCTTTGCCCACAGCAGTGATTTGCTGCAATGCAAAACACCATCATCTGTGTAGTGTTTTGCATAATTTCAATTGTTTCAGGTAAAATCTTCTTTTCCACACAATGAATTCAGTTTTATAAAACAACTATCCCCTTTTCCACAACAGATCAGCTCTACTGGTTAGTCAAGCTTGCCTCAGTCATGTCAGTTTGTGAAAATTCCAAGTTTGTGTAATATCAGAATGTGTTAGTGATAAAAGTAAACAATGAAGTTGGTGTCAGTGTGGGCATACACTATCAGGGATGGTACATCAGCATACAGTAGAGGAATTGTTATTTTGCAGCTCCTAGCTATTGTTCTGCCTGATCACTGAACATTGAACTCCAAACTCCTGAATGCCGTACCTGTACCGAGCGCATTATATAGGCTCACATAATGTTAATTGTTGTGTGACAATCAGCTGATTACTGTACCTGGGCAAGTCAATGTACAAGGTGTGCACTACACCACCTACTGGGTGCTTGTCTGACAGATCAAAGAGGTCTCACAACAGCATTTGGTGTATTTAAAAGTACAAACTGTTTCCGACAATTCCATTAAATTCCTGATGTTTTGGTCACACTGAGGGAAAAGGTGAGAAGTATGTTTCTGAGTTCATTGTTGTTGACTGTAAAAGCTTGGATTATTTAGCTTTTGTCTTGACTATACTTGGTTTTTTTTTCAATCAACTAAATGAAGGTACAATATGAACATGTTTTTGTTTTGTGTACATTGGTTTGACTTGGTTGTTGATCTAAATGCAATGCTGTTTTGCAATTTTACATGGCATACATGTAAATTTTGCTTTTTAATTACTAAGTTAAAACATCTTTTAAAGAATAAATCCTTCACATTTATGCATTTTCTTCAATCCATGCTAAAGTAACATTTTACTGCTTTATTGAA